>JAACJT020000002.1:16166036-16180550 GCA_009936485.2 Gymnarchus niloticus | reverse complement strand
AGGAGGTGTAACAGCAAGGCTCTGGTCTACTGTGGTGGGGTGGGGGAGGTGGGGGAGGTGGGGGGAGGCACCAAACTGAGCATATGTGAGAGACGGGCTGGCCCGTCATGTGGCTCTTAGACACAAAAAGTCTGTCCATCATCGAGGCTCGGAGGCTTTCCTCGCTCCGCCTTGGAGATGAGAAAAGCAGTTTCCAGGAACACAGCGAGGTATATGTTCATCGGGAAAAGCCGCATGTTTGTCTACGTGCGTACACTGGCCACGGACGGGGAGGGGTCCCATCACCTTACCAACGGCCATCAACACGAGCATGCTCTGTCTGCCGTGTTCCCCGGGTGGGAGCTGCGTTATGCTCCTCCTGCCAACGTGGTCACAGAGATTTGGCTTCTTCACGGGACGCCGCACTGCCACCACATTTGGTGCCTGTTCCCCCTGCGCTCCCGGGCATCCTACATTGCGGTTGGGGGGACATAATGAGTGGTGCACCAGAGGAGGTGGATGCCAATCTCATTTATGCCTGGCACGAGGAGATGGTGCTGCCAAAGCGGCCTGCTGGCACGGCCCCGCCTTCCCCCCCACTAGTGCTGCTGAGCCTGTCACCATAGGGGACCAGCAAGAAGTGATCATGGGCAGAACTTGATTGTATACTGAGGGGGCTGGTGGGTACACATAATACTCGTACTGCCATTAAATTAAAATAAATACAATAATTGTATTAATTGTTATTGTTTTTGTTGTTATTGCTCTTTGTTAAAATTCCTCTCCAACACAACAGTTAGATCCTAACACTTGGTTATGTGAAAAGAGTAAACGGAGCCCCATAATTAAATAAATGTATCTGCACAGCCCCCTATGGTCCAGATATGCTGCAGGGACACCCCCCCAAGAGAGACAGTAGGGCACAGGAAGGCCAGTGGTCCCATTGGTAGGCCAGGCATGCCTCCACTTCATTTTGGTGGTTTGCTCCAACTGCCCCCCCCCCCCAGCACCATGCTTAACAGCAGAGTGCTAATTACCACGGGGCTAACGAAGGCTGTCATAATTGCCCAACGGATAGGAAGGTGGGCCAGCCGGAGTGGCCCAGCATGGCCCAGCATGGCCAGAATCGGGTGGGATCTGGATCAGCTTTGGATCTGGGTTTTGGAAAAGGTTGCCAGGGCTGGTACTGTTGAACCACCAGCCTGCAGTGTGTGTGCGCGTGGGTGGGCATGGTGCTGTTTGGTAAATCCGTATGGCAGGTCTGTGCGAAAGCGCACAGATATGCCGGCTCTGACAGTTAAGTAAAGCACAGCAGAGAGCGACTCGGAGTGCTGTGCTATCTGAGCGGAGGCTCTGGGAGAACGCTGGGTGTGACACACCTCAGGGAGCATCTGTGTGCAAAGCTCCTGTAGGCCAGCCTTTCTCTCGCCGCCTCTGCTTTCGTCATCCCAAGCCAGCTTAGCTGATCTTGGTTAAGCTACTCAGACTCCCACGGTTGGGATGAGATCCCCAGCCTCGACCCAGTGGCTTGTCTGTTTTCAGCACCAATCTGCCAACCTGGACCGGTCCCTGATCCTCACCCAGGACAGCTGATTACAAACTGCTCTCAGCTAATAAACAGTATCTCCCCTGGGGATGAACATGGTTCTCTCCATGATCTAATGTGCCTCTTTGTCGTCTTGTAATTGCTCTGCCTGTGTCGTTTGGCCTGTTTTTCAGAGATTAGGCCGTTAGATTTAGAGGGTTAATCTATGCCGTCGGCGCTGTCAATTTTAAGCGCCGTTTACCAGTTCATTCCGCATCGTTGCAGGATTTTTCATGTTTATGTTTACTTGTCCTTCTAACGGTAAGGTGTGTTATTCCAGCCCTCAGCCGATCTTCCATAACCAGTGGCCTTTGTGCTATGTAATTTATGAGGAAATTTATTTTGTAATCTGAACGTTTACTGTTCTTTCTAAAATTATTTCCCTCCATGTTACTTAATGGTTAGAAAGCAGAGTTTAACAGCCAGGCATCCCCACCATCCCGTCGTTTCCACTATCTCCATCCTCATCATTCCCACCTTCCCTGTCGTTCCCAACATCCCCATCATTCCTAACATATTCCTTCTCGCTTGTTAGCTATGATTGCCATTTATCTCCATGCGTAAAGTGACACGGCATGAAACTGCAGCCATGTGATGTGTCACCTCTGCTGCAGTCAGCCTGCGAGGAGGGTCATTGAACGACTCAAATTGAATAATATTTACGAGGGTGTGTGGGGGGGTAGTATTGACAGTCAGTCCAGATTTTTTTGGGCCACAGTATTGTCCCAGTGGCTCTTAATGTCACTGGTACATGGCGAGCAGCCGCAGGCTCAGTCAGGCCCCTGTTCCCATGACATCTTTCCTGGTTGTTGTTTTATTATTGTCACTGTGTTGCCTTTCTATGGCTTATCTCTTTATAAGCCATTGAAAATTGCAGATTCTTTCAAGCAGACTTAATATTCTTTGAAATTTGGGGTTGAAGTAAATATTCTCTATCTTATCCTGTGTCAAAAAGGCAATTAGGATGTGTTTTGATAGACTTGCAAAATGAATTACAGGCTTGATGTCTCATTGTAGTAGTAATAATGATGATGATAATAATAATAATAATAAAATAATAACATATGGCATGTTAATTTAATAATTTGGATATTTATGCCATGAACTCATTTGTGTCTCTTTGGAAGCGAAGGTGTTGTGTCCAAGACGCACTGTTATGATATGATGCTAATGACGGCCGCTTGGTTAATGGGGCCCAAGATGAGAGCTGATTGTGAACAAAAGCTTTATTATACCCAAACCTGGCTGGCAGCACGTGGGGAGGGTTACCCTCCTCCCACGCTCTTATCTCGGAAAGCCCACCATTAAGCTGTCACAGATCTTATCGCACCGCCGGAAAAGAATATGAAGAGCCTTGGCGAGTCTACAGCGCAGCATGGCTGCAAATCTCCCCCGTCAGCGGGCGCTCGCACATGTGCCCCTCCCTGAAGGGTGTGTGAGCATTGGGGGGGGTGCCTTGCCCCACCCCAATCCAGAAGACATCAGTAATGGTGATCATAATTAATGATATCAATTAGTTATAGTTAATAACTATTATTATTAACTTTATTATTATTAATACAATTAATAATTATAATACTTAATAATGATCATTATTATTACTGAGCATATGTGACAGAAAGAGGGATTTTCAGATGGATGTTTACTGCAGTAATCCCATATAAAATACCTTAATTAAAGGTACAACAGACAGACCACTCTTCGGGATTGGAGGAAACAAACTGGCATTTCTAAATGCTATATATCGCTGCTTGATGAGGATCGCTGGAGAGAGATACTTCTGCGAGTGGTGGAAAGATAAGGGAGCCGTTATGGTCAGAGCAGCACAGGCAAAAGGCTGCCTCCTTCTGGGAGGGCTTCATTGTGACGCCACACATACCCTGCAACAGGGATCGGCTAATGTATGTCTTCCTGGGGTGTCAGAATGGCAAGAGAAGCTCTGAAGAAACCAAATTTTATTTTGGACGGGCAGCGTGAAGACCTGAGAGCAAGAACCGCGCTCAGCGCATTGTGGAGGCATGAAAATGCGCAGTCATCATGGAGAGGCGGAGCTACGATGTCCACAGGTTTACGGACAGTCAGGCTGCGGTTGTTAATGAGCACGTGGGAAACATACATACAGAACGAGAAGAGAGGGGCCTGTACCACCCGGGACAGTCAGCCGTCACTTCGTCAGCGGCGACGGAAACACACCAACCCCCGTCTGTCGTTTCCCGCGCCAAACAATATTTGCAGAAGACGGGTTGCAGAGTAATCTTCTCAGGGACTAACTTGTGGAGAATAAATTGACAAACCATTTAGCAGGAGTGATAACGTTCTCGGAGGACCTTCTTACAGTAACGGAAAAGGCACATGAGTGAGACCGATAAACACTGTTTAATGGGTGGGCTGGTGGGGAGGGCAGTATTCTCTGTTCTCCCAAAGATGTTGCCTTCTTGCAAGGCAAAATTACTTCCAGGAAAGTAAGTTTTGTAAAGACGCAAGATGGAGGGATGGAAGGCTTGTTGATTGAATTTGGGTGCTTTACTCCTGGGAACCTGGAAGAGACTTTGATTCCATGAAATCGAAGTTATAGTGGTGAAGGTGCTGGTCACGCTTTTTCTCCAAGGATGTTACACGTGTTCCCAGACCCACCTCACTCCCGCACACAAGCCCCACACTCCTTTGCAGTGTCGAATTTCCATGCAGCCGCTACATTTTCATCTGCCACCATCAGCATGCAATACTGGCTGTTTCTACTGGCCTACAGTTGAACCATCCCCCAATTATGCTCCTCGTACCAGAAACATGGCTATTGTCTTTGTCGATGTGAAGGTCCACACTCCAGCTGTCTGCCTCCAAGGCATCATGTGAACTGTTGGCAGAAACACGGAATCTTCCATTGTTCCATCATGGACTTTAGGGTGCTGCTTCCTCTGCTGCAGTGAAGGGCGGTCTCCGTGGCGCATTGTCACGTCAGTGAGCAAATGTTTGTGGCCGCCATTGTGCTGTGTTGTATATTCCTGTTTGAAAAAAAAGCAGCAGTAAACGTGGGTTCTGCTGCCTCGTCCGGCAGCTTGTTTTTGCTGAAGCTGCAGTTGCACCATAGCTGGTTGCGTGCCGGTGTATCATTCCTGAGATTCGCTAACAGGGGGGCTCCAGTGGAATGGGCTATTTTTACGCCACCTAGTGTCCAAACGCTACTTTCCAGCAGATGCGGGAGACATCTGTGTGTCGCCTGGTAACGTTTGCAGGTCTAGGAATGATAAAATGGTTGCCATTTAGAATCTCAGTACATCGTCAATCCTGATTTGGCAAATGAAAATAATCAGAAGTATAACTCATTTATGTGGAATGGCCATGAATGGAGACTATTAGCACTGAGCTTTGACTTCACACTTCTTCAGCGTGTGCAATGTGAGTGTGGACGTTATCCGCATGCCAGAAACTAGTCTGGCTGTCCCGTTGTCCGTGTTCTCCTCCAAGCACCTGTGGAATTCTGTGTGACTTTTCAGGAGTTTTCTGTCCTGAAGGAGTTGCGCACCTTCCAATCAGACAGGCATCCGTCACTCCATGTGAAATCAGCTGTTCATTGCTGAAGCAGGTCTCTGGGTATAGATGGGAGAAGCTGTCTCATAAGGCCAGTCAAGGAACAGTTTCAGAAAACCATCCACCGCAAGTTAGTGAATGCCCTTGTGCCAAAGAGGCTTTCTCTTCAGACTGGAATTCTTCTGATGTCCAATATGTTTGTTAATATGCAAATCTGTGTGCATCAGTGCAGTTAGCCTCCACACAGCAGCCGTTACCCAACTTTGCGATTCTCACAGCAGTAAATCTAATGATTTTTTTTTTTTTACTATTTATTGATTTCCACTCCTCTTTTCCGGAGTTGCCCGGCGTCCGACACACGGCGGAACGGCGCTTGACCGGTTTTATTGTGATGTGACTAAGACAGATGCAGCATTGTCCCGCTCTCTCCTGCGGACCACACGGTGTTGATGAAGCCGTTAACATGGCTTGAGCGGATGGTGAGAATGGCCAAATTGCCGTTATTCCACGGCCATTAAGCGTTAATCTGCCACCTTCTCTCGATTCTGTGCTCCGGCTCTCTTCCCCCGACCCTCTTCTCCACTCTCCGGTCCACTTGTGCTGTCCTTTACAGCTTCATTAATTCATTTGTTATCAAAAGCCGTTAGGACTGTAGGGAGAATGTTCTTAATTATATATTTTATAGGCTCTGTCCCCGCCATAACCCGGCTCTCAGATTCATAAATCTCGCAGCCCCTGAACAATCATACGTCACTTTTCTTCAGAAACACTCGTCCATTGCCATGGCAGAAAAGATGGGGGACGTGTCCATCTTCACATCACATAACCTTGCACTAGCTAAAGTCTTGTCAACGTTTTCTTGGCGAAACGGCCTGTGCTTCTCGAGCCTCCGTGACTCTGTTCGTCGTACGTCACAGCACATGGTTGACCGAGTGCCCATGGCGTGCCGCTCCCTCCAGATCCTTTTCACTAACGGAGGACCCCCGTGGTGGACCCTCTCAGATCGGTGGGGTTGTCCTTCGGGGGTTTAGCACAGTTGAAGCGATGGTACTGTCCTGGACACCCTCAGAGCCCCGCTACGTGACTCTCATGCAGCCACATTGGTGAACGGACGCAGGCGGGATGAGGTGTGGCAGCTGGGGGGCAAGGAGGACTGCGTAGATGCAGTGTGCTCCACGTCGACCTGGCAACCAGCACACAGCCCTGCATGTGTTTTTCCAATGATGTGTGGCTCCCCCTCTCCCGGTCTCTCTCTCCCACTTGATTTTGGGACCCAACCCAAGCTGTTGGCCCTCTTCCGGTTGAGGCAGCTGTCCAGCTCTAATGCCCCTCTTGTACACCAGGGCCGACCTGAGGCGTTCTCAGACACTTCCTTTTTCATTTGCCCGTGTGCTTCTCGTCCTTTTTCGCCCCTCTTGTCACAGTCGGGGTCGCTCGAATCATCAGGTGAGGCAGACAGACGGACACAGGCCACAGAGCCGTGAGCGACAAGGCTGTCAACAAATGGAAGACATCAACTGCCCTCTCTGGACAGTATCCCTGGAAGGGAGGCGTACGGCCATTTCATCTGATGACTAAGAGCTATTTCCAGTGTCATGCTGACATAATTAAGAACCCGCTTCGTTTGAGGTCCTGCAGTTTGTCCCTTTGCTGGGTGAGGGTATGGGACAGACTCAGGGGGTTGGGGGGGCGGCATAGCTGGAGGCTAGGCCACACAATATGATAACAGGAGGCGGGCCCACCTATCAACCGTGGAGTGTCGCATGTTCCACCCTGGGCTTTCTCTGAGGCTGTCGGGGCATCTGGGACCGCAGGGGCCAAGGGTATAGGGTCGAATGCATGAAATGATGGGGGTGGTACAGAAGGACACATGCTTGTAACATGGAGAGGGGGGGGGGATAAAAAATACCACACTATCCAAGGGTATAAAATGCTATACATGTAATACAATTAGCACAAATATTACCCGTGTGTAGAGGCGTCTTTAAATATATTTGGCCACTATCCGTCTTTTTCCTCCACTGCACCTCCGCTCCAGGCCCTCGCACCTCCCCAGTCTATAGCTGCCCCCCATGCTGCTTTAATATCCCAACGGCTCTGTTTCGCATAACTCCCCTGGCTCGTATTTCACCCATTCGCTAAGAATTGGTTTGATCCTGGACGTAAGAAACCACAGGCCAAACGTCAGTCATGAGAAGCAGCTGAATATAGGAAGAAATGTATAGATACAGGCCGAGTGACCAAGGATGAACTAGCACCAGATTCTTCCTTGAGCCTGACCCAGATAAGCCCTTTGAAAGTGATTGGATATACAGATATACATACATAGGTAGTATGTGTACTCACTGGTTAAACTACTCCTAACATTCCTGAGTACTTCTTAAATGAAATAATATTTTTGATTTTAAAATGATGCAAATTTCTAACGAATACTGTTCAGGTTATCGCCAACTGATTTTATGATATAAAATATCGAAATCACTTGAAACTGCTATCCAGACCACCTCGATTCAAACCACCGCCATCCAAACCACCTCAATCCAAACCACTGCCATCCAAACCACCTTGATCTAAACTGCCACCATTCTAACATTTGTGATCCAAACCACCACAATCCAAAATTCTGCCATCCAAACCTCTACTATCTAAACCATCTCGATCTAAACCTCTGCCATCCAAACCTCCACAATCCAAACCATCATGATCCAAAACTCTGCCATCCAAAGCTCTGCAAACTCTTTTTCACTTCTCCGATACCTTCTCTACCTGAAAGGATTTTCCATTGTTTTTCACTCTTCATTGTTTGCAGAAATAATAGAGGCAGTTTTACTTATGATGCCTATCCCATTTCACGTGTAAAACCATCTCTAGAGTGTGTGCGTCATCTCTAAACTCTGCAGGGTTACATATGTGGAAGGCGAACTGTCTGCCTTAGTGGAGATTCAAGTAAAGGTGCCTCTTGGGAAACAACCCCCCACCAACCACGCGTCTTCAGTTGTCGGTTGTCTTTAGGCAATGCCGTAATGGGGGAAAAAAAAACCGAAACGCTCTTTTATTGTTTTGATAATGGTGATTTTATTGGAAAATCAATCAGCTCCAACTATGCATGCATGCTGTGGTAATTTATTCGTGGTAAATGTAGACATATGCAGTGTGTATGAGTGTAATTAGTATCGAATGTTGGCTGTCGAGGTTCAGACTGACGTGAGGGTGGTCACCGTCCGCTCCACTTGTGGGTGGATGTCCCCCAGTAGAAATGGTACAACCTTACACTTAGATAGCCACTGGCCAGATCCAGATTCCAGGATTTTAAAATGAAATTCCACATTTGAGTGTCAACTCTCTCCTACCAAGGGTCTCAGCCTGGCTGTTCGTTTGTGGAGGAGGGGCATCTTTGAGCATCAGGACTTCTGGCTGTGCTCTGGAAGTCTACCCCCTTTAACGGTAGCTGGGCTTATTACACACCCCCCCCAACCTCCTTCAAACATGTGCATGCTTCTGTGGACTCCAGTAGAGGTCTGTGGATCAGGTTTCTGCCACTTTTAATGCTCACAATATAAATCCATTTTATTGTCCCCAGCTCGATGGCCGTGATGCTCCATCATTACAGAACTCCACGGAAACCTATCGTTTACAGGACTGTAAGGCCTCATCCTAAACTTATTTCCCAGTACGTAGTTGATGCTCTGGCCGTTCACATTGAAATATCACGTTGACTTGTATTAACAATAATGACATAGCTGTGCGAGGTCAATTCCTTGAATCCGAGTTTAAATGGCAGTTGGGAGCAGGAGACACAAGCTGGTCTCAAGCAGTGAGGACTCTGGGAAATCTGACAGAGGAGCTGATGACTTTGGCCCCTCCTTACCATGACATGGGTCCCAATGCCCCCTGCTTCCATTGTCAGTTACACCGCCACCTACCTTTGGTCAACCTTTGGTGATGGCTTTCTGGTCTGTGGAAATTACTCTTAAGTTATTGCAAACTTCTTATTTTGGAATGTCGGCGGATAATGGAAACCCCTTCCCCCCCAGTGCAGTTGTTTAGAACCTTGTGGCACAGCAACAGAACGCAATAGAGGTCTCCCCGGGGAGTTGCCATTAGCACTCACTGGATCAGAGTTTCCCATTATTAGGACACCAATGCAGCCGTGATTAAGGAGCCGCGACCCAAAGGTTACAGGTTCAATTTCTACACGGGTAATTGCAGTTGTACCATTGCTGCTGTAATCACTTTCAGCACTGACATCCAGCTGTATAAATGGACGTAAAATGTGCGGGAGATAAATCCGCATGAAATTAAGGATAAAATTGGCCACGGTAGTATTTCTGTTAGTGAGCCCTTGTGAAGGCGAGGTTGTGAGGTAGTGGTCGGGGGGGTGACTGTCTTACTTTTCAAGGAGAATGATGGCAGCCAAACATCACAGACCTCAAAGACAGGTTTAATCCAGCGGTAACTGGAAATCAAGCCTGCTCCATAAATCCGAGCGGGTGAAGCACGTCTCTGTCTTCTGGACCTGTCCCCAGATGTTAGAGGCCTTCTAACGTCAGGAATTACTGCAGTATTAACATGAGCAAGACATGGCATGGAAATGACAACTCAGAATGAATGAAAGCAGATCCTCGTTGCCGCCTTATCATGGATGTCCCTCAGAGGGGGCAGTCTCTTCTGACGTCTCTCTGGTTCCGCTCACAAGCCGCCTTCCTTTATTGCTTTGTCGTGTGGTTCTTGCTCCGTTATTTAAGCGGGCTTTGTTTCTCGAAATGGCAGAACAAAACACGAAACGGAGAAATAATAAAGAGGGTTAAAGAACAGAAACATTCACTGTAAATTCCCGCTGTGTAGAACAGAAGGACCAGCAGTATGGAGGCTGTCGCTTGGAGAGACTGAAAAAGCTTCATGTGGTGAAGGCTTGTAAAAACATGAGGTCTTTCTTGCAGTTAGTTCAGAACTTAGCCTAGAGCAGAATATGAATGCTTATTTTCCATGGCTTTTATCACCCTGGCACTCTGCAGATTGTTCCAGCAGGTGGCGTAGTGGTTAAGGAACTGGGTTATTCAATCCGTGAGTTCTGTATCGGTGCAAATCATGTGGCAGTCACATGATCTTGTGGCATAAAATCATGGCGAGCCTAAAAATCCCTCTTTCCTTCCATTTGGGAATATTGGTTATATTCATGTTTATCGCTGCTAGTCAATACTGACAGACAAAACAATATTACATATTTCCAAATTTTTGGAAAGGCAGTCATCACCATACCTCCTCTTGAAACACAAGTGGGGGGCAGCAGTGCTGGAAAAAAAAAACAATTTAAGTGGTTGAATTCATTAACCACCATGATTAAGCAGAAGTATAATAAGTGCAAATAAGCTAATAATCAGTTTTTTTGTTTTTTTTTTTTTAAATTTCCACTTCTCCCCCTGGCCAGGAGTGGAATATTCAGCCAGGGGTATTGTGGCAGATTTGCCTGTTCATTCATTCAACTATTTTGTGCCTCGCCCTCCCTCATGCTGTCTCTATCCCTCTTGTCCATGGTGTGGTGAATGTGTACGGTCCCCTATGTTGTGCCAGCCTGCAGGCCTACCAGCCTACGTTCTCCATGACCCCCTGATTGAGAGGGTCAGCGGCCCAGGTGGCCTGGCTGGGTCTGTGCGTCTGTTTGCTCGATTGATGATTTAATTCGGCTTCCAGTAAGCGTGCAGCTGTGTGTTCCCCTAGCTTGCGGAAGACGACATGTCTAACTCTGCAAAGAAGCATCCAGCAGTGTGAGGTGAGGCAGGAAAGAAACACCTGAAAAAAGAAGCCGGATGTTTTTGGGGATAGGAGAGGTTTTAGCCCATCTCGGTGTGTTGCTTGGAGGTTTAGTTTCAGTGGGTTTGTTCTCACCTATTCACAGGAAGCTAAGCCTTTACAAAAATGCTGGGCTCCTGACTGCTGTTGTCAAAGCTTCAGTGGTAGTAGTGTTTGTCGTTCATTGCATTGCTTTCATAGTGTCTTAAGGGTCAAGTGTCAAACGACAGGTCTCGGTCTGAACTATCACTTGGTCTCTGAGCGTAATGGGCAATGCACTATGGCCTCACACCTCTGAAGTTGTGGGTTTGATTCCTGGCCTGGCTCTGTCTGTACAGTTTTTACCTTCTCCCTGCATCCTCTGTGTGTTTTGGCCTCCTCTCATGCACCAGCCATGTGGTTTAAGTGCCGTGATACTTCCACAACTGTGCCCGTGTTCTCCCTGAGATGGACCGAAAACTTCTGCCTTCCCTGTTCTTCCTGGGATGGGCTTGAGCTTGCTGTGACCCAGTACTCAATATGAGGTTACAGGAAATGGATGAATATCATTGCAGTTTTGCAATGCTGGCATATCTTAGAAATTACTTTTTGGAGCTGGCATCATAGATTACTTGTCCTGCAAATAGCGTGGAGCCTGAGAGTGGGTCTCTACTCCAGTCAGCAGCCCGCTCACGTCCATCGGATGGCAGCAGCTGTGGTGGGTTTTATCCACTGGATTTCCACCTGTAGGACAAAGTGAAGGAGAAAAAATGACAAAGCAGCAAAATTTGTTTGAAGATGTATCAACTATTTGGCCCATCAGCAGTAATACGATTGTAAGGATGAACTGAATATAAATGCTGTAAACTAACTTGTTTGTTAGTGTGGTTAGCTAGTCTTGTAAAGGAAAATGCAGTGGGTTGTGTGTATAAATATCTGTGTGTAAAAAACTAAATCCTTTTTATTTTTGCAATAACTTTGTTTATCCTGAGTTGACTTTAACTGGCCTGTGTGAGAGCTAACAGACGACTCTTTGAACACTTGCTCTAACTGTATGACTTGTTTTGTCAGCATTTTTGACTTGACTGTTGCCTGACTTTGCCGTCTGATTTTGATGTTTATCGTAGTGAACATTAGTCAGATTCGTTGCTTGTGTTACAAGGTACAGTAGGAGTACATAAAACAGGTGTTTTGTTCCAATTTGTTTAAGGTGTATTTCTGCCAAAAAGATTAAAATTGGCTCAGGATCACCTAAGTTATTGCAAAAATATGAAGGTTTAGGCAATTTTTTTTAAACTGTCTATATATTTATATATGTTCCAAAATCAATGGGTCAGATATTTTTATGGTATTTTTATTTTTCTGCGTAAACTCTGCAGACACCGTCCTGGTTTGCCAATGCTAGTATCCTGCAGGCCCCACCCTGTTCTTTCTTATAATCCCGCCCCCATCTGGGCTACCAGGGGCCCTGTGGTGGTCTGCCCCTGGCCACAGCCAGGCATACATACCTTAAAGTCCCACATTGCATTGCCTGTGTTTATATTTTATCCAACCCCCCCCCATGATCTGATTCTGTTATCTGCAGTGCTACCATTTAGCTGGGGAACCCCTTGGTAATTTAATAAGCAACAGTACATCAGCACATCAAAATGCTAGAGTAATGATTAAAGGACATGGTGCCCATTGAGCTTCCTGATTTAGCATTAGCTCCTGCATGCTGCGTGGACAAGGCACGGTTCATATCATTAAATCTGTGTCCCGCTAAACCTACGGGAGATTTCAGCCTCCAACTGGAATGAATCTGTGTTGCTTTCTGCTGTTGCGCAAAGTAGCTCGTTTAAAGTTAGACTATTTGCCAGCAGGGGAGGCAGACTTTGAATGCGCCTTTTGTTTTTATCTCAGATTCTGCACGTGGTTTTTGCATTTTTGCGTGGTTTCATACTTTCTGGGTGAGGATTTATTTTTGTTTTTGGAGCCCAGGCAGCGATGGAGGGCTTCGGGTGAAGCTGTTAGCTGTTTTCTAGCAATTTATAGCAAGTGCCTGGCTAGTGACTCTGTATCGGACTGGGGCCCTTGTTCATTCAGATACGATGTGGTGAGATATTTAAAATCTATATAAAGGCATCACCCAGCAATTTGTTGGACACGACTTGTCCTGCTGAATATTCGTGGTGTTTCTGGTGTTTGGGTATGACCCCCCCAACTAAATACTCTTTCTGTGTTTACTTATCGCTCTCTCTGGCGATGTTCCTCATCTGGAATCAGTGTGACTCGGACCTTATTTGCATGCTGCGATGTGATTGGCGAGCTTAACCCCTGGCATGCTGGGAGCAGGCGTAATTGGCCCTGGCTTTGTGTAGGAGCGCCTGTGCGTCTGTCCTTGGAGGCCACTCCTCCTCATCGCTGTGTCTGGGCCAGGAGTAGGTTGCTATGGAAACCGGGGACGAGTTAATACAGCAGGAGACCTAAATTGTATTATCTTTTTTTTATGGAGCAGAGAGTGGTTGGAACTCCTGAATCTCCTTATATCTGTGCGCTAATTGAAACAACCATCTGAAAACTGGCTGGAGGCTGTTTATTGGTGTCTGTCATAGGAAACGCAGTGAGGGAGATGTTATTCTCTGTTCTTTGGTGGTCGATATTTATAAATCTTCACTATCTTTTTTGTTTTATTCATTCTCAGCATTAGTACAGTTGCAATCTGATTTATTTATTTTTCTTTGCATGTGCAAATTTTATCCCCACCAGGAAATATGCGAATGAAAAACTGGATTAATTAAAATCCAAGATGCCACCGATAGAGTGAAGGATTACAGTAAGCTGTGAAATATTACACTCGTTTATCACAACAACTTCTGCGTTGTGCCTGACATTGTCTGGCGACGCTCTGTCTCGTACCCAGGAGCTCACCAAAGCCATTATCCTCTTCATCACAGGGGGGACCGTGTCACTTTAGTAGCTGCCAAAGACCACCACTGGGCACCAGTCCAAAAGAAGCGGACTACTTTGAGGCCCTCCAGCATGTCACGTGCAGAGTGACTTTTTGGCCTCCCAGCCGGGGCCCGAACGGCTCCTCCGTCAAGGACTGGCATGGCATGACGCAGAAGCTCAGCTCGCGGCAGGCAACACATCACTGGCTGCAAGGCCGCGATAAGTGCAGGCAGAAGGACCCCCAAGAGCAGAGGATTTACTACAAATCCCTGTATCAAGCGCCTGTATGGTCCAGCCGTCAGGCATCCACCGGCTAGCTACAACTGGGGAAATTAATGGAGTGCCGCAAGGGAATGAAATCGGAAGGCCGACAGAGAGTGGTTTAGGAGGCCAAACAGATGCCAGACGGCCTGCTGTCTCTACCCCTGTTGTTAGTCCATTTGCCTAATGTGTATTTTCACTACAAAATCACCATTAGCATGGCTAGCTTCTGCATTCCTATCTTCTCATACTCATTAGCACAGCTAGCTTCTGCATTCATATGTGCTTATACTCATTTGCGCAGCTAGTTTCTGAATTCATATACATTTTTATGCACATTAGAATAGCTAGCTTCTGCATTCATATATGCTTGTACTCATTAGGACAGCTAGCATCTTCATTCATTTATGCTTGTACTCATTAGCACAGCTAGCTTCTTCATTCATATATACTTATTAGCA
>JAACJT020000002.1:16147761-16158990 GCA_009936485.2 Gymnarchus niloticus | reverse complement strand
GTGTGTGGTTGTACATGTGTCAGTGCCCTGTGTCTCTGATTTGATTGTACTGTGTGACTGTACACGTGTCAGTGCCCTGTGTTGTACCCCTGACTGAGACTTGTTCCAGGCTCACCATGACCCTATAATGGATAGGTGCCTGATAAATGCTTGGAAGGGTAATAATGTAAAAGTATAAATCAATGTACTTGAATGCTTTCTTTCATAGTTATGCCTCGCTGGATCATTTTCTTCATTTTTCCACATGGTTAAAAACAGACTGACGTGTTTTCTGGCACAGGACTGCGGTGAGATGCGTGCACCATGTTATGGCCGTGTGTAATCTATACCCTCTGTAACTCGCAGAGGGCTCCAAGGCCCCTCTGTGTGACACACCCCCCGTCAGACCCTCATGCCTGGGGGGGGTCATTAATTATAACGGCCTGCGAGAACAAAAAGGTACCGTAAACTCAGCGGTGGGTTTCCTACGCAGCCTTTCTGGTACGGCAGTGACAAGCTCGCTAAGACCCTCAGGTTGGGGTCAGCCAGCAGTCTGGCTGAGTTCTCGTTTCTCTCTCTGTCGAGTTAGAGGTGGATATATCACTTCCCGTGCCTGACGACACTTGGGCCTCATAAAACAAACCTTTTCTGGCTTCAAGCTGTCGTGGCAGTTCCGCAGCTCGAGATCCACCTCCATTAAAATGCCTTTTTTTCTCCTTGTACACCTTTTTCATCTGTGCTCTGTCCTCTTGAAGCGTGCGTGTTATTATGCAGACAATGGCGTGACCGCGTCAAGACTGACAAGGCGACGTTTGGCAAGACAAAAAGGCAACATTTGCCTTTGGTGGGAATTTGGGAATTCTCATGTATTTAAAAGGCAAATGGACATGAAGCCAGCACAGATAAAAGATAAAGCAGCGGCAGTGCATGCATCCCGGCAGGTGTGCAAATGGAACCCTGACGTCTGACGTCTGAGGCTCTCTGCATTCTTCATCCTCCATAATATGGGAAATGATGTCTAAATTGCTGCATGTTCATTTACCGTTACTTTAGGGGTACCCTGCTGGGATAAAATGCGTATTTTCCCCCTTCTCCCAGAAATATTTATTCCTAAGTCATATAATTTTTTTTAATGTGAAATAATTAATCGTAGGTAGTAAGGCTTGAATTTTGAGTTTTTTTTGATGTTGCATAATTGTAGGGTTTCCGGGGTAGCAGAGCATGTATGTATGCGGGCTAAGGCTGCACTTGTGCAAAAGTCACGATCTTTCTGTGGTTAGTCCGACACACGTCTTGTTTTCTTACATTCCCTGGGAAGGTAACTTCTCCACCAATGGGAAGAAGCAGAGAATCAGACCGTTACGGGGTTCGGTGTTAGGGAGGGCGCTGTGAATTTTGTGCCAGCTGTACTCTTAATTGTGAAAGTCATCTCAGCTGTCGACACACAAATGGTTACCGGGCCAACTCCATGTGTTTATCATGGGGTGCCTCACCGTCTCCATGATGCTACAGCCGCCATCTCCGCCAGTAACCCAACCTGACCGTTGACAACATTTTGTGATTTTGCCTCTGCACCCTTGCCACATTGCCCAGGCCACGACCCAAATCTGGACTACCAGTATGATGCCAAAAGTCTCTTTGCTTTTCCATTTCCAGGAATATAATTCTGAGGTTCATTCATTCATTCAGATTTATTTACTGCTTTCATTTGAGTAGCTCCTTCAGTTAGAGGCTTTCGGGTAGACGCCAAGCAGGGTCAGCAAGCCTCTGCTCCAATGACGTCCCCCAACGCAATTGTTCTCTACTCCGCCAGTACTGCTTGTCAACACCGCCTAACAGCAGCCAACCAGTACACTAACAGTAGCTAATATACTTTGTCCTCGTTAAGCCCATTTGAGAAGACGGTGGCTTTGTTTTGAACAAACAGCGGGTCGTCTTCGTCAGACCACAGCATGACCCACTACCTCTTTAGGCTTCCACTGATGGCCGTTTTATTACGGTGCTGATCCACACAGAGGAATCTCCCCTCAGACGTCTGTCTAAGCCGACAGCGCCGGTCCCCAGGCTCCCTGTGAAATCCACCTCTTTCTACGCTTCGTTCAATTAGCTCAGCTCGAGAAGCTGCCGACGTGGATGAAGTATTTACCTCGCGTCAGCTTTGAATTTGATTAGATAATTTGTGTGTTGTCACATTCCCCAGTATCCCAGCTATTAGGAGATGGACAAAAAAAAAAAAAACTCATCTTTTAATGGCGTGACGGTTGATTCGTGAAACCCAAATCAAGCCGAATTAAATTTCTGAGTGTAAAACTGAGAGATGAGCCTGTGCCATCAGCAGTTTTCCACATTAACATTCATTTAGCATCAACGGCATCAAGTTTATCGTGGATTAACATCACTCAAGCAGATGGCCTGCATGCAAGCTAGCCTGGCACCTAAAGGTGGGCAGTGCCTGTGAGTTGGGGGGGGGTGGGGGGGTGGCAATGCTGTTTAACTCACATTGCAGAACAGAATGTATTTTAAAACAACGTTTCGCCGTCTGCTGCCTGACCAGTGCAGGGTCTCAGGTTCACCAAACCGCACGTCTTTGGGCTCTGGGAAGAAACCTGAGTTCCAGTCGGGATTCCTGCACACACCTCGCAGGGGCTCAATCCAAAGCCTCCAGCCTTGGGTGTAGGCATCCGGCGACAGGGCCACCCATTTACAACTTAAAAATATACATTTCTAATAAGAAGGCTGTGCTATTTGCCTCTTTGGCACTGAGGGCTGGAATAGCTAGCCTTTTATTTACAGATGTGACAATCTCTCCTGTAACCAGCTTGCCTCCACGCCTGGCTGTGGGACCCCTTTTGCAATATAGAAACCCCCAGGGACGGATTTCCGGACAGCTAGGCCTGGTTAGAATGGCCTCAGCTCAGTAAACCCGATTCAGGGTTTACAGAGGGTTAAACAATGTTTTCCGCTGTACTGTTTAAATCGCACAGCAGCTGGACAGTGTACACTTATACCGGGGACCTGCTTGCACTGTACCGCTGAACAAAACATGGGTAATTGTTGCCTAAATGTTGCCTAAAAGAGAAAATTCTCCTTGAATGGAGGCAGGATGTGAAATGGGCGGGGGTGTGGTCTAGGATGATCGCTCATGAAACACCATGTGCCTCTCACTTTGGTCGCCAGGCTGGTTCGACCATATGGGTAGTCCTACGTTCCCATTTCAGGCATCAATACCCCATCCTTATTCCCCACAGTTTACCAAAACTGCAGGTGCACCGGAAGCCTACCTCATCCTCCCCTTCCTTAAGATCAAGGTGTGTTTATGTTCTCGGCCCTGATGCACGCAGGAGTAACGTTGCCAAGGTGAGGCCACAGCTGGGGTTCGAGGCCGCCGCTGCCGGTTTTTACCTTTTCCATTTATATTCCCCCCACAGTTCAAACGCTGTCTGTTTTTCTTTTTCCGGAGGATCGGAGCCGAGGGCGGATGTTCCAGTGCCTCGCGGGGGCCCGTTTGTTAAATTGGGTCGAAAGTTGGAAAAAAGCCCAGGTTGCTCTTAAAATATTCATAAGATGACATTTCAGACGTGATCCAGTCCCAGGCAGTGTCCCTAATTGGCCAGTGCACTTAATCATGGGAGCTGGTATCGTTAGTCACGCTCCGGGGGGGGGCATAAACAGGATGAATGGTGCTCGGCTTTGGGGCAACGGCATCACCTCTCAGGCCTGTTTTCTTCCGCAGTGCATCACCGGCATCATCGCTCCTTACAGTGGGTCTAATCGGCCAACACCGAGTTTGAGTTGGCTCTGCTCTGGGTCTGCTTAGGGAATGTTTGAGTACTGGGCGTTTGGGGCACCGTCTAAAAATACCACATACTTTAAACCTACACACAAAGTTCTTGGCGCGGTAAGCAATCATGTTGCCTGCTGACGTGGACGGCAGCCTCGGTGAATTACACATGGTTAGTGTACACAGGTGTAAGGAGAGCTAATCAACCTCAGGCCCCCCGCGTGGTGCGGCGCATGCTCAGAGCCGCCGTAATGGTAGTAAATTTGTCTGCAGATTCCACACTGTGGGCTAGGAGGGCTTTGGGTGGTGTGGAGATGGATACATGGAGAGGCAGACCAGGTCTCGGTGACAAATTTAGGTCCGCACAGGCCAGACTCGTAAGCACACACACTTATGATACTGGTTATTTTTCGTTCACTAGTGGTTCAGCGCACACATACTCTCAGGCTGGCAGGGGAAGAGGAAAGAATCGGCTGGGCACAGCTGTCACATGACACATCTGGAACGGTGATCTCCTTCTGTAAAGCCACGGTGGCCTACAGCCTCCAGTGGTGCCCCGGGGAATGCTGGGAGACGCAGCGGCCTCTCCGAGGTGTTCTCAACACCTCCTGTATCACAGACGGAATCTGGTTCTGCTTGATTGAACTTCCGTCGGCCCTCGTTAGTAACGATGCTGTTTGGTTGCCCACAGATGGCCGCATTGTAGGGCACACAGAACATGACAATGTAAACATCCCTCGTTACACGTAGACCTGTACGGTGCGTAGAGTGCTAGGCAGAGGTACCAGCGGCAGGGACATTATTGGTAAGGGTCAGGTCATCTGCACTCCTTTAAACCGTCAGTGCTTCACCATCAAATGACCGCAGCCCAAATCATAACAAGAATTGCATGCACAGTGAAAAAGTCCAGAACTTTCCACCACTGTCCCTTCCTTCCCACTGTCATGTCCCGCCTCCGGACCCTCCTTGGGTCCCTGATCCCCTGAAGGCAGCCCTCCAACCTCAGCTGCTTGCCAATAAACCGGCAGCGCCGCAAGCCTGTTATAATTACAAACTGATGAAATAATTCTAATGAGTGGCTAAACGCTCAGTTGTAGTTTTAATTAGATAGTGCTTCAAATTAATAATTGCTGTTTGAATAAGGAGCCGGTAACTGTTGTTGGCAGTTCCGTTTCAATAAGGGTGCCATTTGCTGCTTATTATATCTCAGGGTCTGAGGCTTTTCCGGTGGGCCGGCTGGCAGCGACGGGGGGGGACAGGTCTGGTTGGTTATCTTCCAAGTGCAGCGAAGCTCAACCGAGATTAAATTCATTCGGATATCAGTATTAGGGAGCAGGAAGGAGCGGGCGGCAAAAAGGCAGGAGATGAATAAAATAGGGCTGAAAATGGCAGGATGTGAAAGAGGTGTGCAGTCAGACACGGGCGCCGATCTGCTGGAATCTGCCAGCTAATTAACAGACTGAAAAACGCGGGGGGAAAGTTTGAAAGGGAGATGAAATGAAAACAACAGAAGTGTCCTTATCGGCCACAGTGCATGCTGGGAGAAGGGCGACACCCCCTCCCCGGGCCAGGCACTAAACGTGTGGCGCTTTGCATCTTGGCATTTTATTTACTGCTTTATGCCCCCCATTCTCGATTATCCAGACCCCCCACTACCAGAGCCAGCGTACCCCATGCGGAGACCCCCACAGCCGCCATACGCCACCCCCCTGAAGCGGCACAGTGCTCAGAGCGTAATTCAGTGTCGGGGGACGCAGCTTCCGTGCCGATGTGACAGCTGTGAATTTGATCTATCGGCCTGTCAGGTGCTGCTGTCAGGTGTAGCAGGCAAGCTGACATAAAGATAACTGACATCTTGCTGTCATTACCGCACGGCCCTGCCGTCACTCGCAGCCATATTTATTCCCCATTCCCAAACCCCACCCCCACGGGATGCTCCTTCACTCGTTAAAGGGACCGTTTGTCTCTCTCGGACCTCAGGCCGTTTCTCTTCTGTGGCATGGCCCTTTCTCCAGTACAGTTTGGTGATGGATTAAATGCTTTGGAAAAACCAGACGTTCTTCTGGGGTGGGGGGGTTAAGGGTGAGCTTATTTGAAGAAAACGAGATTGAAGAATTGAAGACAAACTGATTTCCACTTTCCCTTAGTTATATTATCTATTACAGCTAGCCAGAGCGCCCCCCGGAGGGTCAGTAGCATGCTATATGCTATATGAAAACACATTACAAACCACATACCAGGTGAGAAGGGACAGAGGGTGCTTTTTTCATTAAGGGATGGGAGATGTGATAAACTGGTTATCCTAAAATGGAAAACGCTGATATACTCTAGAGCAGGATACCTCATTTGATTCAGTTGTTTAAGGGGATTTTAAAAAGGTAATTGTAGATCGCTTTGAAGCACATAAATTATGTAAACATGAGACAGATTGTCACCATGCAGCAAAAAAAGATGTGATGTAGGACTTACAGATGATGGTACTGATGTTGGACCATTGAATTGCTTTTTGAACTGCTGTGTGCTACAGTGAGAGTATGAGGAGTGTGTCTGTCTGCTTTTGCCAGTTCTATTGCCGTGTGTGTGTGTGTGTGTGTGTGTGTGTGTGGGTGTGTGGGTGTTAGGCTCCAGCAAGGCTCTGAGAGTGCATTTGCATCAAAGCTGGACCACTGTAATTTGCACACCTCAGTTTGCCAGTAGGTGGCACAGTGGTTAAGGACCCAGATGATCTACTGAAAGACTGATGCTTCTAGACTCTGGAGGGGCTCTGCTTTATTAAATAGCCGTGAAAAGTAGTTAACTGAAATCACTTTTATACCTGAAAATGGACAAGATTCTAATTTCTAGGCTTATGTGGTACGTAGCTATACCAGTGTGCCGTCTCTGTGCTCTCCCAAAGTGGATGTGAGTATGTGCAGGCCAGGATTCCAGAATGTAACAGCTTTTAAGCCCCGGAGGTCCATTCAGGATGTTGGAAAAGTGCTTCAACCGCTGTTCCATCAGTGCCAGCCACGGTGACCTCGTCTGTGAGGGAAGTGCTGGTGGCTGGGGGACCTTCGACGAGCGCGTTACTCCCCATTCGTTCCTCTGACCCAGCTCTCCACCTCTGCCGGGCGGGGGTGAGCTGGAATACTTCCCGGCGGAGGAGCCATGTAACATTCCTGCCCCCGAGAGTGTAAGGGGCCCCTGGCAGGCGCCGGGCCAGGCTTCTTACCCGCTGGGCCCCCCCACTGTGGCTGGGTCCCCTGCTGCCCTCTTATCTCACAGTGCTCTAAGCCTGCCGCTGCTGTCACATGGCGCTCAGTTAAAGACGTCTGTCGGTGCGTGTATGTTTAAGTTCCCTGAGGCCAGTGCAGTTCCACAAAGGCCAGAAAAACATTTTCAGATGGTTTCCATGCTAGGTCATGTTCTTCTGTTTATTTTTTTTTTTAATTCCCTCTTGAATATCACTTAAAGATAGTCAAAAGAGAGCACTAACAATTAACAGTTTGAGATGTGTTATCGGTTGTCCTGAAAGCTGAAGTTTCCCTGATTTTTATTTCTGTAATAAAGAATTAAAGCTTACGTAGACACAGGTCAATGTTTTGGGATGAATCTTATGTTTGTTCTGTCGTATTTTGGAATACGGGTCAAAGGCATCAGTGCAAAAACCTTTCAGTGACTCTGACAATGGGTACACCATCATTATGGGTGAAGTAAAAAAAAATGGAACGTGCTTTTTGATTCAGAGCACCCCTGTGCTTAAGCAGCAAGATTCTGATTAAAAAACGAAAGTGGATATTTTAATTTGCGAAGAAGGCGTTTCGCTGTCTGCACAGGTTTGTTAAGGGGCCCACGGCATCGTCATTTCAGCATGAAATTGTCCCACGACAGGCGAGCCGTTTTATTCCATCCTAGCAGGAGATGGTTCCCATTTCTGGATTTTTCCGTTGTTTAAGTGGTGACTCTGAAGTGGGTTACAGTGGTTATTCTTTTATTTCTTTGTAACAATGTGCCTGGTTAGAGTGAGCCTGGGCCAGTCAGAGAGATGGTTGGCTCCCCGGAACCTCAATTCGACGTGTACGGTCGGCGTTAACATCTGACCCCTCTCCCCCAGCAGCCATTACGAGCCAGACCGCAGCGCTCTCAAGAAGAAGGAGTGGGAGCGCCGGACTCAGGAAGTGCAGCAGGATGAAGATTTGTTCTCCTCCGGCTTCAATCTGTTCGGGGAGCCCTACAAGGTAAGGGTGGGGGCAGAGGACCAATCAGAGACTGCGCTTTCCTAGCGCTCTCCGGGCATTCCCCGGCAACAGGCGCAGGATGGGGGGGTTTCATAGAAGTGGAGCAGCACAGTGTGCAATGCTACTTTTCCCATTATATATATAACCAGTGTCAGCCCTTCTCACCATTTTTCCTCCTAAAATGTTTTCTATTTCAGCTCCTCTTCAATGCGACCCCTGTTTCCTGACACCCCTGCCCCTGGGGATAAGGCCAACAGCACTTGGTCTGTGGCTATGTTGAGGGCACATTCTGTCTCCTGGTGTCTATGTGTATGTGTGTGGAGTATGTCTGCTCACCCATTCTCTGTTGTTTATTTGTTTGTGTCTCGGCTGGTGTCATCGGTGTGTGCCAAATCGATCCAGAGGAGCCCCGACTCAGACTCCAGCCATTTAGGCCACCTCCCGATAGGCCTTCCGTAAAGAGGCATTATCACCGCGGTGACACCTTTCTACTGTCCAGTGACAGAGGGAAAGTGAGATGTCTGCCCACCACATTTGCATCTGACAAGTAGTGGCATTCGATGCCGATATGTGACGGTGAGGCACAAAGACTTCACCACAGATCCCGTCCCTGTGGCATCACCCTCTTACCCCCCCCCCCCCCACCACCACCACACACATGAACGCGTCATCCAAACATACGCTTTTCAATTCCCCCAGGAGGCCGTTTTTCTGGGGATTAAAACGTTTAGCCGAACGGAGCAGTAGGAAATGTTTTCGGGAGCTTCTACAAAGTGCTGTCGGGGACACG
Source organism: Gymnarchus niloticus (assembly GCA_009936485.2). Lineage (NCBI taxonomy): Eukaryota > Metazoa > Chordata > Actinopteri > Osteoglossiformes > Gymnarchidae > Gymnarchus > Gymnarchus niloticus. The sequence goes on along the minus strand of JAACJT020000002.1, from coordinate 16,150,223 downwards.
TTTTCTCTGCGTGATGCAGGCTTCTCATCTCTCCAGGCAATTACGGGTTCGAGGCAGTGTGTAACAGAGCGGAGCCGCTCATATGAAAGAGGCACGATAAGAAAACCGTTTGGAATGAAGGAGAAGCTCCGGAAGCTTTTCTGCCGTGTGGGTGGGGTGAGACCTCGGTCGTCCTCTCCCCTGTGCACAGATAGAGCATCCAGGCAGCACCGCGTGATACAGCCCATGCGCCGGTTGCAGACACGTGCCAGTCGGCCAAGATGGAAAGGGGCAACCAGTTGGCGGCCAAGCGCAGAACCACGGAAGAGCCTCCGCAAAATTCCATGAAGCGGTGTGAGGTGTTTTTGTTGACTGCAGCCGTGAGTCGGATTCCGTTCTGCTCCATCCCAAACCTCTGCACCGTAAACACGAAACAGCTGCAGACATCAGGTCGATGCATCGAGGTGCGGGTATGGCGAGCATATTTCAGCAAAAAATGTCTGACCCTCTCAGTCCTTTACACACTTTCTCATGCACTGAACCCCCGAGCAGTTTGGGAGGTGTGCTCCATCTGACACCCTGCAGTGGGCTTTGCAGAGAGTGCGTGACGCGCTCTGAGGAGGGTGCTGTTTGCTGGCCTGAGGAGGCGGGGGGGCCTGCAGCGTGCCCCAGTAAAGCAGCATTTGTGCCAGTATGCCAATATGTCCAATAACATTTATGACAAGAGGAGATAGGCAGACGGTATAGTGAAATAAACATATTTTTAGTTATCCGACAGGCAGCAAACTTAATCATCCCAGTTCACGTCTCTATTCAGTGCTCAGTGGAAAGATGTTTATCACCTGTTTTGTAGTGTTGTCACTGATGAAGATAATGGACACGAAATGTGTTTTTTTTTTTTTTCTTTTCACAAGCCCAGTGGACACATAACGCCAATCCATTTAAACGGTCGACATACGTTTAGTGGCGTTTTGCTAAGGCTGAACGGCCGGAGTGGACATTGAAGCGCGCTGAGGTTTGGCTGGCGTACCAGCCCGCGTCCGGATCCTGGTGACGGAGCTGGCCCTGTCCCCTGCAGACAGATGATTTAGTACCGCGGTTGGCTTTCCCACTCTCTTCATCCGTTTGAAAAATCACCCATTTCCCGAGCTCCATTTGACCCGCATAAAATAAGACCTGAGTTGTTCTGTGGGGGGCGTGCCGTTACCTATGCGGCGGGCTGCAGCTATTTTAAAGATGATTTCAGGCGATGCGACGCCAACGGCGGACGGGTTTAGCGGAAACTCCTCTGCTCTGCGGGGCAAGCTCCTATTTCGTCCGTCCCCTAGACATTAAATACCAGCAGAACGACTTGCATTCCCCAGACGGAAGCTGGAATCTGGGTTAATGTGATTCCTCCAGACTTGCTCACTGTCTGCCGGTGTGCGTTCACTGCTGTGCTTTTTCTGCTGCCTTTCATTTACATATAGATATATTTTTCTGGGAGACGTGGCCCTAATTAGCCACATTCGACTCAAACGCTTTTCCACTCGGGAAATGTCTGTCTCCATTGAAGGCAGGCTGACAGTACGAATCTCAGCTAACCGCTGCCAGGTTTTATCATAGCCCCCCCCATTTCCTCTGCTTCACGAGTGGAGCATTGGTGGCCACCCACCTCCAGGTATTTCAGAGGCCACCCACCTCTGGACAGGTGAAGCCCAGCCAGCGCAGACCTGGCTCCCTCGCCCCTCCCCTTTCACTCGTGTTTGGGTCACGGCAGGTCTGAGGAGACATCTTCTGGATCCAGGCCATTGACTTGCTGCTTTTACTCCACCGTTAAAGCAATGGCCACCACTCTGCAGTTAAATTTACCTTCACATTTTTTTTATTTGGCAGACACTTCTGCCCAAAGTGATGTACTGTGGAGCAGATAATGCATCAGCCAGGTTGCTTCCGTCGTTTGTGAGGACCTCCCCTTTAGCCACTTGTCCAGCCCCCTAATTGTGCCATTCTAACACTTTTCCATCAAGATAATTGTACATAAAGTCAGTGTGGAGCTCCTTAATGCTTGTAAACTTCAGGAACTGCTGCGTTTTCACCCAACATGATAAGGAAACGGATGATCCCTTCACGGTAACCTGTGTCAACATAAAGCTATTATATTTACATAGGCCCAGTAAAACAGAGCACTTAGGTTCCACATGTGTATCTTGTATTGGATGAAGGCTGGCTGATCAGTCATGTGCCCCTTTAGTTCCAGCTGATTGGACTTGTCTGGAGTGCTGCTCAGTGATTTGCTGTACTCTGGTTTCCGCCTACTTTGCAGCATCTGCAGATTGCAGCTCTCCTAAAGGGTTGATTCTTGTCTCGCCCCACAGACCCCGAGATGCGCCCCTATCTTGATTACTGTTTTTTTTGGCACACCCCCCCCCCCCCCCACCCCCCACCACTACAAGACTCTCTCGTTGTTAAAAAAAAACATTATATTAGAGTAATGTGATGTT
>JAACJT020000002.1:16127354-16137973 GCA_009936485.2 Gymnarchus niloticus | reverse complement strand
GGGGGGCGGTGTGGGGGGGGGTTGTGGTGCGGGGTGGGAGGGGGGGGGGGGGGTGTGGGGACGCAGGGCGCGTTGGGGGGGAGTTGAGGGGGGCGGGGGGGGGCAGGGGGAGGGGCAGCGGGGGGGCGGGGGGCGGCCGGGGGGGGGGGGGGGGGGCTCGGTGGGCCTTTAAACCGTTTATGAGACAGGACACGCAGGGCTTTTCAGTACCGCTGCCAGCAGACATATTTAATCCATGGCGCCCTGCAGTTAAATGTTCATATATTAAGGGCACAAGTGCTTTGAAAGGGGGATTAAAGGGAGTTGGGGGGGGGCGGCTGGGGGTTAGTGGGACTGCGCAAGAAGTCTGCTCTTTCTTCAGAGGTGGGGAGGGGGTACGGGTGCGGAGGAAAAACTGCCTCCTCAGCATGCAGGCTGCAGGGGAAAGGAGGGATGCACAGAGAATCCTGGGATAGATTAGGGTGGCCTGGATGAGATAAGGACGGAATTCTCTTCGCTTCTGTTCTCAGTCTTCTGAGGCTGTCTGACTTTAGGTCTACTGACCAGTGTTGGAATTTAATATTCATAATTTAAATTATTATATCTGTTTAGAATTGTTTCTCCTAATCAAAAGTCTAGTGGTTTATTGTAGCAGTAGGATGCAAACAAGCCGTAGATTGACAGTGAGTGTGATTATCTTCTGCTGTCTGCCTTAGAGCAGCCCTGTTTGTTTCAGTTCTACGTCTAGGTCCTCACAGTTCAGTAAGACCACTTCATCCCGTCTGTCTGAGTTCACACGCCGTTCGTCATGCTCACTGCCGCTAGATGTAAAGGTCCATCTCCCTGCTGTCACCGCCTCCTGCTTTCCGGGAATTTCATAGGCACCCTGTAAAAATCAGGCAGAAAGTTCTGTTTTGAGTGCTTACCTTCCCAGCCGGAAGGAGAAACTCAGAGATATGCCCCGTGCTCCGGAGGCAGGTCCGACGGAGGGAAGACCTCTGCGAGGCTTCTAGGCAGATCTGGGCTCTCGCCCTCCGGGAGTCTGCTTGGACGGGCTCACTGAACACTGAGGTGATAAGGTCTGTTCAACGGGATGGCAATGGTCCCGTTATCACAGAGAGTATCGATCAGCCGGAGGCCGCCCACGGCGCTCACAACAAACTCCAGTCTCGGGTTCGTCCCGGCGAGCGCGAGCCATCGACACCCAGATAACAGCATTGATCCCTCCAAAAGCGGTTATTGCATGAGGCATTATGTGAGCTTTCTGTAACTAATAGCCTTATCAGTAACCCTTCAAGTGGAGGCTCAGGAAGACAACGAGGCACATTAGATTAGACGGTCCGTCGAGTGGGAAGTGAAAGATGCGGCGAAAATGATTTTTTATGAAACACTCTTCCTTTAAAGAGCGCTTTTTAATCCTTTGATGATGTTGTTTTGCAGGAGATCACAGTAGATCTTTGCTTTGAGAGTAATCTCGTTCCTTCCAAACAGCGGTTTAAATTGTCCATACCAGACGCTATCGTCCCTTTGATGTGTTACTGCTCTGCCTATAGCACCAGCCCCCCCCCGATTTGATGGATTTCTCACCACTGAAGGTCAACCACAGTTCCTCACTCGCGTTCATTTCAGGAGGTAATCGAGCCGGAGCGGTAGACCCCGACCCGCATCCACCACGAAGTGGATGCTGTGACCCGCCCCCCCGATTTTAAAACCGGCCTGCTGATGACCCCACAGACCCGCTTCCACAGAAGCACATGCTTTGCTATACAGAGGAAAATCGCCTGAAGCCAACGCCGTGGTGTTTTCACTTCGGGTGCGTGTGTGCGGACAGGGAAGGGACACACTCAGTTTCCGGAAAGAACGTTCCAGAAAGAGCCTTACGTTGATGTCAGCCATGTTGCCAGATGCCTTCAGCTTCAGCCACGTTTCCAGCACGATCCCACTATGGCATGTTTATAAGAGGATGGATTGGCGATGATGAGCAGCTCGAAAATAAAACACAAACAGTGGATTATTTTGTGCATGCTAATTTCAACACCATCTTTGTCTTGACAGAGATGAATAGCAGAACTAGTTATTTCTGGGCCAGTTGTGGAGAATTGTCTTTGTTGCCAAGACACACACATTCTCTGTGTCCATTAAAATAAGTAAATAATTAAAACAGACGTTGTGGGGTCTACCAGAGAACAGCAGACAGCTGATGTCAGGTTATGAAGCCTTAACTCTGCAAAACAGGAAGGTGCATCTTCGTGGTGTCCTTGTGTGGAGAACAGGCTGGAATATAAGCAGAGTGAAAGAGTGACCAGCCAGCCACCTATCGCATTTGTGTGTCAGTCAATGCAGTCACGTGTACAAAGTCAGATAAGGGTGGATCTGTCAGACCACGTGTGAGTGGGCTCCTTGGACGGAATGCTGGTCCAAGAATGGAGCGAGGCCATTCTGGACGTGTGTGGGGTCTCCACCACCTGACACCCTCACATTCTTGGGGGTTTATTCAAGGAAGATGGATGTGTCGGGTTTGTAGGGAGGTTGAGCACAGATGTGACTTTGAGTTGGGGGTAGACCAGCCCTCTGACTGGTTTGCTGCATTCCCTGATTTAGTCATACGAAAGGAATGAGGCCGGGGTGGGGGGGTGCCCTGGTCAACTCACACTTCCCCCCTCCCCCCAGAAACTCTTGCCAAACTGTAGACATCTTTGCACACCAGTCAGCCACAATTCCGCCCCTGGAGCTCCCACTCTAACGTGGTTTGCGATGGAAGCGAGAGCAAAAACATGGCCTGTCCATTTACCCAGGAGAAAAACCAGATGGGGGGGCTGGGCTCACCCCGACAGAAATTGGCGAGGGTGGACCCAGTGTATCACTCCACTAGGACAGGCCTTACGGGGATCTGTCACAAAGTTTGAAGTCGGCTCAGCACGGTCATTCTTCGTGTCTCCTAATAAATGCTGGAATATCATTTTCGCGCTCATAGTCGACAGTGCGGTGAGTCAGCAATGTTGATGTGAATAGCCGAAGGAGAATCATTCCAGGAAGGGAATTTGACGTCACCTATGACCTGCGAGCAAATCGTTTAGTGGCTCATCATCAGGGCCTCTTGGGATCGTTAGATACATGGAAACATGGAAGCCATGACACAGCGGAAATATCCCTCTGATGTTTACACAGATAAAGCGGTATGGTTCGGGCTAACATGACACCTCAGACGTTACGTGTGACACCTCATCCTAGGAGGCACTTCCTGTTACCCTGGGGTGATCTCACTTTTTGTCTAGACCAGTTCCATGGGTGTATATGAGTTGAAGGACCATAGGCTTAACAAGAACATGTTGAAGTAGGAAGTGAAGTGTTGAAAGGTGAAGAAGAAAGGATCATTTATACCATCATCATTGTTTGTTATGATCATACCGTTTATTCAGCATTGGACCCATCAGCTCACCATGAGCCTTTCAATTTGCCAGACTGTACCAGGACAAAACAGCATTGATTCCCTTTGTCACTCAAGGACTGTTCATTCATTGTCGGCTCTGGAAACCCACCCGGATCATCACATGTTTGTATGAGTTTTCTGCACGTTGCTTCGCTTTGGTTATCATCTTCTTGGTGTTTTCAAGTGAAAGGACAAATGAAGCTTCAAGACCTGTGGTTTTGGAGTCTCATTTAGCACCAGCATTGAATGTTTAATTCCAGATACTCCTACCCACCATGGGTTTTGAAGCCTCATTTGTCTTCTTACTAGTGTTTTCTTATCACTGTACATCTGATCCCATCCTTTCCCATCTCTGACCTTCTATATGGCTGACACACCCATCCTCAAACTTAGTGTCATGTATAAATTTCTGACCGCAGCATGCCCATCGACTCGAGAGGGCAGTAGTTACACTCAACAGTTCTCCTGTGTTATCGCTGATGATCTTTACAGGTCGATGTCATCTGTTTCTAAAAGGAGTCATTAGAGGGTGGCTGTGGGCTGACAGTATTGGTGGTGGGACAGTGGTTCTAAATTGTTGATTTCGGGTTGGGTGTGGACATATGTGCGCTGATCTCCAGGCTGTCGCATCTGCGGGTGGAGGCTGGTGTGGGGTGTGGCCAGTCTGGCTGGATTGCTGGGTAGATGAGCATTTTCAGTTCATATTGAACGCCAAAACTAGGAATTATTAAGAAGCCTCCTCATTTGAGGTAACAGCTGGTGTCATTTACATAAATCGCATCAAAAACCATTTTCCCTCTCTTCTCGTCAAACCATGATAAAGAAAGATAACGTTGCGAACGGTCTGGGGCTGGAACTCCGCCAAGCCAGGGGCCGCATCTTACAGACGGCCACAGCACACGCTAGGCCAACTTTCCACGCGCACAGTCCATTCAAGTGTACCGTTGGTGATCAGTCTGTGGTTTATGCCGTGGTTATGCTCTTCACCAGCTGGCTGGTGTATGTTATCTTGAGTTAATAGTAAATATACAGCCTGTAGATTTAAGCCTCAGTCAGGGACTAGAAGTCAAATACAGGAGCATTTGTGAACATCTAAGGACATTACAACTATTTTGGGAACATGCTTGTTTAGCCAATAGAAAAATTGATGGAATCGAGTGAGAAGGAAAAAAGTAAAGAAGAAAATGGAGAAGTAGTTAGCAAGTTTGCCACTATAACCTGAAGCTCCGTTGCATACCACAGTTTCAGCTTTGGAAAGCTGTGCAGTCAGCTGTATGGAGCAGTGGTGACAGCGAGAGTCCCCAAGCACGGTCCCATGGCGAGTCTGAGCAGTGACCGCATGGCCAGGCCCTGTGCCAAGGCATCTCCCATTTGCGGGCTTCCCGTTCGACTCCGTGCCCACTGGTCTCTCTGATAGCCTAGTGCCTGAGGAATAACCTGGAGCTTAACTGCTCATATTCACCATGAGGCATGCAATCTCCCACCCTGCCCAGTCACATGGCTCGTCTTCCCTGTAAATATAGTCCAAAACCAAACCTTTTTTCGAATGACCATCCCATAAGTGCTGCAGAGGGCTCCGGTGTGTTTGGTGGTGTACCACGCCTTGTCATGCTCACTCTTGCCTTTGACAGTGACCCCATGACCCCACTGGGCCTGCCTTAATGCACGCTGCCATCTGCTGAAACCCGCCAGTCGAATGATGGTTTGGGTTTTGGTCCTGAAGTCTCGCAATGCCACAAAGGACACCTAGACAATATGTTTGTCATCCTCAAACATCACGTTAACGCCATGCAAATGTATGGCACAGCTCCGGCGGTGATGTGCCCAAGACCCTTCTGGAAGGAGAATTTGTTTCCCTATCGCTGTCTCCTTATGCCATCCCACAGTAACTCCTTGTTTCCCAGCATTCCAAATCTATAAACAGTACAACCCACCAGAAAGCCAGCATGCTTTTAATTCATCTCCACCGCTGAGTACCCCGGTTCTTCCACATAAAATACCCATGGTGCCGTTTGGGTGTATGTCAAGTGGGCTGTGACCAGATATGCAAATTCATCGCAGAAGTATGACAGTGGAATTTCAAGCATCTCCGTTAAAAGCAGTTTAGAAATCAATGAATATAAAACATGAAGGTGGCACGACTAGATATAAATCCCCGTGTAACAGCTGCGAAAAAGAGTTTGTTGTATTGTTATTTGGGAGACAGCGCATGTGGATCTGGGGGGTGGAGACCCAGCAAACGGCTTGCCTGGTACACATGACAAGACCCCCCCCCCCCCCAAGCTGCCTGAGGGTGGAGGTGCCTTCAGCTGTGAAGGTCGGCTCGCTTATCGCCTCTGAAAGCCGCGCTGACAGCCACTTACCACAGATATGTAAACACGGCAAACGATTAATCTGTCTCCTGGTTACCTTGGTTTGCTCAGAACACAGCCGTCAGCTCCCAGTGAGTTCAGGGTTAGGGTCGTCATTAAACGGCACTCCTTAAGATGGCTGTTCTCTGCTCCTTATCTCTGAATATGCTTTTTATGCCTGGGGGGGGGGGTGTTCTAGAGGTGCATGTGTGTCAGGTGGCTGAAGTTCTGTGGAAGGCTGCCATCCACAGACACACCCCGACTGTGTACACACATGTGTTTTTTATTGCTTCTCCGTCCCTCACCGTGTACATTTTGATGTATGTGTGTCTGAGTGCTTTCCTGTGGCACACTTTTTACGTCTGCATGTACATGTGAATGTTAGAGTGTACATTTGCGTGTGTGTTCCTGTCTGTGTTCCTGTGTGACTGTGTATATGTTTGTGTGTGTACCTCTCTAACTGTGTATCCTCATGTGTGTCTGAGAGGTCCCATCCCACGCTGGGTGTAAACACTGATTGATGATGCTAATTACAGGGGTGTTGTTCTACCTCCACCATACTCCCTCTCTCCAGCAGTGCTGGAGTAAACGATGCGCCCCCACACCCGAGGTGCCCACCCACCCCACCCTGCCCACCTCGGGGCCTCTACAGCCGCCGGTTACTGCCTATCTAATTGCAGGTTATTTAGCTGGGCTTTTGCTCCCCAGAAGGTTCTGGAAGCTGCACATTTGCAAGTCACTTCATTTCACAGCAGCACTGCAGCTAAGCAGGGATTTAGGTGGTGCGGGACATGAAGGTGTCTGATGAAAACCCTCAGGGAGTCATCATGGGGGGGTCTAAACGTAACTGTCCCTCTCCATGCTTCACTTTCCGTGAGAAGCTGGAATCTGAAACACCGCGAGTCTTCATGTTTTACGTGGTCTGAGTCTTTTACACCATGAAGGTGACATCTGGGCAGCCAATGAAAGTCTTCCTCTCAGTTGGAACAGCATGAACCAAGTTGTTCAGTGGCGGTGTGTGTGTGTGTGTGTGTGGGGGGGGGGGGTTAAAACGGTTATTTTTTCTATCTTCTAACTCCTAAACTCAAAGGTTTTTCTTTAAAAGTGTAATATTACCTGCCTTCCTGTGGCCACAACAGGAAAGGCTCTACATAAAAACGAGTCAGAAGGATCTGATTGGCCTCACGCCCTCATCAGATGGACCTTCTCAGGTTTGAGAAATGTAATCTACTTTAGTACTGTGACTCAGATCCCTGTGCTAATGATGAACAGACAGGCAGGTCAACAGCCAACTTGCTGAAGTGCGTGATGACCTCTTTGGCCTCTGTGGTGTTACTAAACCTTGATGCACCCAAGACCCCCCGCCCATGTCAGCAGCTTAGTCGTGCCCTGTACTTTCTCTAAGCGCTGAGTTACCCGGAGGGTTGCTTAGAACACGGAAGTTATTCATTAACCCAGAATGCTGTTCTGCATGCTAATGTGACCCCCCCCTCCCCAGAGTGTGTGAGAAAGGGGGAAATAGTATTACCCACATTAAGACACACATGTAAATTGCATTAGCTAATCAAAACACTGAGTGTTTGCTCTGCAAGATAAATTGTTTCAAGATTATACTTTTTTTTCCCTTGGCAATGGATGAGTTATTTGAGGCTTCCGTGTGCATTAACCAATGATCGTTTGCCAGTTAATCATCCTAATTAATGATGGAGGATTTACAATGTCCTCTGGCTCTGCTGCCGATGTGTACAGCGGGCCTCTTTGCCCCAAAGCACTTCTGAGCGTGCCCAGATAGAGACCATTTTTCTGAGCGTGCCCAGATAGAGAGAGCTCCTCTGAGCATGCCCAGAAAAAAAAGGAAAAAAGAAAGTACTAAAAACATTCTGGAATGTCTCACGGCTTGGGGCCCCTCAGAAGTCCCTGGCAGGCTGTTCTGACAGAGAGGCGGGATGTGATTGGTCCATAGTTGATGGAAGGCATGATTAGGGGAGAAAGGTCACACTTTCTGCTGGAAACTGACAGATCTACAGGTTCCAGTTGTATCAGTGGGGTGAGAAGGGCAGAACTGGGGTTACGTGGGAAGAAATCAAACAGTTTCTGTTTTCTTACCAAACAGGCTCGATGGAAGTTGACACCGGACCCCCTCTTAGGACGTCACACTCAGGACAGAGCTCATTTTAGATGTAAACATGGGACAGCAAGAATTGCTTGACAGCCAGGGTGACTGTCAACCAGAGGCTTCAGGCCCAGCTGATGGTTAGACTGGAGCCCACGGCACCGAACAGACAGTGAATGAGCAGATAACCATGTGTGATGTGTCCTCGTAGCGCAGCCCAGCCCAGCCCACTCTAGCCACCATTTATCTCAGCTGAGGTTTGCCCCAGCCCCCACCACACATGTTTCTGTGGCTAATCTTTAAAATAATGATGGAGTTGGGGGGAGTTGCTGTGACCTGTGATGACATGCGTTTGTGTGAGGGGTTAATCGGAATACCTCATGACTGTCTGGCTGTGTGGCTAAAAGCTCTCTTTTGTGGTAAAAAATGACAGTCTTCGGATTGCGGGGGGGAATGTGAGCCTTGTCTTACTAACATCAGTTTCCAGATGGAATCCCCCCCCCCCCATTGAGAGATTTAGACGGCTCCCACATTGCCATACGTACGACCCGCAATCCAGACGATGGACGGCTCTTCCTCGCGGCTCGCGATCGCCTTTGATATCACACAGCGGGAGAAGTAGCCATGTCCTGGGGTCGGGGCTCATGGCTCCTGGGAGAGAGATTAAGCAGCAGGTGAAGGGGGGCCCCGGCGGCTTGAAGTACCCACCCCGTGGGGGGCACTGTTGCCAGGAACGTGTCACGGAAAGGAGCCTGTCTCGGTTCGAGATGTACTGCCAGGAGGAGGTTGGTTTCGGGGGAGAACGCCCCTGCAGGGAAGAAGAGCTGTCTTTGTGTTGGCCTGGTTCACTTCCAGAGCTGCGGCTGGCGGCTTGAACACCTGCAGGTGTTTTGTCTGGAGGTGTTGCTAAGGAATCCCTGCCGACAAGGATAAGGGAGAACAAGTAGCAGGAGCCAGGAGGATCCGGCTGGGAAGCGAGCCCCCGGATGAGGCCCCTTGAGCTGCCTGCCGACACCCTGCCCGTTGATATCTGCCAGTCGCCATTGCCGGCCTCGCTCGGGCAGCGGCTGGTTCTGCCTTGGCAGTGGAGACGCATTGTCTGGTGGGGTGGTGGTGGTGGGGGGGTGTTCTGAGGTCTGTGGACTCTGGCAGCTCCAGATGGCACTGGCGGCTGCCAGACATGGTTTCCTGGCCTGTCGTGACAGTGGGTACAGCCGGGGCATTGAACAGCAGCCAGCATGGAGCACATACGTTGGAAACAAGCAACAGCTGCCTATCGCCATGTCTTCCCCCGCCCGCCAGGGGGCACTTGTATGCCCTCGTACTGGCTGTTGTTGTGAGGTCTAGATGCAGTAGAACCATCAGAATCAGATAAAAATAACATTTTAGTTCAGGACATTGTTTTGGTCATGGTGTTTGAACCTCAGAACAAGGCCCTGAACTCGAGCTGTTTCTGTAAAAAACCCAATTGTTAGGCTGTCAGAGTGAGTCTGAAAGGGGAGTGTCCTCGCGTGTCTCTTTCCACTGTCAGTCTTTTTCTTCTGTTTGAATGTCAATCCGCGTTTTTGCGGTGGCCCTTTACCTGCTTCCTTCGGCATATATATTAGGCCGTGCCTAATCTCCGTCTGTCTTCTCATCCCTTCGGCTTCCAGACCTTTTGTGTTTATGTACATTCGACCAAGTCTGATTTAGACCGCTATCATCCTTTTTAACCCCACTCAGCCATCTCTAACGATTAACTGGATGAGTTAAATGAAATTGAATTAAAATAATGCAACTGTGTACATGGGTATAATTGTAAGCAGCTTTGGATGGAATCGTTGGCTATGTAAAGTAATGATATGAATAAATGACTAAATGATGATAACAGTCTCTCCTGAAGCAGAATTCCACGTAATTACAGTGGATGGTAACGGTGATGTTTACCGCGGTGCTGACAGATCCCGGAGAAAGGGGGGCGGGGTTTGTGATTTGGGGTGAACTCAGAGTGACTGGGTGGGCACAGGGGACATGTTAGGGCAGATACAGATCATAGTGGCACAGGCAGTGTCTCAAACAGCCATCAGCGTGATTGAAGCAGTTATCAGTGTGAGTGGAAGAGCTTTGTCCTCCAAGTGTGTGAGCTGGGTAAGCCCTTCCTATGATTGTGCTGAGTAGGTCCCGTCTTCCCTGGGTGTTAGATGGCTGGTGACCTCTCCCGTCTCTGCGTAAACTACTAGGGTGTTAACGCAGTGCACGGCATTGTGCATCGACACGGGTGAAGACCCCCTTCTCATTCACTCCACCACCCCCCCGTCTCAAGTTCTCTGAAAGCAAAAATCCATTAAGAGGTTTTTTTTTTTTTTTTTTTTTCCCCCACACTGTTAGACATGCAGAGAGCGGTTAGAATCTGTGCAGTTACATTTGGCTGTTAAAGCCTGTGGTATCCATTTGGGGAGGGGTGGGGGGGTTGTGTACCAGCTAGCTTATCACTTACATTGTGCTGTAAAACATAATATTCCGCTCTTATGGACACTTATGCAAATGGGTAAATCAGGCTAAAACCATAATTGCATTTTGATTTATATCGCAGTCACTGGCCATTACACCAGTAAAGGTTGGAAAAACCAATCTGTTTCAGAGTTCTGGTGGACATTGCTCTCTGTTGCTCGACAACATAATCCACACTCTGTGTGTGTGTGTGTGTGTGTGTGTGTGTGTGTGTGTGTGTGTGTGTGTGTGTGTGTGTGTGTGCGTGTGTGTGTGT
>JAACJT020000002.1:16071967-16105007 GCA_009936485.2 Gymnarchus niloticus | reverse complement strand
ATCATGGATGTCAGTGAAGGTCCACAGTGATGCTTGATAGATCTCAGTGAAGGTTCACAGTGGAGATGCAGTGATGCAATCATGGATGTCAGTGAAGGTCCACAGTGATGCTTGATAGATCTCAGTGAAGGTTCACAGTGGAGATGCAGTGATGCTTGATGGATCTCAGTGAAGGTCCACAGTGATGCTTGATAGATCTCAGTGAAGGTTCACAGTGGAGATGCAGTGATGCTTGATTTAACTTGGCTTGCAATGCTGGCATCTCCAAAGCCTAGTGTTTTGAGGAGGTTCGTGCAAATCTTAATGAGAGTTTTGTCTCCACATTTAACTCCTATCCCACACTCACTCTCTCTCTTTGTTGTTCATCATTTTTGTCCATTCCCTTCCTGGAACAGAGGTAAATCGATGGTTTTACACTCTTCCAGGGTCTTCTCACCTTGTATGTGTTCTAGTCATATGTAACTTCTCACATAGTATAAACACAAAGCTTAACCAATGCAGGCTCATCATTAATAACACGACAGGCAAGTCAGACACGTTGGGGCTCCTTGAAAATCTGGATCAGGTAGGACTCTGAAGGAATTTAATGGCGTGACAGGAGGGTCACAGCTCGTTCTGAGCCCCTGAAAGCTATTGTTCACCTCAGTGGAGTTTGCCAAGTGCAGGATAGAGGAAACGCAAGCTTTTTGAGGGATTTATGGGTCATGGTGTGTGGACAACAGAGAACTCTCTTTGTTTATTGATGAGAACCTGTCGTAGCTTTAAACGGAGAGGCTCGACTGTTTGTGGCCAGACCTCCTTGCTCTCGACTGCTGTATGGTTTCTGAGTCAATCACACTCCATTTTACCCAGTTAGAAGTGTGGGCAGTGGTGGGTTTCAAACGGCTGAGATTTTTCCTGTACCACACAGTCGGTGTTCAGCTCTCTGCTGCTGGACAGTGTGAGCAGCACAGTTTGTGTGTCATTAGGGACGTTGTCACATGGAGGGGTGTAGTGAATATGTCCGTTTGAACCAAGACACTCAAATTACTTAGAGTGTCCTTGGATGCTCCACTTCAGGGTGAGAGACGCACACCTAATGGGGAACTAATGATCACACTTCCCCTTTTTAGTTTGTGAGGAACACCATTTTGTTATCTCCCACCCCAAAGCAGGCAGCAGGCCTCCCCCACCACCACACACACACACACAGCCCTACACATGGCACACTAGGCTGTTAGGCTAAACATTTCATTTCTCAGTCAGCAGAATTCATTTTTAATACGCGATGGTTGCTTGCCAGTCCTCCTTTTCCTTGTAAATCCACCGCCGCCGATGCTAATCGTGAGCTCCTTTATTTCCTCGCTTCTGCACGCCATCAGTGCCACGTGACATATCGCCTCGATCGTGTGCATCCACACAGTTCTGTCGCCTCCTCTCCTGATGTACCTTATGCTTTTTGGGGCGTAAGCATACCATGGAGGGGCAGAAGACGACGCATCTGTCCGCAGCATGGGAGTCCAAGGTGAGGTTAAGTCACAGAGCGTACAGACTCAAAGCCTCCCTGACAGGGCACTCTGCAGGAAAGTCGCTTTGGATGGAAGAGCAGGGAGAGCTGGTAAATTGATTTGTTTAATTAAACATAACGTCTTGCAGGCAGCCATTACCCCAGGTTTAATTAACACGTGCACCTCCCTGTCGATGGCCCGGTACCTGTGCTAGTGGCAGCCAGACAACAATGGACAGAGTCTCACTATAAACTGCTTTAGTCCCATGACGGAGAGCGAATCATCCTATGTAAACTGAAACGCGCAGCTCTCAGGGGTGGAGCTCGAGGTGGAGACAATCACGCAACGGACACGGCACACCTCGCATTTGAACATGAAACGGGGGGGTCACAGCTGGTCAAACCTCAGAGGCTAATTGCACGCGCTCGTAAAGTGAAAATCGATACTTTTGATTTAGTGCGCGCATTACACCAGCCGACAGCTTGTTTATGGGAGCTGTGACGACACCCCTGTCCCTTTTCCCTCCTCTAATTAGCTTCTTCATTTTCCACGGCATCGGGAGACATCCGCCGAAGCCGGCTGTAAAGGATAGGCTGAGGCACGAATAACTTATCAGCAGTCGGAAAACCATCACAGTCCTGAAACTGGCCTCGTTATCTACAGCGATTGCCGTGACCACAAAGCGCTGTGTTCTTACGTGAGGGCGGAAGCTCTAATTAGCGCGTCTTTAAGTGTCACACAGAAGACAGTACCTGCCACTTTTGTTAGGTGCACTTTGTACTGTCACAGTCTCTAGGCTGCTATTAACCTATATTTTTCATTGCTTGCCGAAGGCGAAGCCGACAGCAAATATCTGCCCCTATTCTCCGTGGGTCCATCTTCCTGCCCTGAGTGTCACTCCTCCTTCACATGTCAATTATCCATTTCACCGAAACCGCAACCGTGTTGGCTCTGAAATCCAGTCTGATCTTACACCGACTGGAATTGCTCTATGAGTCTCTCATAATGTCTGTTTCTGCCGATCATCTGAATTGAGGAGCCATGTATTGATGTATGAACCAACACAAAACCCAGCAGTCACTAAAGTATTAGGTCAACCTGGGATATGGAATTTATTTAAGTTAAAGTGGGTAATTATAATTCTGTTAAAATTTTTCCCCCAAAAATTTAATGGCCAGACATTGACTTGGGCTGGAGTTCTCATGAAATCCCCGCACCCCCCTGGTAACAGTGCGTTGAATGTAATCCCTTTTTATGACTTTTTCTCACCATGTTATTTCATGTCAAGGTATGCTTGTCCTGGTGTAAAATGTTAGCCTTGCATCTGTGCAGAATATACAGTCCACTCAGCATTTTAGAGTGTTTTTAAAACTTGGTTACTGATCATCTGTAGTGTTATTTTAACCATCCAGCCCATCGCTGCGTCTGCTCTGTGTTACCGTGGTGAGAGGGCGTCTGCCGTCGGCGAGGTCTGGCATGTTCAAGAAACGGCGACAGCAGCGTGTCGCATGCCAGACTCCGGGCTGTGTGGTGAGAGGCGTTTTTAACAGCCTCGCAGAAGGATGGATTATTTATACACAGAGCAGAAAAAACCCTTTATTTTAACTTAACTAAGAGTGTCTCTAAGTCCCTGAAGTTATTTATAACACTGAAAAACTGGGGGGGGGGGGGGGGGGGGTTCACTTTTACTTTAATGTCATACAGCCTCTAACCTTGCCCTCCGCTCTGCTGGAATTATGTATGTACATTTATATGCAGGGGGGGTTCATCATCCGTCTTGCTGTTTGAAAGAGTAAAGGTCTGTAAGGTGGTCATATTTTTCAAGCACAAATGAGAGATGTGGAAGGGAGGGCAGGAAAGGTCGAAAAATATCTGCCAGCTTTGCAAATTATTTATGTTGGTGTATATCTCTTTTATTTGGGGGCTTGAAAGAAAAAGCATGAGCTTCACACTGCAGGAGAGCTCCCCGAACCCCCCCTTTGTGACACCCACCCCACACGCGCACAGCCGCACACACACACACACACACACACACACACACACGCACAGCGCGTCTGCATATGGGCCTTCAAGCTGGCCGACTCACTGCCTGACAGACAAAAGTGCTCATCTGCCCTCGTAAGGTGAGTGCGGCTAATTAGAGAGCCGCGTGACCTACATCATGCTCGTCGTTTCCATGGGAGCGGAGCCTCGGGCAACTCAAGAAGCTGAAAACACGGGGAGCATCTCCAGTCAAAACTGCATCTTTGGTTTCTGAGAACACGCGGGAGTGATTTCAGCTCGCTCCTGTCTTTGTATCCAACTCGTACGGCCGTGTCGGTGCACGAACAGTGACAGCCAGCACACCAACTATGTGTGAGCCACACCCCATTCTCATTTTCAGGGGAGGAGCCATTTGGCGTCCCATGACATCAGGTTCACAGAGACCCGTTGGGAGGAAAGCACCAGTTTAGGCAGGGAAGTTGAAAGGTTGCCTGGTTCATGGAATTCAAAAAACAAATCCAAACCCGGGACGATGCGGAAACCCGGTCAGCTAGACAGAATGGCTCCTGATTACTTTCCACATAAGATTAACCCTGTAGGGCAGAAGTCACATACCAACAGCCCAAGCTCGAGACATCACTCGCAGCCCTGAATGCTGACACACTGCCACCAGCAACATCAGCAGTTTTCACCTGGCTTAATTGCTTAAGAGCAGCTAATTCACCAAGATTTAATTATCTCCACAAGCACATTTGCTGGTACCTCCTAAAGCATGGTCTCTGGTACCTTTTATACCTAGTTGATATTCCGATCATTTTCTGTGAATTCTGACACAATTCTGCCAGCTGACAAAAACTTCTCATGTTTGTACTTAGACGTTCCTATTGGTCTCCCTGCAGCCGAGGCAGCCAATGTGGTTGTGACAGATGCCAATTTGTTTCTCCCTGGAGCTGGAAGCTGCTGATGTACAACTAACTAAATATTTATTACATTTTCACCATGGGTTCCCCATAATATAGCAGTACAACTTAACAAAAGTCCACCAAACTCCCAGAATTCCATGCAATGTGTTATACACTTCAACACCACTGTCAACAAACCATTTAGGAAGTGAGCAAAAACTAACACGGACAGCTGACCATATCTCACAGCCTAGAGATTCTCTTGGTTCTGTTTCAAATGAAATCATTCTACAGACATTGCAAACTGTGTAATAAGATATGGCTGCTTTGCTTAGCATTGCAGCCTATTTGTAAGTGTTAGATAAAATGGTGCTTGTTTTTGGGGGGTTGAGACCATCAAGCTTCAGCAGTGTAACAGTGTCAGTCTGCCAGACAGGAACAGTAGGTCCCCACAGGAAGGTCATGTTGATCTTCACCTTACTTATCCTAAGCTTGCTTGTTCTCATTGCAGATGTATTGCTTTGCTGATTTCTTCCCTTGTTTAACTCTTTGCTGAGCTCTCCCTTTTCTAATCTTTCCCCTTGCTGAGCTCTACCTTTGCTAAGCTCTCCCTTTTCCGATCTTCCCATTGTTGAGCTCTTCCCTGTTGAGCTCTCTCCTTGTTGAGCTCTCCTCTTGCTGATCTCCCCCCTTGCTGATCTCACTCCTTGCTGAGCTCTACTGCCAGGAGAATGAGAGCACACAGAGAAGTTCCAGCTGAATGATTGGCAGGCAATCGTCTGTAGGGATGCAGCTGAGCTCGTCTGCAGCCAAAGCTCCCCAGATTTTCACCTCATTTATGTTTCTCTGCAGATTCGCTCTGCCTTCCAATTTGTGTTCTTGCTCTCAGTCTACCCTCGTCGTATATGAATGAATTCATTTTTCATGTATACGTATAAAAGAAAGCAAGGCTGACTTTAGAAAATAAAAATATAAAGATGGGCTGAATCTCGAAAGCCATGCATTCCAGTGATTAATGCCGTTAGCACTAATCCACCATCCCATGTTGTTGGCCAGGGATAATGAAGTAGCGTGTAGCACCCTGGAATATTTACAAGCTGTGACACGAGCCATAGGCAGACTTCCCAGCCAAGAAGGGGCCGTTCCCATGGTCGGTAACGCTCTGCCTCTCAATTATTCATCTTCAGCCATGCTTCCACGAGAAATACGCAGCGTGATGGAAGACAGATACGATTAGCATCGTGTTCGAAAGATGGGAGTGACACATTAACGAGAGAGGCAATTAATGAATGAGTTACAGCACCCAGGACCAGCATGGATGTCTCCAGTAGATCAGAACGTTTATGGCCGTCTTTATGGTCAGGTTGAGATGAGGTGTGAGTATTAGCACGTCTTTCCAGAAAGCCATCGCCATCCTGCTTCTGGCCCACCGGTGTTGGCTCAACATGAGGCTGGAGCCTTCTCAGTAACCCCCTGCTCCCCCCCCCAGCTGCTGAGAGTGTCAGATAGCTCGACAGGGCCCCCCATTGGCCCCCAGTGGCTCAACAGAGATGGACTGGGGTGGGGTGAGCAGCACTAAAGAACATGCGTTCATTAATAATCACTGTACACACCTGGGATAATATATACCTTACACACACACAGATACAAACACACACACACGGAGACACACGCAGCCAGACACACTTAGAGACAGAGAGAGACAGAGTCGCTGACATTGAGACAGACACAAAAGGAGTCACTGACACACACACAGACAAAAGGAGTGACTGACACAGAGACAGACAGACAAATGGAGTCACGTGAATGACACAGAGACAGATAGACAAACGGAGTCGCTGACACACAGACTGACACAGATGCACAGATAAACAGTCACACTCCTACACTTGCAGTTATAAACAAAAGCACACAAAGACACACCTAAGTTGTCAGGATAAAAGTCAGTGAAGCCTTCATCTAATTGGAAAGATTCCTGTAATAATCAAGGACATCTTCTGTCTCCTATGATCGGCAGGCTTTCTTGTTTCTGCTCTAAAATCTGGCTAGTTGATTGAAGTTATGCAGCAAAATGCTTGTGTGTTTTATGTTTTCTTTTTGCATGTTAAATTACCAGCGATTTAGCCAAGGGCAAAAACCTGTGATTACCCTCTCTGCCCCAAATCAAACACAAATACCTGCGTAAGAGGGGCAAAAAACACTTTTGTATTTTCTCAAGCGCAATTACACAGACACACTCACGTACCCGTAACCAAATCTGCACACACACACTTTCACTTACTTGAGGCTTAGTTTACTGGACCATGCTTCTAATGACACCGTTCTGTTATGTAGGTTCTCGTCTCTGGAGATGGACAGAGGCTGCACAGACGCTGCTGTGTACGAGAAGGGCTTTTCACACAAGTGCCACCTGGAGGCATGTTTAATCTAATTAAATGTGGTAAACTAGGCCGGATCGGTCACAGTCCATGAGCCCCCATGGTCTCCACCCAGACCTGTTACCGAGGCTTTGATGTGTTCTGAGGTACTGCAACACTGCCCCCTGCTGGCTTGGGTTGGTGTGCATTTCACCAATTGGAATCTCCTGTGCTTGCCGTATCACCTTGGTCTCTGCCTTAGGTACCACCTGAAACACATCAACCATCACCTAGTCCACCTGGAAAGGCATAGACCTGGATTGTGATGGAGCTTGTCCCAGAACTTCTCTTTTCATATGTCCAGATGAACCTAAGCATGGTCAAACCAACACTGTAGACACATGATTAGTGACCTGTGAACAGATTCATTCTCTGCTTAGCTGATACGCAGGTCGTAAGGAGGAGGAGTATTTGGCAATATTTCCTCCACTGTTTGGAAGCTAAATGTCTGACTGTAAGCTTTTCTAGATGTGGCTCCTCTGACTTTTAAATTGTACCAATTTTTCATGCATTGCTATTTAATTTCGGCGGTATAGTAAGAGTTACACTCTCCAAACAAACCTTTGGTCTGACAAAGACACATGACTGCTGTTTATCTCTGCTGGAATGGTTGTGGTTTAATTCCTTTCATTATCCAGATCTGTTGTTGCCAATGAGGTCAAATTGCTCATCAGCTTGGGATTTCTGAAGGATTCTGAAATGTGAGTGGATCTCTCAGAGATCCTGGAAAAACTACTTATTTTTACAGAGCTATTCTGTGAACCCCATAAAGCTTTAGGAGAATGCCAGGCCCTGAACAAGACCTAACAAAAATGAGGTGTTTATCCACCTCTGGAACATGGTATGTATCCAGTATTTCAGCATCTTTTCTGAGAGGCCAGTGGTACAGTGAGATGGGACAAAGCTTGGAGATCCAAAATTTGAACCATGACGTTTCACTCCTCGTTCACTAAGTCGACTGCTTTTTTGCTGCCAGTGTCCTCTCTTTAAAATTTGGTTATCTTTTAACCACTGGCATATCTTTAGACCATCTATTGACCATCTTTGGATCATCATAGGAATATCTTTGGATTGTCATTGGTTCATCTTTGGACTGCCATTGGTTCATCTTTGGACTACCATTGGACCATCTTTGGACTACCGTTAGTTCATTTTTGGACTGCCATTGGTTCATCTTTGGACTGCCATTGGTTCATCTCTGAACTGTTTCTCAGCATCTCTAGTGCATTCACATGAGTGCTTTAAAAAATAGAAATAAACACAGCCAGTTCTCCAGTGGTGTCAGGACCCTTGCTTTGGGGCCATAATTAGTTTTCCTGGATGTGACGGGCCTCGATGGCAGTGGCAGAGAACAGGAGCGAGTGCTCGCCGAGGACCCCACCAGACTGCCAACGCGCTGCGGATACGGATGTCGCACGCCACCACCCGATAATTGAATCAATTAAAGGCTCTAGTGCACCTGGGGGCGGCCCGCAGTCTGCATTATCGTTTCTGTAAGTCCAAGGCACAGGTTGCTCTTTGGAGTGATTTATAAAAATAATAGAGCGTGCAGCATGTTGAAGATCATTTAATAACACGGTGGGGCTGACTGAGGACATATAAATTATGGATGACAAGCCTCCAGCATTCCTGCACCCCCCTCCCCCCCACCTCATTTCCCAATGGAGAAGTGCGGCTCCCCAAGTTCTCTGGCAGGGGCATAACTGTGAGATTCGGCCACACAGAAACCAGATCGAATGCCAGAGCAGAGTTGGGCCGACCAGGGCGCAGTGCCGGAATGTTAAAATAAGCTTCAGAGTATCCGAAGGACTGCGTGAAACACATGGTCACTGCCCCCCCCCCCCCAACTGCTGTGGAATTTATACATGTGTAATTAAGGCTTAGACTTTATTGGGGAGGCCGTATGACAGCTCTGCCCTTGAAAGGTATCCGCGGGGGGGTCGTGTCGGAATCTTAATGCCTCGCGTATGCACTGCTACGGCCTCTGGACTCCCTCAGATGTTTAAATAATTAGACACTACAAACAAACAGAACACAAGCAAGGGACCCATACGGGCCTGGCTTTCCCGCGCACCGAAATCTGAGCTAGCGAGATCCTTCAGATGCCCCCCCCCCCCCCCATTGCCTCAGTTTGGGCAGCTCGGATCGCTCCCCCGGAGTCTTTTGCCACTGTTCATTGTGGGCTGCGGTCCCGTGCAAACTGATAGAGCTGACGATCGATGGCAGCCCGGTGCTCAAGATGCCTGCTTGCACCGTGATCAGCCCTACTTCTGTTTGATCTGACCCCTGATTGTCCCACCGGACGCCCCTACTTAATCTTTCCCCCAGTGGGGGTCTGCTCACGAGCGGTCTCTCATCTGCATTCCTGCCCTTCCCTGGCCTGGTAAGTAGCTTAATGGGAAGACATTGAATATTTCTGCTGTAAATAGCTGTGAATATGATTATTTAATGTATTCATTCAGCTGCGAGCTCTGCTAATGGCTAACTGAGCCACATGCTGCCAGCAGCTCCTCAGAGCAATGTGCCGTGGCAGATGCGGGGCTCAGCCGGAAAGTCGGAACGCAGCTAAGCTGATTCGGCACTAATTCTGAGTGAATCGACGCAGCACCTGGAAGACTTTTCTGGATGAGGAAATTCAGATGTAATTAAGTCAGTGGGTTTCTGGACAGAGAGTTTGCATGCATGTATGTGTTGGTGTTTAAATTTATGTATCTGTAATCCTGTTATGTGACTTCATTATATGTTACATCACTGGCATAATAAAATGTTTTAGCAGTTGCTAACTAAATAAAGTCTGAAAGGTTTTCATGAGGAGGGTTTCCACAGGGGGCGGAGCAAAGGCAGTGGGCAGGTTGATTCTATGAAGTGACAGTCAGAATAGGGAGGGGGGGCCTTAAACGTATGAAAAGTACACCACCTCTCAAACGGAAGAACAGAAACAGCCCGAAACCCATGATGTAGCTATATTTATACCATTCCTACAGAGCACACCTTCACCCCCCCATTCCGCATAGCTGACCCTAATTAACCCTAAGAAGCCGACTGGACTATCAGTGTCAGCTGGAGTTCAGCACCTAATGCATCCGTAGGAGCAGGCCTTGTAATTTGTTCTTATGGAGATGCAAGACGTCCACCATAACCAAACCCGGCTCCTTTCAATTGTGTTTCCCAGACAGCTCACTGTGCAATTTTCTCCCGTAACTTGCAGTACTTCAGGTATTTAAAGTGGATCCAACTATAGTGGTAGTTAATTGTTGTAGTGTATTTTACGATAGTTTAAGTTAATCAAAATGGCTAACAGGCTAAATCAGCCTAAGTGCTAACCCTCCGTGCGCCTTGTCAGTGCCGTCATGACTCTGTATGTCTTTCTCATGTTAATGACTACATTAACTGTGATTAATTACGAAGGTGATTAATTCTTGCTTTGTTTAGGGTGTGCTGACTTAAATCTGGATAATCATTCAGAGACAGGTATAAAAAGCGTCATCACTGACAATGTCGCTACCTGTGTCACGCCAAGTTGACCAAAAGCGGTCATGTTCAGCTTTAAAGTCCCAGGACAGACACTTCAGTAACTGATGTCAGTGAAACAGTCTGCCTGTCCCTCAGTCGCACACCTGACAAGGCAGAGCGTTATAAAAATATCGCATGCGCATTTCCTCAGCACTCAGCACGTCAGCTCTTAATCTTGCTCGTGGTTGGCCCATCCCAAAACATGGTAACAAGTTTAGTGTCTTAATTAACCCAGGCTATGTCTGAGTTCAGCCATTACTGAATGCAGGCAGTGATTAATCTTCATTTATCCAGGGTTTGATGTTGCCCTTGATGTTTACATGTGAATCCCGCGTGTAATTAAAGGCAGGCGGCTGAGTGTGTTTGATACTGCCTCTTTCTAAAGCATACTTTTAAAAACCGGGATCCGTTTATCGCGGTGTGAGGTGACAGTCTTAGGCGCTGAGCCACCATGACACTCATATAACAATGATAAGCTGTCAATAATGGAAGGCAGGGTGGCTACCATTGTCATCAAAAACGTTCAGGGTTGGGGCTTTGAACGCTGCCTTGGTGTGGAGTGTGCATGATCTTCCTGTGTCATGTAGGCTTCCTCCTGCAGTTAGGCTAATTGTTCTCTCTGAATTGCTCACGGAGTGTGATGGTAAGTGTGGGTGCCCTGCGATGGACTGGTGCCTCAGCCTTGTGCCTTGTGCCACCAACCCTGACCAGGTTAAGTGATGGATGGATGGCTTGTAAATTTATAAATTTGTAAACAGCAGATGCATTTTCTGGAAAAGTGAGCCCAGAATCACGGGTTTCCTCCAAAAGTAAACTGTGTTTCATGTACGCACACTTCCATTACATCAGCGTGAGTGCGTGTCTCTTAGAGTCAAGCGGTTTGTCCGACTATCGGTGGCACCTTTCGAAAGCGTCGCATGATTCACAGCGGTGCGTATGGCAAGAAGTGGTGGCCACTGCCTGGAGAAGGATGGCGCTGACCTGAGACATAGTGTCCAGAGTTAGCAGGGCAGAGCTACCAGAAAAACGGGTCACATTGTCTTACCTCAGGCTTGTCCTATAATCAGACAAAAGGGGGTCATGAGTTATCCTGCTGTCTAACACGAAAGGGTTGACGACCCCCGCAGTGGAAGCTGGGTGGTACCGGCTCAGCACCATTCAGAGGGCAGAGCGCCAGCCAAACATTGGTGGAACCCGGGATCGGATTCCCCAGAGCAGGTGAAGCGGTGAGGACACTATGCCAGCACAACGAGGGCTCATCTCTCCCTTCCTCTCTCCCAGCCTCCCTGGGCCTGCTGCTCGCTCCAGTGAAGTGGGCCACTCCAGTGGCGCCTCGGGCAGCTCCAGCGAGTCAGAAAGCAGCTCTGAGTCGGACTCTGACAGCGAGAGCAGCTCAAGCGACAGCGAGGGCAATGGGGCATCCCGGACAGCCACGCCGGAGGTAAGGCTACCTTCCCAGCCCGCTCTGGCTGAAGTCATACTGTTTTTTCGATAATCAGTTTATTCCATTACATCAATTAAAATCAGTCAAAACACATACAATTTCACAACAAAGTCAAATTTCAATGCAATATTAAAACAACAGATCCTCTCTTGTCTGTTAACATCACTAAAAAAAACAAAATATCAACAATTTAAATAATTAAAATCAGATATATGAACATAAATGCTATAACAATAAGGTCAAGCAATAAATGTTATGACTTTCAATTAATTTAACTGTATTTCAAGGATGCTGGCTGCTAAATCCAGGTTTTAATGCACCTTTAAATATAGTTCACTGTGCTGCATGGTCATTTGCCACACGAGGAGAAGAAAGACGGTCACGGTTGTGGGTAATTTTATTTTGCCTCCCACCCTGAGGCCCCCCTCCAGTATACATACTTGAAGGAGGATAGCTCTCAAAAAAGCTTTAATTGGCTGATTTGAGCCACAAAACAGTGGTACGCCTATCGGCTCGCCTGAGCACCCCTTCCCCAGCCCCTGCCGCTTTCCCATAATGCAATGCTGCTCAAACTTTTTGCCGGTCGGCCTATCCATGTCCTCGGGCTCCTCAGAGCAGGCCGAGCGGAGCTCTCCTGTGAGAACGTTGCACTGTGATGTTTCATAAACAATCCAGAGGGCTTCTACGCTTCTGCACACAAGCCTATCAATATTAATCAGTGTTCCTGCAGGTTTAAAACTCTGAGCTCATAACAGCCCGAAGCCATCGCAGCACGAGCTGGAGATGTACACTCTGTGGCAGACCGGAAGATTACCTTTTATAGACACTAACATCAAATTATATCATGTTGAATACATTGTTAACTGGGCTTTCCATTCCAGCTTTAAATGAGTTTATATTCATCAAGGTGGCTTGTTGTAAATCCCGGAATCTGTTTGAGTTTTCTTCCCCGAATCACTTGCCATCATTTATAAAATTGTTTGGGACAGACCTCAGGTATTCGTTTGAAAGATTTATCGTTATGATTAGGCGAAATGGCACATGACACACGATGAGAGATAACATGACTGACAAAAGCATTTCAAGGTCTCAAACCTGACTGCTACAAGCAAGATACCACGCAATGATCCATCACTCTTAAGAGCCTTTTTCAGCATTTGTTACGTTTAGATGAAGGGAAACCATCATTTTTCTTTTGCGACACATGAACACGCAGTGCTTTCTGCATTCTTCTGTTATCCGGGGGTATTATTGCCATAATTATCCTGATTCATAGATTTTCATGAGTCCTTAAATGCTAAATAACGGTCTCGTTCCAGCCAGAGCCGCCGTCCACCAACAAGTGGCAGCTGGACAAGTGGCTAAACAAGGTGAACCCCCACAACAAGGCCCTGATTCACAGCCAGCCGGAGAGCCACGGCCCCGGGGACGGCCAAGCTGAAGATGGCAAGGGCAAACCGGCAGGCCAGCTGGCCCCGCTGGACACCAAGGACCGGGCACTCCTCAGCCCCGTGCGGGACAAGGCCAAACCCCGGACGGGCCAGAAGCCACCTGAGGGCAAGAGTGCCAGAGCCAAGTCCCCAGCTAGCGGGGAGCCGGCACCACCCAGGAGGAGTACGGGGAAAAAGCAGCCCCGCAAAACTGAGCGCACCCCCAGCATGGAGGACTCACACAGCTGGCCCAAGCCCAGCATCCCCAATGCCATTCCTAAGGAGAAGGAGCCCCCGCCTCCGGAGCCCACCAAAGGGCGAGGAAAGGGCGCACCCCGGAAGGAGCCGCGGTCCACAGCCACAGCCCCGCCTCCCATCTCGCAGGACAAGAAGAAGCACCGCGGGCCCAGCAAGATCATCCCCAAGTCGAAAGAGTTTATCGAGACGGAGTCCTCCTCATCCGAGTGCCACTCAGACCCAGAGGAACTGGCCAAAGTGCCCCCTCCCTGCCCAGGGCCTAGCGGTCCGGGGCCCCTCAAGTCCAAGGACTGCAGCGGCAACATCCTGAGTGTCAGCAGCCTGGCGAGTACCAGCAGCGCCTCCATCCCCGACCCAGGAGCCCCCGACCTACTGGATGACCCCCTCTTCTCCCCCATTCCCATGGCACCCAATGAGCTGCTGTCTCCACTCCGGGACCTCGAAGAGGTCAAGTCATTGTGGGTCAAAATCGAGCTCAGCTTCCTCACCCGGGTGCCAGGGCGGGACCCCCCCGAGCCAGCCCTGCCCAAACCAGAACCCAGGGACCCCAGCACCAGGCACCGACGGCAGTCGCCTGTGTCTACCCCAGTGGAGAAGCCCCCAAGCAAATCCAAGAGGAAACACAAGGCAAGTTTCCCAGTCTCGACCACACCTTTCCTCCCCTGCCCGAGTCACCCCAGCATATCTGTAGGGGCCAGTGGTCAGTTTGACATATTTCTGACGAATCGTCCACCATTTTCTCTCACAGTCAGAGAACTGTGAACCCACTGGTGGGACCAAGAAGTCACGTCTGGAGAAGGAGTCGACCCTCCAGCCGCCCTGCATATCACCCATACACAACCACAAGCTCACCAGCACTAAAGAGTAAGTATATGCCCCCAGGGCTCTCCAGTCAGTGTAAGTGGCCACAATGACACTCCTTTAGGAAAGCGAACATGTTAGACTCCAGTTTCCATAGCAACAGTGATGTCCACGAGGAGCCTCGTGCAGGGTATCCAGGAGCACAAAATGAGGGTGAAATCCTATACTTCTTCCCAGGCTCTGCCTCCAGCCTCCAGACCGATCTTTCCAGCCTCATTAGGTTTGCCTCAAGCCTTGAGTAAGCCCATTGCATGGGGTAGCTTTTGTAGAATGGGGCTTAGTTACCACAGGGGTGCTCTGCTGGGACCCAGGGTGTGAATCTCCCCAAACCTAGCTGCCTTTGGACAGCCGTGACATCCATTAAATGGCCATGATGAGCTCGGATGCTTCCTCATCATCCGCGTTAGGGAACTCGGAGACAAAGCCACCAGCATCCTCTGCCCGCATGGCACCACTCTCTTCTTCTGTAGCTCATGATCATGCTTTTCCACCTTTTTTTTCCATCTTCTTCACTCATTCTTGTACAATTGAGCAGGGTAGGTGGGGGTGGGGGGTATCTGCGAAGGAAGGTCTTTAAAAAATTAAAGTGAATAGAAAACCAATGGATTCCTTATTCCTGTGTCCACATCGATCCAGGGTAATTCAGGTGGAAGCAGCGTGAGGTCTGAGCCATGACTCGAACACGGAGATCGCTGCTTTGATTACTATGGTCCCCACCCGCACTCGCATTGAATCAGAGCTGTAGGTGATGGAGAAAGCCAGGCGGAGGGGCGGAGGGTGGAGGGTCAGCATTAGGAGGACCTCCCAAGGTGGACGCCGTGCCTCCGAAGCCGACCCCTTCTCAGCTCATTATCTCGTCCTGGTGGTTCCTGCGCCGTGTTTGTGAGCTTCATGCAGAGAGTTGGGTTTTGAGGGAGTGAAGGGTCCGAATCTCTGTGAGTATCATGAAACAGACAGGCATCCTCTGAACGTGTGTGGTTATCCCACCATTCAAGGACAGACCCTGCCACGTTTCCCACCTGTGCCGGGATAAGCTCCTGGTAGCTTGCATACTGGCGGGATAAGGGAAATGTGAACATAACCTTGGAACTGTGACACCACACTCAGGAGACCCAAAAATGTTCATAGTCACCCACCTGAGGTTTGTAAAAGCGAGTCTGAAACGTCTGGTGCTTATCGCTCAATCGTGACTCACTGCCTAAGGCTGTTATCCGTTTCCTCTGCTTCCTCGTTTTGATTGGAGGTTCTTTTACACTACATTACGTGACTTTGTAGGTGTTCCATGGTCTGCTTGCTCAAGGAGCCTCCAACCAGTGGGTCTGGTGATGCTAGCGCCTGCCCCTGGTAACACGCTGACGTTGCACGCTGGAGCTCCTCGTCAGCTGACTCTCTTTAACGTGACACTTTGCCAGGCGCCGAGGCCTTGCCACGGCTGCCTTGTCCTTAAAGGGGGTCTGGGGGCTGCCCTGCAGTACTTGTACAGCTGCAGTTGACTGGCCTCATAGGCCAGTCATTCCTTCTCTCTTTCTTGGCATTTCAGGATGGTGGTTTCTGGGTTTTCGTCTCCTTGAAGCACAGGGAGTGTTTAATTCCTATTGGCTTTTTTTTTTTTTTCACAGTGACTTGTACGACATTAATTGCTTTTGAGCCTGTATGTAGCTCCATTAATAACTTTAATTGTTTGGAGTGCACTTGTAATACTGTTGATACCGATTGTGTTGAACGTGTACAGGAGCTGTCTGTGGATGGAGCTTGTATAATGAATTAATGAGTTCATGTGAAGCTGAGTTGAATAGCGACATTTTTTTTCTGCATCCAGCTCATCAAAGAAGCAGCCTAGAAAGCGGGATGAGAAGCTCCTCCCCCCTCTGCTGTCACCCCTGTCTGACGAGCCCACGCGGCATCTCCGACCTGGGGGGTGTGGCTCTTTCGGTCCAGAAGCCGTAACCCCCACAGTGTCAGCGGCAGGCTCCTACCCTCCTGGCTGCCCCATACCCTCATCCTCCTCCTCCTCCTCTTCCTCCTCATCGTCCTCTTCCTCACATAAGCACCGCAAAGGTGACAGCAAGGTGCCACTCCATTCCAAGGTGAGCAGTGTAAGTGCTGGGGGGAGGGGTGGCAACCGCGCATGGCCCAATGATGACTTTCGTGTCCACTGCGATGTCCCTCCGTCGGCGTGTTTGTGCTCGTGAAATGGTCTCACAGTAGATCAGCAGCGTGGGGTTTGAAACACCAGTCAGATTCCAGAGACGGTTCTCGGTCGTACCAATTTGGCCATAGAGTGCTGTTTCTGCCCGCACATTTCATTAATCAGATCTCACCCTGTAGGACACGATGGGGCAGATGTCTTATTATCAGTTACACCTATACACCAGTTACAGTTCTGTCTGTACCATTATATCTTCAGCCAATAACTAGAGGCACTGTGACCAAAGAATGAATGAAACGTGTGACAGCATGATTTTCTTCAACTTGACACATATTAAATTATTTCTGTGTATTTACACCATTGGAAAGCAGAGTATACATTTTTAAATTCTGTAGTTTTCTAGAGTTTTCAATTTGAATTTATTTTTTCGGCTTAATTGGGGTTTAGTTAACCACCTTCCCTAAACACCTGATTCCACACACTTTGAAAAATAAAACAGCCATTTTGCAAACAGAGCTTCAGAATTAGTCGTAAAGTCAGAGTTGTGCTGGAAATTATGAGTATGCTTCAGGCTCTTACCAGCATTCCCTGAGTTTTTTTCAAATCTAATTACTCATTGGAGGGAAGTCAGAATCGCCTCGGAGACGAGCACTGAGTCTCCTGTGTCCTCGGAAACCGGGGGCAAGGCAGTAATGTACCCGTGGAGTCACCTTGCCGAGGAGTATAACTGTGCCGTTAAGCGAAGACTGAACCTCACTTCTCCTAATCACCTCTCTCCTCATCTCGCAGGAAGAGGACACCCGCGGCAAGCCTTCCAGCAGTTTCCATGGCAACGGGCAGCCTGACGTGGACCTGTGGTCCAACCCGCCATCAGTGTCAGCAGACCATGCAGAGCCCCGGAGGCCCAAGCTGACATTCAGCAACATGTACGTACCGAAAAAAGGGCGGGGTCTGAGGCCTCTCTCTAACCATCCTTTTGAAAATCAACCAATCACAGAGCAGCACTGCTGTATCTCTGTTTAACCCCTCCCAGTCCCTGATAATTGACAGCGAGTTCAGGCGCTCCACTATTCCTAAAACTAGAGTCAAAGGCACAGTACTTGTTATTGCTTGTTTTCACTGGGTTCTGAATCACAATCTCCACTAAAGCAGTAAAGATTTAGAGCTCTCACTATTCTTGAATATGTGAGTAATAGTTTTTTCCCTATTTAGAATCCAGTCTGACTATTCCAGGCAATTTATAGCTGTTGTGGGAAAAAAAAAAAAAGCTGTTTACCCTGGAAGTAGAATGTTAGAGTGAGTCACACCAAGTTGACAGATAAATGGAGAAGTACGAAAACACAATGACGAATGTTCATGTAACTGAATGAACGTTAGTATTTGTTCCTTTTTTTACCTCCTACAGACTCCACAATGCTGACTACTACATGCAGGAAGCCAAGAGATTAAAGCATAAAGCTGACGCTCTGGTAAAAGTCCTCACTTGCTTATGGGCTTCTTCATTCATTTCATTATGTGTGACGTACCTCTGTTTGATTCCGTATGTCCCTGTCTCATGCCATGTTCATTCTGGGATGGGCTCCAGGCTCACTGTGACCCTGGTCTGGAAAAGCTGTGAGGATGGATGGATGGATGGATGATATAACCATATATATTTGGCAAAAGGAAGAATTGTTAAGTGATATTAGACCGCTTGAGTAAAGAGGTTGCTTACTGAAATAGATGGATATGATAGTGATGGTACAAATAAGGCTTCTAAACCTCTGGATGGTGGGAGTACCCCCAGCTCTCACCAGCATTGATTGGTAGTTCAGGATACTTGGGATACTCACTAGAAGCATTTGAGAATTTCAGACTTTAGCTTTCACACCTTCAGTACCATCATTATAAACCATCATTATAAAACATGCTACCGATTGCCAGGATTGATTGGTAGTCCCAGGTATTCCCATCCACCTTGGATTTTGAAGCCTCATTTAGCGTCAGCATTGATTGGTTAGTTCAGGATAGTCCCACCCACCACAGGTGTCGAAGCCTCATTTGTCCAATCACTAGGATGTGATGAACTAAATGAAATAATGGGAGAGGAAGGGTTCAGTGGTGGCAGAAGGAGATCGTTAAAACAGCGACGTGTTCTCTGGATTCAGGGTCAGCGCGTGAGTGAGTAGTTGAACAGGCTGGTGTGTACAGGGATTGGGGTCCGGGAGTATCTCGCAGAGGTTAGAGCCGAAAGCACCAGGCTTTACCTTCTGTCTGTGAATGTCCTATAAATTAATAAATCATTTTGGTAGATTGAATTCTCGGAGAAGTCTCACAGGCACAGCAGAGTGAATTGCAGGTTGATTCTTCTTTAAGAGTTCATTAAGGTTTAAGCCTAAGAACGCATTATCGACTTAGCTGCCAAAGGGTTGCAGCCAGCAATGCTCCTACTAAAGCCCAGCTATGTCTGCTACACGAGAAGACCCTAAATGTTGACTGGTTTATCTCTCCCTAGACGGTGTGCAGTACTGTGGTCATCTATTTGGTTACAAATCTGGTTGGGGACGCACAGTGGGCAGGAGTATAAAGCAAGGGAAGTTGATTAGCTGGGATGTAGTGGCTAGCCAGTGGCCTGCGTTACACGGCTCGTTTAAGACGAATGGGCCACACAGGAGCCTGCAAATCCCCATCACCATCATGAGTTCGAAAGGGTTGGTGTGTTGGCAGGGTGACTAAGAGAAAAGTAACGGTCGAAGTTAGACCTGGGAAGAAGCTAGGAGGATCCACAGAACCAGGGCTGGGGGAACGGAGCACTGTGGTGGTGACGATGGTGAGAGAGATGGAGGTGGTGATGGTCAGGGAGGTAGGGGCAATGATGATGATAAGGGGGTGGTGGTAGCGACGATGATGGTAGGGGGGGATGATGATGAAGGTGGTGTTGGTGATTATGGAGATGATGATGATGGAGGTGTGATGATGATGATGATGTGATGATGAAGGTGGTGTTGGTGATTATGGAGATGATGATGATGGAGGTGTGATGATGATGATGATGCGATGATGAAGGTGATGTTGGTGGTTATGGAGATGATGATGATGGAGGTGTGATAATGATGTGATGATGAAGGTGGTGTTGGTGATTATGGAGATGATGATGGAGGTGTGATGATGATGATGCGATGATGAAGGTGGTGTTGGTGATTATGGAGATTATGATGGAGGTGTGATGATGATGATGCGATGATGAAGGTGGTGTTGGTGATTATGGAGCTGATGATGGAGGTGGTGGTGGTGGTGCTGTTGAAAATGATGATCATGATATTTCTGGAGTAGGTTTGGTACAGCAAGTCTGGGTATTGAATCTGGACTCCTACTCAGTGCTTTCTACTTCTGCTTTGATGGTTTTAAAGCATCACGTTTTATTTTTTTTCCTTTCCTTTCACTGGCAGTATTTGAGAATTTCAGATTTCCACCCCTACCACCCCTTCAGTACCATCTTTATAAAACATTACTGACCTGCCCCCCCAACCTGCTATCTCCCACAGCTGGAAAAGTTCGGCAAGGCGGTGAACTACGCAGATGGTGCGCTCTCGTTCATTGAATGCGGGAACGCAATGGAGAGGGACCCGTTGGAGGCCAAGTCGCCCTACACCATGTATTCTGAAACAGTGGAGCTCATCAGGTCAGTTTGACAGCTGGCCCCGCCTTCTGCATTTCTGGCCGCACCTGCTGACCCCATCTGCCGCCTTGCTTACATAATCAGTGTCTTTCACTCTGATCCTCAGAAGTCTTATCACCACCATATTAATTACTGAGAGGCTGGACGTGGACGTTCAAGAAACGACGTCCCCTTCTGCTCGTCCCTCATGTCCATTTTACGCTGATGCACTTCCCCATGTCGTTGCTTTTTGAAAGGTACGCTATGAGGTTAAAGAACTTCACCAGCCATTCTGCAACGGTAGCTGAGAAGAAACTTGCCGTTTTGTGGTAAGTCATCTCCGAAAAGGGCAACTCCGGCCACGCCAACCTGCGTGCCCCTGTCCCCTGAACACACACACACGTCTCGCCCGTCGCTGATCGCAGTCTCTCGCTGCGTGGCCATATTTGGGTGGGGGTAGCGTATGAAAGCTGATGCTGTTCAGAAACATTCATGCCAAATCCTCAGCTCTGCTAAGATGCTATTTAAATAGACGTCACCTCAGCTGTCGGTGAGCGCAATCAGCTGCGTCTTGAAGGTACGGCTTTAAAAGGGGGCTGAAGCACTTGATCAGCTTAAAGTGGACCTTCACTCCGTATTTCATTAAGCTGTTACAGGATAACAGGCGATTTCCCCCCTCTGCCGCTTGAATGTTCATTCCTGTAGCCAAGGAGAGTGCTTGCTCTGCCTTCTGCAGTTCTGTGGTGTGTGAACCGCGAAGGCCAGAGAGAGTTCTGGCCTGCTGCTAGTATCATAGCAACAGCCACATGGGCCATGGGGCACCGTTCTTAACGAACAGCTTCATGTTAATTGAGTCGTCTCTACCCTATGCCAAATTAAACATCACACTTTGTGTTGCACTGGAAAAGGTATTAGTGAAGATAAAGCGTTCCTTTTGAGGGGTCCTATTCACATGAAAGCTGAAGTGGAGATATTTAGTAGAATGCACGTCTCATACGGAGTGTCGTGCAAACATTTGAGCAGTTAGTCATGTGACCGGCTAAACCGTATTCTGTACCCGTACAGCTACCGGTGTTTATCTCTGCTGTACCTGAGGATGTTTAAGCTGAAGAAGGACCACGCCATGAAGTACTCACGCTCTCTCATGGAGTACTTTAAGGTATCTTATTCATCCTCTTCGGGCACTGGAAGAGACGGGGATTGAACAACAGTCTGTTTGAGCAGGAACAGCATTTGCTCATCTATTTTTAATCCATGCTTATGAGGTGCCATAATTCCCATCATCGTAAACGTAAAGAGCGAGGCTAGTGGTTCGGTTCTGGATCGCTGATGCTGTTTTTGTTTCAGAACTCCGCGAAGACGTCCCAAGCGCCTTCTCCCTTGGGAGCCAACGGAAAGTAAGTGGACCGCAACTCGACCGTGTTGTGCTAACGTGCCCCATGCTGTCCGTCACATGTGACAGCACTGCACCCAGCCCCAGCCGCAAGTGGAATTGCGGAGTCGTGTCTTCGAGCGCGGTGACTTAATTCTGCTTCAGAGGACTTTCCCGATTTGGGAGGGTTCAAGCATCAAAGTGTAGCAAAGCCTAGCTCAGCGCTAAGCTAAAGGCTAGACAGGGAACTATCATGCTTAATGTGACATTAGGGCCTTGCCATGTGAAAGGGGCTCCTGGGCCCCGTCGGAACGGCTACCGTCATGGTCCCCTAAGTAGCTGCCAGCACTGGTTCAGGCCCATAAGCACTCTGGAGATATGCTGGTTATAAATGCAGCCCCTGAACCCCCACCTGCTGCAGCTGTAAGATTTAACCGT
Organism: Gymnarchus niloticus; assembly: GCA_009936485.2. Taxonomy (NCBI): domain Eukaryota; kingdom Metazoa; phylum Chordata; class Actinopteri; order Osteoglossiformes; family Gymnarchidae; genus Gymnarchus; species Gymnarchus niloticus. The sequence goes on along the minus strand of JAACJT020000002.1, from coordinate 16,083,116 downwards.
GCTTCCACTCCAGGCTCTGTTTGTTTACCTTCCCCCCCCCACACATTCACAATCATGAATCATGTGTTATTTTCCCTTCCCCTTCTTCGAGGGCATTGTTTGTTTGAGTAAAAACCCCGGACGGGGCGAAAAGGAGCGGCGCCGGTGACAGAGAGCGTGATTTAAGTTTGTGGCAAGAGCGCGTTCCAGTTCGCCGCAGAATGATGGGACCGAGAGCCTGATTGTCAGGGCTTTGCGCTAAGAGACGGATAAATATGCGTCCTGATTGATGGCTCGAGCTGGCTGACGGAAAATCAAGGCGTGATTGTTTGGTTAGCGCTCTGGCAGTTTACATCAGCATTAGCGATTAGCGGTTAGGCTGTATGAAAGACCATTATGGACTAAATACACAGGCCTCTGGACAAGGTCATCCCAGTTCAGGGCCCCCCTGTGGGCCATCGAGACCCACTCTGTCCTTTGAAAATAGCACAGGAGTGCTCTGGTTACAGACACCCCCCTTCGCCTCAGTTTTCTCACTGCAGGCAACAGGGACAATCGCCATGGCCCAGCACACATCTTTTGACGACGGAGTGGCTCCACAGTCGTTCTGTGGTCTTACCCCTGTTTATTTATAGTGGCGCTCTCCGGTACGGGTCATGGAGGTGTCTGTCATGAAACGTAACTTTGGTGTTGATCTGTTGGTCTGTTCCAATACAATTTCATAATAACAGTCAGTGTCATAAATCAAATTAATACTTAAAAATGATATAATATGATGATAAGTAAAAGCGCAGCCTGTACCCTGATCCCTGCCCTCTGACCCCCGACCTCTGTCCCCACCCCAGGAGCACAGGCACACCGTCACCCATGTCACTGAGCTCGTCACCGGTGAGCTCGGTCAGCAGCGGCACGGGTCCCGCGGGGCCCTCATCCGCCGGCTGTGTGCCCATCCCCCAGCGCATCCACCACATGGCTGCCAGCCACGTCAACATCACCAACAACGTCCTACGCAGCTACGAGCACTGGGACACGGCGGACAGGCTGGCACGCGAGAGCCAAGGTACCGGCGCCCTTAGCCGTCTTTTTCCGGGAGTTCGTGGACCATGGTCATATCGACCGAGACAGAGCCGTATGCCCATTTACCGCATTCGCCCGAACAGAGGGCTGACCTGGCAGGATTGAGTGAACATTCAGTGTCAAGTGAGGAGGAGGACGAGGGAGATGCTTGTTTTCTCCGGTGCCTCAAACATGCTGAGGGCCTCACTACTGCCTTTATACCTGGAAGAAAAAACGGACCTCCACTCAGTGCTACAAGAACATTACATCCTCCTTAACCTGGGGCAGACACCACCCAAAGTGGGGTCTCCGTGTCATTTCCTGTTCGTTGTGTGAGGATCTAGTGAACCATCTAGTGAAGCTTGTGGTGCTGGTGGTCCTTTCCACAGTTCCTTGTCACCCTTCTGTCAGCCCTGCCTGAACGAGCTTCAATTGCAAGCTGGTATGTTGTAGCTAAAGCAATTGGCACACTGAACATACGGAGAGCTATGATTATAGTCTTTCTTTCTCTACCTCTCTGTACAACCTGCCCTCTCTTGAGTGCTTCTGTCTTTGTCTCCACCCATCCTCATTCTCTCTCTCTGCCGTACCTCCTCTCTTCCCCATTCTGTTTTTGTCTTCACCCATCCTCGTTCTCTCTCTTCCCCCATCTTTGTCTCCACCATCCTCATTCTCTCGCTCTTCCCCCGTCTTCGTCTCCAGCCATCCTCATTCCCTCTCTCTGTCCCACCTCCCTTCTCGCTCCTATTTTCGTCTTCACCCGTCCTCATTCTCTCTCTCTTCCCCCGTCTTCATCTCCAGCCATCCTCATTCCCTCTCTCTGTCCCACCTCCCTTCTCGCTCCTATTTTCGTCTTCACCCGTCCTCATTGTTTCTCTTTGCCTCTCTCCCCTACACAGAGTTCTTTCAGGAGTTGGACTCAGTGATGGAACCACTGACCCAGCACAGCAGCATGACGGACCTAGTGCGCTACATCCGCCAAGGGCTGCACTGGCTGCGGCTGGAGGCCCACTTGTTATAGGACTGGGACCACTGCTGTGCTCTGTGTCTCCTGTCTCCATCACTACCTCTACCAGCACGTCCATCTCCAGCCGCCCGCCACCAGAGGACCTCCCCTCTGCCAGCCAATCACAGTCATTGGGAGGTCATCCTTGTTTATAACCATGCCTTTTTTGGCTTTTTTTTTTTCTTTTGTTTTTGGCCATTTGTTTTTCGGTCCCACTGGATTTGAAGGAATCTGAAGACTTCTCAGAAAGTGAAAATGCATCTTCTTTCCTATTTTTTTTTTATCCAGACACTCTGCGGAATGAAAACTGTTGGGGATGGTGTATTAATCCCACACTGTGACAGAGAGAGAGAGAGAGTGAAGGAGTGACACGTTTGTTTTAGTTTGAAAGGTTTCCGTATGTTGTGTGGTTTTTATCATGTTGTACACAGTACAGGACATCTCAATAGACTGCAAATTTGTTTTCACTTATCATTAGCTAAAAGAGGAGTGAAAAACAGCCTTGTTTGTGCCCTTTGAAAAAAGCGTTTTAATTCACTGGTTGATGGTTTATCGATTCCTGGACCATACAATACTGGGTGCTGAAGGTCACCGAGCCACAGCTAAATATGAGAAATAGTCTGGGGAGGCACCAGGTTGTTGCTGGTCCATGTGCAAAGTGGACATAGCCTCTCAGAAGACTGAATGATCAATCGAGAAGGCCTGGGTTCGAGATTCTGAGGTGTGCTGGCTGACGCGATGTCCTTCAATCTGCTGTTCCTTGAAATCCTTTGCCTTGGCTGCACGTGTTAGCTAGGGCTGGTTGACTTCTTCAGTACAATCTCGAGTGGGCGTCGCGTTTTCTGCCTCCACTCTGCCGATTTCCGGCTTTGACCTGAGGCCAAATTTGTTGTCTTCCTGACTCAGGGGGAAAGTGTGTCTTTACTGTACAGTACAGACCTCCATCTTTCACTGTGTCTGGCCGGTCACTTCCCATGCCGTCCCGTCAGACCTTCACAGGCGTCATGGCGTCTAGATTCCAAGTCTGCATACGCATTCCGGCTCAGCTACTGCGGTCTTACGCATTCCGTCCGATGTTGCGCGCGGCCGTAGTTGCGAAGAGAAGCCCCCCCCCCCCCACACACACACACACACACACACACACCTATGAAGGTTTAGCCTGCTCCCTCCGATTAACGTCTGCATCCACAGCGAGAAGCCTCGGGTATCATGGGGGCCCGCAAAGGGGGAGCGTGAGTCACGACATTGGGTGGGGGGGGCCCATGCAGGCAAGCAGTACAGGAACGGCTGCAGGGCTCTGTTGTTACTCATGGCCCCCCCCACCCTCCTCCCGCCTCTTGCCCCGGGGGGCTGCCGCTGAAGTTCTGTAGACCGCTTCACTATTGCTGAATTTAAATGAGACACGACCAGGATGTGAGTGAAATGGACTCTTCAGCAAGATAATACAAAGTGCCTACTTATCCAGCAGAAAATTATTAAGAACCTATATTTAAAGAATGAGAACGGATCTAAATGATTTCTTCATACCATATTGGTATATTAGATTTTTTCATAAAGCCACACTTATTTATTTATATACTTTTTACTGATGATGGTGATACCATTTTGGCTTTAAAAAAAAAATTGCTAGTGTTTAACTTATTTATTTCACAGTAATTAAAAATAGTTGCTGTTGTTTCGGCAGTAGGTAAGAATAAACCACAAAATTATAGATAAGAACACAGACGACTGAATGAATTATTTAATTAATTTAATGACTCACTCTCTCCTGACCAGTGAACCAAATAATTTTAACTAGTGTTTATTAAATCTGGCTGTAGTTGATGCGGAATATTCTAGAAGAGTGCCAGAAATTTACAGTATTAATCCTATTATAGTGCAATAGCTCTGTTATAGCAGACTAAGGATAAATAGCAATATTCAGTTTAATATAAATCATTAAGCTTCATGTACGAGCGTCAAAGAATACCTGCCATGTTTATCAGCATAGACACAGAGGTACCCTACATACAGAACAACCCACGTACAAAGTATCTACGAGTTGCCATATTCCACTCTTTTTGTTGTGACTTTGTGTATAATCTTCGATGCATCAGTCAGTGTCAGCACATGGAAATGTAAGGCATCAACTCATTAGTTTTATGCAAATGAGGGACTTCTGCGTGCCCGTCCAGCGGTACCAACTGTCGCCCCCTTTTAAGGGAGCCACTCGTGAATTCTGAGTGGGCTCTTCACAGCTGTTTCACGAAAGAGTCATTCTGTCGGGGAAATCTGTGTCCCCCGGCAGGGGAATGTAGCCGCACGGCTCTCCATCCACTCCATCCCACAATACGAACGCGACACCAGACGTCCTGTTTCAAGGCATTCTGTGGCATCGAGAATGGGCATTTAACATCTGGTACTATTTTAATTATTATTATTTGTTGTTTTTTTATGTGAAAGCGGGGCTGATTTCCACCGAGACTGCAGAGCCGACGGTCCCTCGCTGCACCTTCCCATCCCCCAAACAAACACCATTAAGCGGCGGCAACGGGAGCCATCTGCTCTTGGTAACCGTGAAACAGCTGCTCCGACACAGGCTCCATCACGACACGACCTACTGCGCGCTTCACTTCGCACTCTTCAACTCGCTGGCTGATATCTGAAGGTTCTGACATCGAAAACTAATTGGTCGGTAGAGGACCGGTCTGTCCGGTATAATTGGATCTTTTTTTTTTTTCTTTTTTTTTTCCCATGCGTTTTTTTCCTTGACGTCCATCTGCAAATAAATCAAACTCGCAGCATCAACGTGCAGGAATCCTTAAAAGTCTGTCTTTTTGGGGGCGGCCGCTGAATTTCCTAGTTTACTTGTAGTGCTACTTTTAGCAACGTTGCACTGGTGCACTCGTGGATGCTGTCAGATAAAAAAGTCAGCGTATACATGCATGACCGTACATTGTTTACATATCACAGCGTGCTTGTTCTCCTCTCTCCAAAGTGGAAATGCTATCTTAGGAACTGCGTTTTAAGGCCCCATAATTTGGTGGCGTTAACGAGATATTGGATGTATATCAGTCTTTGTCTGAAGGGGGCATGGTAAAGCTTCGTGTTTCACACCAGTACTGCTTTCATCGTAAACCTAGAGCTTTAGAGAAAGCATGCTGATGGTAAGCGTGCCAAACAGTACATGTACCGAGCCCCCCCCCCCCCATCCTGACTCCGCATATGGTCATCTCATTTTGTTAAGAAAACCATCAGCATCATGGCTCTGCTCCGACGAGTTTGCGAAGCACGATAAAGTTTGTTTGCAGTACTGTGTAATGCATTCACATTATCCTGGAAGCCCATGGTCTCTGTGACGGTTTCTGCGAGAGCGCCCCAGCCCGTCGCTCCACCTTGCTGGAAAGTGGTGTCCAATTTACCAGCCCCAGCTGGTGATACAATCTCTTAGCAAGTACCATGGCAGATCTGCGGGTGGGGGTCGGTCTGACTGGACACAGAAGCCTTAATGACACACTCGGCACATTAATCGTATGTGAGTCACATGTGCGGCATCAGCAGGCATCACCAACGTGCTGCTGCAGCTCGTGAGGTAGGGAAATGTTGCTCTGCACGACGCCCTCTGCGGTGGGAAGGTCTCGCTCTGTCGCTCTATGCTACTAAGAACGTCGTTTAAGTACTTCAGTGCTCCAAATCCTTTTCACCAAAATTGACTGTTATGCAAGAAGGTTTTTGCCTCCATCTGAGGTATGTGGAGCACTTCCTGGAATCGGGAATTCCGTGCCCGGCGGAGCATCTGAGAGGAGGACCAGTCTTCTGGCGCTCTGACATGTTAATATCTGTACAGTGCATCAAAGTGCTTCATGGTTTGTGTATCTTCGTGTTACAGATTGTGCCACATAGATAAGTGCTTTGGGCTCCCTGGAACTGAGTGAAACGACTGCGTTGGAATCCCATTGCCTTGGAAATGTTTGCAGATGTGTGACATCTTACCTCCCCCTTAGCTTTGGTATTCTGTAGCCTATCCACCTTTGTATCCTATCCAGTTCTGTATCCTATCCGGTTGTGTACTGCCTCTGCTTTTCAGTCATTCCACTCTGATCCAGAGTGTGTTCTCTTTGTAGTATCCTGTTCTTTTTTAAGAAAGAAAGTAATAATACTCTGAAAAGTGTATAGTTAAAGAAAATAAAAAAAACTTTTCTTATGGTGAAGAAATGGCTGTACTTCCTGCTCTGTAGCATTTAATGTAATTTCAGACTTCAGACACACATCAACTCCAACAAATAATGTTGACAGACAGAATGAAATTGTGTAAAAGGCACTTAGAGAAGCCGCAAGTAGTTAAAGGTTGATCACTCTAAGACTGTCCCAATTTACAAAAGCCAACAGTGACCATTAGTGTTTTTTTTTTCCAAAGATGAATTCCTTCATTTCACACCTTACTGAGAGAGCGCAACATCAGAACCCATGTAGAACCTATGAGAACCCATGCAGAATCAATCAGAATCCTTGTGGAACCGGTCAGAACAATGGCTTTCTGCGGCATCCCTCCATTGTGTTTGTAACATTCATAAAGTGAAAGCAGAGCCAGCCTGTGGCTCTACACTGTGGCATCCCATAATAAGCACCTGTGGGAGCCCTGAAGTTCCAGCAGATCTGAGTACCCTGAGGCTCAGGCTTGATAGTAACGTTTAAATGCTACCTAATTCCTTGAGGATGCTCAGTGTTGAAGGAAGACCAGGGAGGACTGGGTGTACCACCCAGCAACTGGGCTTCTCGCTCTTTAGGACACCGGCCATCTAGCCACAAAGTGCAGTGACAGATGTCTTTGTCTGGGCATGCTACCCCTGTGTTTCTCTGTTTCCTTTCTTGTACAGAGCAGGGTAACTGTTACACTATCGCCTCATTAACGTATAGCTGTAAGAGTTCATCTTTATTGCGTTATGTACAGAGACATTCTCCTGCCTGGTTAGCTTTCAATTTCCAATGTGTTGCACAAGCTTTGCAGAGTTTTTTATTTTATTTTTTTGCCTATTGTATGTTTATTTTATAAGAAAACTGTCTCATGTAATGAACAAAAAAAATTGACTGTAGTTATGTTGTTTTTAAATGTTTAATGTCTCTGTAAAAATGAAATAAAAAAACTGTATGAAGCATTCTAGTGATCTGCACATGTACTGTCGATGGATGGATGGATGGATGGATGGATGGATGGATGGATGGGAGCCATCTCTGTGAGTAAATAGGGCCATCATCAGGAACTCTACAGTTATGTTCAGACAATCATTCCCTGTCATTTACATCAAGCGAACTCTACAGTGTCAACTGTCAGCTTTTTGGAGGAAGTCCTTTTCAACTTGACTCCCCCCAAGTGTCAAACGTGTACTGCAATGGCCATGCCAGCAAAGGCACGTTCTTGAACCCTTGTTTCATCACGTTATTCTGCTCTTGGATGTTTCACAGACTGTCTGCATCTGGCACAGACTTAAACACAGGTCTGCCTAGCATTGCATGTCCTGCTGTCCCGGAGGGCGACGCGATACGGAGGCATGAGACACTTGTTTGTCTTTGTGGCCCTTGCATTAATGAACACTTATGAGGATCGGCGTGGGGACAATGTTATAACACCACTAGTAATTATTGGGGTGATCGTTTATGTAAAGGTTCTAAATTTCAGATTCCTTAGATCACTAACAGTCTCATTTTCATATGAATGAGACTCTTGTTATTGCTTTTCATAATTCATCCTTTATCTAATTAACTGCTTTTTTTATGACTGAAACATTTAACGTGCTCTAGCAATGTGGCTTCATTTATGGGGTCTCATTCACGTCAGCTCTTGGTGGACTCTTTAGGAAGGGTTTATAAAGACAGCAGGAACCCCGCACGCTAAATAATTCACAAAACGAGGTGTCAAAGACCACTTTATTTACCAATTCAGAGCTTTCCGTTCCTTTCTGGCATGTAGCCAGGCCCCTTGACAGTCAAGATTTATTGAGTTAATTGCCTTGGGTAACCATGCGACAGAATCTCCCCCATGATGAATTTTCAAAACACTAAGCAGCATCGGGACGATCTTTCAAGTGCTGTGGTGACATCGCTCTGTGTTATGGGCCATGGGACCATCCACCCATGGGTGGAGCACTGCTGGGCGGCTATAAGAATGGGAAACATTTAAAGGTCGTGCTCTTCCCACCTTCTCCGAGTCTCATCTCCATCCTCTCTCAGGGAGTCATTTGTGGTTAAGTACCACAGTGCTTAGAGAATGTTCCGTACAACTTGATGAGGGAGTGAGCCTCTGGAAAGACGGTCAAAGGAGACCCTAACCACAGACCGACAAAGGAGGTGGCCACGATATCACACCTGGTGCCACGGCATCTGCGCCGTGTCTGAAGACTTCACTCTCACTTGAAGCTCTTAAGCAAGGAGCTGTGGAGATATTTCAAATTCTTTTACTCTGAACAGTTTTTACTGGAAACAGCTGCTTGAATAGCAAAATGGGGTCATGCCGAGACTGAAATATAAAGCTGTCAACGGACCACCTAACAGTTTTGGGTCATTGTATTATTAAAATGATGACGCTGCAGGATTAAGTTAATTAATTATTAATCCAGGCTGCTATCTGTCTTGATTATTTTATAATCTGCCGACAATCTCCTAATGGATTCGCAAATACACCCTTTGGTGGTGGATTAAATATTACAAAAGAGATTGAGTTGCGAGGTTTAACTTTTCAGTAATAGCACAGCCCAGCCTCTAATGTCTGGATATGAGAAGTTTGGCAGAATTCTGGTTCTGCCCATGTGAACTTGAGCCATGCAGCAATGCCAGGTTTTGGAGTTTCGAACTGAACTGACAAGTCAGTCAGGCAGACAGGCCTACATTTCCTTTCTGGCCCGGCCTTTGGAGACGCACGCTGTATCGGGCTGACAGGGAACACGGTGTACCTGGGGCCAATCTGATCTCTCCACTGAGTATAGACGCTCCGAGGGTCGGGAGGGGGGTTTCACCTGACTAGTATCGATGTAGGAATGCCGTTTCCACTTCCATGCAAGTAGTGTGACATCAAGTTTCCCGATCTGCTGGGGGTAGGCCTGTAATTAGAAACATATGATCTAGGCAGTGAGTGACTCATCTAAACATCATCGGAACATAGAGTCAACATTTTCCCTGCATCGATGATCAAATGCAGCCATTAAGTAAACACTGAGCATAGCGATACCGTCATACCGCGAGTCGGGCAAGGGGCTCAACCTGATGGACAGCACATTGAGCTTGCTGTCACCATGGTGATCAGCGCCACCTTGTCATAATGGAAGAAATGAGAGGAACAGTCACTCAAAAACCTAGCGGACCCAAGAGAGTTTTGGGAAGTTCATTCGCGGGCTGGTTAGACATGATTTCGTAAATCTCAAGGTTTTTTCTTTCTTTCTGGATGAACAACATTAAATCAAATGCTGTTAAAAAAACAAGAGTAGATTGTTTATGAAGCATGTTGTTTAAAACTACAAGCTAAGTTCAAATCAAACTGTTTAAAACAGAAAAAATAAACTAAATTATTATAATTAAGGATACCATTTGAGGAAGTATCGTCAAAATTATGATTTACAAAAAACCCACAGTCTCCCATCTTAAATTTGAATGTCTGGTATTATTTCGATCTTTGATCTAACCTATTAATCTGTGATGGAGTAACAGCTGCAAAACCTGCCTTCTGCATGCATAGCCATCTCTCTTTTGTTTTCTCTCTCCCTACTTTTTCCTTAGTCTGATCGGCATTTTGGCAGGGAAGATTAAGCGAGTATCTGTTGAGATTGTGAGAACATGCATATGCCAGTGACAGTGGGTTTCGCTGATCTGCTAGCTGTCCTGATTACACAGGAAGTGCGTTTAAGTGGGAGGGTCAACTCTGGTTTGCTGCAGCACACTGTGTTCAGTTTATTTAGGAAACAACCATTCATGCAGAAGTAATTAGGTGGGCCAGACTGAAGGACAGCAGCTTAGAGTGAATAATAAACATGAGTACAATAATAAGACGTGTATGTTTTTCTGACCCTGTCAAAGGTTCCCACTGCAGATTGATGACGTTCCTCAGCTGATAGCTAGCTTTATTGATACCTCCAGCTGCATCAGGATGACATGGTGAGACGACCAGGGATATGCCGGGCCGGAAGAGCCCTTTGGAACTCTGCCCTCCCCACAGCAATACACCCCTCCGCTTTGCACTTGACCGTCCGTCACGGTCATGGAAGACTGGAATATTTCACCGCAGCTGAAAATGTGTGTAGGATCCCATTAGAATTCCTCTAATAACAGTGCAACGTGAGCAGTTAACGGTAATTACCGTCTCATGCTGAAATATTACCATAAATTTACATGGTAAGTGTCCTCCTCTGCTAATTTAATGAAGCTGCAGTCTGCCAACTGAGGCGCTGTTGTGGGCTGTTGCAGGACTCGACAGTGTTTTGACACCACACGTCCAACTCTGCACGTGAGCAGCAGCTTGTGAGAGCTGCTAACAGGAGCCTGACACCCTCTCCCAAAAGCCGAGCGAAAGGTGGGTCCTGCCTCCCAACAGTAACTGTGATGAGGACAATGAGACTGGCAGGGTCTGGAGTTTGGCTAGCCATTAAGGATCTGGCCCTGTGATGAATTGGGGGCCACAAGTGTCGGAGTGAGCCGGAATTACTCCAGTAACATGTATGGCTGAAGGGGGGACACTGTCAGCTCTGTAAGAAGTCCCAGACACAGTAATGGACTGGGGGGGTGGCTACAGTTCAATAATACACAGACACCCCCGTGACCTTTGCTCTGGCTTGCACTTGACAGAAAGCAGCTTTTCCCGCTGCTACCAGAGCTAGCGCATTTTTTTATGTGCTCCTCGTGCTTCCCAAGGTTATAATAAGACTGTGTTTCCTCATTCCCCTACTGGCAGGTCTGTTGGTGAGCTGTGATGCATGAACTGTCGCCTGTTATTTATTCAGCAAACTGTTCCAGATGTGGGTCCATCGTTTGTCTACTGACAAACTCAACATGAAACCCAACCTCTGGCAGAGATCCCCTCCCCCCCCCCCACCACTCTCTCCCCTCCGCTCTATCTCTCTCCCCCCTCTTCCCCCGCGCCCCCCC
>JAACJT020000002.1:16031832-16071867 GCA_009936485.2 Gymnarchus niloticus | reverse complement strand
GGTCCATCGTTTGGTTACGGACCCCCACCAAATGAAACCCACCCTCCGGCAGAGCCCCCCCCCCCCCCCCCACCCTGCTTCAGGACCAGCCGACCTCGTCAAGTCGAGCGCCTGGGTGCAGTTCGATAAAGAAGTGGCCCATTCTTCCCTGCCTTGTACCCTGCCTGGTTTTACGGAGGTTTTTTTGGCCGGCATGTGTACCAGATGGTTTGCAGGAGTGCACCGAGTTGCTCAAGAGGAGAGCTGCACAGCACAAAGCAGAGCATCATGTTTTTATATGAAGATGGTTTGTTTTTGGTTTCTTGGGAAATCTCATTCATTACAGTGTGTTCTTCTTCTGTTGTCCTTTTTATTTAATAAGACTCCAAATTAATTAATTAATTTAGATAGCTGAAATACCTCAAGTGTCGAATAGGACAAATGTGTAGCCGTCTTGCTTGTGTGGTTTATGTCTGACCACCAGTCACACAGTTCTCCTCCAGTAGTCTCCCTCACCCGTATTCCGGTGCCATAACACCTGGGCACTAGGGGTGATGTCCCAACACCTGCTCTGAAATCACAGAACTCATGTCTTTTCAGATGCTTTTCTTCTCCTAAAAACTCATTGAAGATTAGCTTAGCCTTGTTGGGATTTGGAATGGTAGTTGTAATAATTGCAAGAAACATAATCAGCTCTCTTTTCAATGAATAATGACATCATCTTTCTATGCAGGAAGACCCTCCTGTGTGTTACATAACACATATAATTTCATGGTTCGGGGTGAGCGTTCATTAAAGGCTTAGGCTGAAATTACGAGCCGTCATCGTAAGCTTCGCGAAGAGAAGTTTCAGCAAGACGTCATACCGTGCTCGAAATGCAGCGCCGAGGCCGTGTCGTTCTCTCAACATGGCGACTATCTTAAAGGTCAATTATCTAGTAATTAAAGAAAAGATAGGGGAAAAAAAAATCTCCTGGCTATCGTGATAAAAGACTTAATTAAACAAAATGAGCCAGAATACAATAAATGAAATGCCATCCTAAGTAATATTTCACATATAAAAGTAGTTTTATGGAGAGCGGAGATTGCATTTTGAGGGGCTATGGGGCAGCGCACAGAACAAAATGCAGGACCTTTAAGCCAAACTGACCATACTGTCATTGTGCTGTATCTCACCATGCAGGTCCCTGTCCTTCCAGAGTATGTGATGGACAGATTGTCATCAGCATGACTGATTTGTGCCGCAGTGAAACATGGCATGACAAAAAACCGCGACCCTTCGATTACCAGGGGTGCTCTATTGGGGCCAAAGATATCAGAATGTTGCAAGGCTCCCCCACTAGCCTCACCTCATGGGTCATTATTTTTCAGACTACCAGCATTGTCGTGGTTACTTCCACGAGGAGCTTCGTCACAGGCGACCACGAGGAGCTTCTCCACAGGCGACCACGAGGAGCTTCGCCACAGGCGACCACGAGGAGCTTCGCCACGGGCGATGTCGCCTGTCATTCATCACGCTGCAACGCGTGGTTTTGTGTTTGCTGCTGCACACAAGAGATCCACATGCGAATTGACTGGCGCTGTTTTAAGATGATGGAAATTCAGAATAATATACAGCGCCTTCTGCCCTTGAACGTGTTTGTAGGAATAAAGTTACATTTTTGTTACAGAGACTTTCCAGGCCATCTGGAAATGTTTAAAATGTTGTTAAAGTCTGTAAAGTTATTAGAATACAGGACAGACATTTCCCAAAATGTTAGGGCAAGTAAACAAGTTAAACTGATGCAGGTCTCAGTTCCAGCTGCAAAAATATAAAAAATAAATGGCAGCAGCATTATTTAGTGCTTTGATTTTTAGAAGCACAATTATCTGTAAAATGAGGCCCATGCATGTCATGTGTATTGTGTATGTCATCTTTCTGTCTTTATAAGCTCTTAAGTGGGATCCCATTGCGCTAACTCATTTCCAGGTGCTCTCCATGTGACGTTAGTGGGGGAGAAGAGTCTCTAATGTGATGCAATGAATTGGGGAACTGATTTGTTCATGCAAAGTATGTTCCTATCGCAGAATGGGGAGCCTGAAGCAGTCAGGTCAAAGGTCTTATGCCAATAACTGTGAGCCTTAACTACCAAGCACTCTGGTTACATCGTGTACTGAAATGGTTATGGTCAACGTGGTTCAATGTAACACAGTAAATCGTTTTGGTTTGATCTAATTTTTACAAAATGAAGGTCACTTTTGTTGGCTCCACTTACTAAATTCCTAACAAAAGCAAAATATCAAATAGTGATCAAAACAAAGGACATCACTGGCTGGGACCTTTGTGCACTGAGTGAAGATGCCTTGGGTGTTGGACGTTTGGCTGGAGAGGCAGACAAGGCAGTCGCGGTGACAGGCCTCAAGAGAGGATTACAGCACACCACTCTGAAGGGTGGTCCACACAGATTTGTCACGGCCCAATCATGACCCGAAGATTGACGCATCGCCCCGCACACCGGTGACGGACACTTCTTTGAGAAACTACATCAAAGCACTGAGATGTGTCTACCAGTCTCCAACTCGGGTGAGTAGACTTCAGGCCACGTCAGCGTGCTGAGGAAGACTTCACAAGCAAAACATCAAAAAGGCATCCCTTCTGTTCTCATCTGCATTAGTGTCAAGGGGAGTGGGGTTGACTCTACCAATATCAACAAGTTTCGGCATTGTGGTAAGTAATAATTTACTAGGAGGAACTGTTTGCTTTGAACTAAAAACAAACATAAAGAAAACAGCCTCAACACCACCAGCCAATTTCAATATTTTTGCTTCTGGATTTAAATAAAACCAAAAAGAAGCCCCTGCTTCATGCACAAAGAGCCCTTTAAATTCCTGGGGAAAACTCAGAATCTTCTGTGCTGTTACTGCAAGAGAAAATCCAAATCAGGGATACTGACTCCAAAAGTGAAAAGAGGAGGCATGAAAGATGATACGGGGAGGGTCAGCCCCTGGAGTTTTCTGGTATGGAAACCAAAGCAATTACCAGAAAACCTGCAGGCCTGTGTTCTTGCCAATAAACTCACGCATCCGGATTCCCCCAAGACTCAAAGCCTCTCACTCCCAGACAACCGCTTTAACAGAAACCACCGGAATGAAACTCACAGGTGAAAGCAAAAAAAAAGTATAGTTTCTTTTTGGGCTTTGATGCAGAAGGACATCCACTGGGAAGGATTTTTTTTAATAAAGTTCCTTATTCCAAGACGGCCGATGATCACTGTACCAGCATCACCAGAAGGGCAGTGGTACCATTCAAACGGTCTTAAGCTAAGCACGAGTCATAATTCCACCATACTAATCTAAAAGACATATTTCTGCGAGAGGATTCTTGGACAGTTCTGTGGGCTCTCCCATCTGAAGAAAGGGGCCTTCACTTGTTTATGTTCTGGTCTCCTGATTTGTAAAGCAAGGAACAGAAATCCTGTCATATGAATTTAAAAGACAGGTACAACCGGGCTCTGGGCAGTACCCTCACAATGTGGTTCATAAATTCAACCAAAAAAATGTTGAGGTTGACCTTCTGTGCTTTTGTCTTACAGCATTCATGGGGATTTCATGCGGCCTCTTGGACAGTGAGGCCCATCGCTGGTATTTGAATCGCAGCTGACTATGCATAATGACTCCAAAGCAAGTTCTTCATAGTAGCAGCAACACTGATGCAATGCAAACAGCTATCGTGGAACTGTCTCCTTGTCGTTCAGTTGCAGAGAGACAAGGGGACGGTCGTTGAATGACGGCCTACCTCGCAGCCGCACCTGCCGGCTGGTAGTGGTGACACTTCTCGAACCCATAAAGGCTCTGTTCATCTCAGCACAAAGATAAACTGTCCGTCGCTCACCCATCATGCTCCTGACGCTTAAAGAGGAGTCTGTTGGTGAGATGACTTCAAAAGGGAAGACTGGAGAACCCCATAGGCAGCTGGCTGGTGCGGGGGAGGGCAACTCGTACCTTTGAAAGGAGAGCAAAGGCCACGTGTTCATCTCTGGAGAGAGCCCGACACTCTTGGGAAAGCTGGACTCCGCTGGGGCCTCGCCGAGGAGCTTGGCTGCACCGCAGTGCCTCCTCACAGAATTGGACTGCAGCTTCTCATCTTATCACCATATATATTTCATAACTTAATCAAGAAGCTCCGGCTGACAAATGGAGCAAAACAAAAGAGGTGCACATCGTCTCCAGAGACGGGTCTGTCATGACAGCAACCTGTTGTGGCACAGGGCACAGTGATGATGCCCCTGAAAACTCAAACAGTCGCTAAGACTTGTGTTTCGCGTTTGGGAGGTACTCTTACCGGCAGACAATCAATATGTTACACTTCGTGTAAGAATGTGGGCCTTCATTACCGTGAAGCACTTCTCCTCAGTACACAACACCAAGAAATCAATTCAAGAATGCCCGTGCCTCCCATACTGTTCTATTTAGGGCTACGATTATACTAATACAGTCATTTTCTCCTACTGCTCTTGTTCATAATTTAATTGGCACAAATCCCAGGGGACTTTGAAAAGTGAGAGGAGTCAGACGAAATCCTTTCATTTTTAATTAGGTCTTGAGCTGAGGTCAGCGTTGCGGAGTAAAGGTTGCAAAATCCGCAGAAGTGCTTATTCGCCCGTAAACCCGCATGTGCTGCATTTTTTTTTTTTTTTTTGGTAGAATTGTGATAGGTTTCAGCCCGACTTTTATTTATTTATTTGTTACATTTTCTTGAGGCAAATTCCATAATGCATCCATCACTGCTGGAGGGGCTGTGGCAGCCCGTCAGTGTTTGAAAAAAAACTTTCTTGAAAATGGGCAAATTTTTTCTCACATGAAAGGGTATAGATCTTGGAAACGAGGAGGATGGATGGTACAGCTGAACCAATCACCACGTCTCTCATTTGACGACAGACAGCTGGTGAGGCTAAAGACTGATCTCAGTCTAAAATGAAATCATCAAACTGCTTTTTAATCTCCTCACAAGGCGGTTAATTCAGATCACAGTTCATCTGACTGGTTCATTTTCCCGACAGCGAGTGGATGCTTTACTGTGATATATTCAGGATCACCACACCAAGGAGGCAGGCTTTATGGGCAGCCCTGGGTCCTGGCAAGTCCCAGCATCAACACCCCCAAGGATTCAGTATGTTGCGAAGTCTCACTGGCCGATATTGTCATCCTTATGGTGCATAAAGATGGCGGTTATTTTGCATAAGCCCTGAGTCTTAAAGCTACTCACACTCAGTTTGGGCCAGAGTCCCAATGAATTTTTCCGGCTGTATTTATTAGGCTTTTATTTTTTTATTAGGGCTTTATGTGCTAAAGAACTATTTTTATGTTCTGTTTTTGGGTTTGCGATCTTCATTGAGCAGCAATTCCCATTTTCCCGAAAGAAAATGAAAACAATACAGCATGTCTGTGAAAACAAGACCAGATCTTCAGTTTGGAGACTTCATAAAGAATCAGAACATGGGATTTCGGTCACAGACAGAAAGACAACAGAAAAAAGACAGCGATTTTAAAAGGGAATATTTTAAGGTTACGGCCCTTTGCCTGTGGTGGGATGACGTTCATTTTAATGTTGATGGCTCAAACAGGGTTGAAACATAAGAACATAAGTGAAATCATTTGTCTACATCAGAACAGCAGGTGTCGTGTTTGACGGAATGATCCGGAAGTGCACTGCGGTGGTCTGACCTTCTGTGAGGGCTTTGTGCGTACCGTCGGCCTTTGGTGAAGGGGCGCCGGTATTGATCTCAACCTGCTAAGCGTCCCGCTAAAATTTCATTAGCACCACAAGGTTCCCTGGTCCTCAGCCCTGGGAAGTAACTGAACATGATTCCCAACAACTGCCACAGACTACAAACAAACAGCATACATAGGTTCCTACTTTAGTCAGGCATTCTATTTGCACAGTATGTGATAACTGACTTACTGTAGTTCAATTAATGGCTTACTCACTTGAATATTTCTGAAAATGAACATTCTGTACGATCCCTTATGCCCCATGCCTTCATTTGTCATCCTGGGCATGTCTGAATGCAAGTGCCAGTGTGGTGAGGAGGAAGAAGGGTAACCGAGTAGACTTGTACATCACATAAATCTGTCAGGACATCAGTCATTTAGTCAGTCTTCTGCTGTTAAGGCATGAAACTCTTCAACCGGGGCACTGTTTAAACCGAACTGCATGTGGTAACGTTTTTAAAGTCCATTCTCACTTGGACAATTTACAACCTCCCCCCATCCATTAGTATTTTGGTTCTTGGTCATTCCTGGATTCCCAGCTGTAAGGGGGAAAGGTAAGTTTATTTGTGGGGCATGTTTCATGCACAGAGCTGATATGAAGTGTTATGTGAACATGATCAAATACAGGCCAATTTTATAATCACAGTTTAAACAAACAATTAAAACCTAATTAAAATAGGAGGGGTGCATAACAATTAAAAGTAGCAGAAATAATAAATTATATGAAGTACAACAATATACACAAGAATTGTAGTGTTTAAGCTGGAAAACTAATGAAAGGCACAAGAGAAGAGGTGGGTCATTTCAGTTGAAGAAAGAGAATGACTTTCCAGTGTGTTGCCAGGGAAACATCTTGACCCTCCGTTATGTTCTGCATTCAAGCGTGGCTCTGGTTGGGGCGGTGACCGTTTCTGCAGAAGCCTGCCTGCCTGCCAGCCACCCCAGCCTCTGTTTCGGCAGTTTGCAGAAAATGGTTCACCTCGGACAGGCTCGGGTGGTATCATTCTGTAGCATCTTTCTGCCCTTTTTTATTACTGAAAACTCGACTTTCATGATTCAAATATATTCTTTAAAAAAACAAAATGAGGCATGTACACTATAAACTGTGCAAATTAAAAACTGATTTGAAGATATGACTGATTCAAATTTAAAAATGTCTGAATAGACCCTATTTTTTGGTATTTTATTTGGGAAATAACATTTTTTGTCATATGTTCTCAGTCTTTGACAGATATGAGATTTTCTCCTGGGAAAACATTTTGTTTATCAATTATAATAAAAATGGCATTACACAGATCTGGATGTGTCCATAGCTTATGGATACATGAGCCTGTAAAAGCAATGAGTGTATATAGTATTAAGTGTACATTTACCCTGCACCAAATGTATAGACTATTTTAAACTCATGAAAGGCTTTTAATTTCAGCTGAAGTGTATGTTAAATTGAAAATTCTTCTTTGATTTTAAACTATACCACTACCTTCAATGCTTGTATCATGAGGTATAACTGGAAAAAATCTTATATCAGTTTTTTTAAAACTGTGGTCCATTTTTAGTCCTACCTATAGTAAGTTTTTAAACATTCAGCTTCTTTTATCTTTCATGTGTGGTTACTTTTGTTTTTTGCATGCCTTCAACTAGAAATGTTTTTCAAATGGAAATCATTTCTCTGGAGCTCAGTTTGGGGGGAGCGTGGTGTTGGGGGGGGCAGGGGGATTTGAACCTTGATGTTCTCTCTGAACATCCACTTCCTTCCACTGTGTGCTGTTATGACATCACATGTTCACTGACTGACCGGCAAAAACATGGCTTATGACCAGAACATCCGAGTTCATCTGAACAAATGACTAAAATGACGAAGATGACATTCAGTAAGGAAGTTGGTTCTGCCTGTTACTTTTGGCGCCGAAGAGCCAAACACATATAACTGAAGCTTTGTCAGTGTGGATGCTGGTCTCGGCCCTTCCCACGAATCTGCATATGTTAATTCACCTCCAGCTCCGAAATGCACCACCAACCAGTCTCCTCTGAGTTCAACACCAGGCCTACAAGGAGTGGAGCAGTGCAGGGACAGCTAAAGGTCACACGTTTGAGAGGGAAACTGCGGTTGTGCCCAGGAAATAAAGTCTTCATCTGCACTAAAGAACTATATGAATTGCAACATAGAAAGGGCTTTAAAAATGATAAAAATGTACCATAAACTATGGTAACAAATGAGAATGTGAATCATTACCAGACATTTATATATTTTTTAGATCCTTTCTTCACCTGTATGTCATTCCTTCCACTCCAAGCAACGGGGGAGAGAGTGTCTTTATTTTTGATTTGGCCAGAGACGCAGTGACATGTGGCGTGTTGGCTGTTGGAAGTGCCAACGGTCCTCCATCAGTCTCCAGGAAAAAAAAAAATAAGCTGTCATTTCCCTGACATTTCCCAGTACATCTGGCAGTAGTCTGCTCACACAAAACGGCAACGTCACCACCCCCAATGGCTCGCTAATGCCTCAGCCTCCAGGGGGCGCCTCGGGCTTCCAGCAACAGATTGAGCACCATCCTACAGAGAGGGTTGGCGGCATTCCAAAATGGTCTGTGCTTATATTCCCTTTTAATGTCACTCAAACCTAACGGACATACTGTAGCTTACTCCCAGTGCGTCTAGCTGGGCGCACAGGACGTCGGTACAGCCTACGGACACATCGATCAGCTTTTGTAGAGTATATAACCTGAAGACCTCTCAGGGTTTCAGAGGTATGTGAGATCAGTACTCCACATAAGGCTTATTGGGGTTGCCTGCAGAAAAGACCTTCATATATATATAATGACAATTAGTGCAGTTACATGTCAGGCAGACAGAAGGAGAGAAAGTAAAGGCAGGAGGAAGAGAGCAGTTAGTGCTGTTTATTTGTTTTTCGTTTTCGATATAGCAACAGCTGAATTTAACATTGGAGTGGGAGTCAGTGAACAGACAGGGTTCTCGTGTCACAGAGAATGTGACATATGACCTCAAACATTCACAAAGCCGTTTTTCAGCCGCAATATCGCAAACAACTCATAGCTAAGCTACAGCTGCAGCCGCATGGCACAAACGATGCCAAACGATGAACAGTTATGAAGTACAGCTGACCAGTACAGGATATTAATGGCTGCGCCACACGGGTCTGACCATCTGTGACTCAGATCCAGAATGCACTAATGACAGGAGGGATGGCCTGTACCAGAACCAGAACCAGGGTCCAGTTTCTGTACCAGTGAAGGGTAGGAGTGTCAGGAAGCCCCCCCAAAAAGACTACATATAGTGCTGAGTGTTGTCAGCTTCAGCCTGGCTTCCTCATTATTATGATGCTTTAATTAGCCGGGGGGCTAATGGCTACAGACTGATTGCACTCCGGGGAGGAGCAGCGTCTTGCTGAGAGACTCCTCTCGCTCGTCCTGATGGGCTCTTAGTGCCCGTTTCTCGTTGATGTTCCCACATAACAGGCCCCCGTGGATCCTGCTTCCGTGAAGCCGTGGCCCACGGCAGGACTGTGTCTCTCCTTCTCAGACAGCGCAATTCACATCCCCATTCAAGAAAGATATAGTTAAACATTTGCTGCACCTCCAGTCAGAAATGGTTCGATTCTGCTCTGATTGGATATGATTTAGATCAATACAACATGTACTGAAGAGTTGTAATCTTGAATCAAAAACATATTCAAAAATGTTTTTTTCAAAACGAGTGATGTAGGATTCTATATAACTGAAAATGATCACAGCATCTTAAAATGAAAAACACATGACTGAAATTTGCAGTGATAGTGTAGTGATGCGTGTATCTCTTTGTTTATTGGTTTTTGGCCGATTTCCTTTTAAGTTTTGAATCGATGCAGCCATTATGTAGACATTCAGATTAGATTTCCTGAGTGAATCAGTTTTTTGTATGCCCTCTGTGGGTCTGATGTCCTCTGTTTACTGGACTGGGAGTGTCAGCACAGGTGCTGAGCCCTGATTTAATCTCACTGAAGAACTAGAATGAATGCCAGTGATGCTGGTAAACACTACCATCTCCATTGTCTTTATTTACGTGTATCTGCACTTGTTACTGGCCCCTCATCAGAAGATCAGCCTAAATTGGTTCCATGACAGCTGCATGCCTGAGATGAAACATCCTCCTCCCTGGTACGTTGCTTTGGACAAGAGCATCTGCTGAATAAATCAATGCGGGTCCTGACCTGGCCTGTCTTTTTTAAAGGATTAATGATGAAATGAGCAATCATGTACTTGGGCATGTGCTCAAACGTGTGCTCAACAGGGTTGGGGTCAATTCAGGAATGAACTCAACAATTCCAATTCAAACAAGGAAATGGAATTGGAGTCAAACAACTCCTACAGGAAACTGAACTGGATTTGAATTGGAGTTTCAGGAAGTGGAATTCAATTTGGTGAAATTCTGCCGAATTCCATTTATTGCTGTTTCGGAGCATTTCTTTGGGATTACATGCAGGGACATACATGTGGACTTTATTTAGTGTGACTTACAAATACCAAGTCATGTACTTTGTATGAAAAACAGTTGATGAAATGTAAGTAATTAAAACTGAGAACTGTATATTAACAATTGATAAATTATGTGACACTGGCCATAAGTATCTGAATATGCTGTTAATACCAGTATATGATTACCAGTTCAATGTGATAAATGCTCCCACACGATATACGTCTCAAACCACAACATAACCAGTCATGTTCATTCATGTATTTTATTCGCATATATTTGCATTTCCTGAAATTTGGCATCACTAATATTGCCTCTCTCAGGCCTAAATATCTCACACCTTCAACATGGGCCCTAATTGACTTTCATTTACACTCAGAGGTCATGAACCTTCACCTTGCATGGAATTCTGGGAAATGTTGTTTCAATTTAATTTAAGAAAATGTTGTTAGGGACATTAATGTGCAGACTGACACATGCAAATGAGTCAATCAAATTTCATGTCTTACTTTTTATTTATAACAGTGATTTGTAAAATTAACATGCATACTGTTTGAAACATACATTACTCTTGTATTTTGTATTTTTGTGATTTATGTGAGTCATAATATTTAATGTACTGTAGACTATTTAGCAAATCAAGTCAAATTATCTTAGAAAGTGGAATTTTGTGTTATTTGAATTCAGTTCTGTTTCCTGACAGTCCAATTCAATTCCAATTCCATTTCCCTTCAGCTGCATGCAGCTCGAATTCCAATCCCAATTTCAGGAAGTGAATTGGACTTTACTGTGCATTCTCAATTCAATTCATGAATGGCCCCAACCCTGGTGCTCAAACACGTCCCACTGTGTGTGCTCCAGCCCAACTCCCTCAGAGAGCCAGTAAACGCTGACATCAGAGCTTGTCTTTATACATGTAGGTGTTTCTGAAAGAGTGTAAGCTGGAAACGACTTCCAAGGGCCCATGGAAATGTAGGATGGGGCATTGCTGTGTTCTGATTTTCCTTTTGCTTTACTGGAGACCTGGCTATGGGGAGTCTGTCACAGTGTGTTTCACTCACAAAACCCATCACAAGTTCCTAAACAGGTTCATTTATTAATTATGTAAGATACTTACCAACTGATTGCTCAGTTTAAATCCATCCACCTTCCATAAATAATTATCCAGTAGACTTTTGTGGTGAGTCTGGAGCCCATCCCAGGAAGCACAAGGCAGTGAGTACCCATTGGCAGTCCATCACAGGGCACACACAGAATGACACAATGAGCAGTTTATGGACACCTATTCATCAAAGGGCCTGTTTGTGAGGAAAACACATTGAAAAGATACACCCTTTGAGAACCCACGGCTCTGGAGGCATGAGGCTACAGCGCTAACCATGGCCTTTATCTCCCTGTTCAAAGGTACCTCTGTGGTCCATATGTGCACATTATCACCTTGGCCCTAAAGACAAGGGTGACTGACAGCTAAGGACCGCCCAAAGGTCCACCTTCTGGGCGGCCCTATTTTTTTGTCTGCCGCCCACAACCCATTACCCCAGGTAAACCTACAGAGTCTGACCGTGCAGGCAGAAAACGTAGCAAACCCCATAACAGTAGAGCCTAGTGAAGATTATTACTGCATGTTATAAGTAATCACCATGGGCCCCTAAATTACTCCATTTTCTCGACAAATGCACTGTAAACACGGGATATGCTCCACAGACACACATTTACAGCCTTTTATTGCTGAATTAATTGATCTTTTGTCCAAAGGAACATTAAAATGTTTACAGTATGAATGGTACTAACGTTCAATGAACTGGACTAACAAATGCCATAAGTATCAATAAAGTGGCGGTTCTCAGAGTCAGGGTCAGTTTGTCAGGGTCTGTACTTAGCATAGTTCAGTGTTCGGGCTTCACATTAATGTGGACCCGTCTCTTCAACTAGGGACCGGGGCCTGGAGTCCACTGGCCATTGAGTGCTGGACTCTAATTGAGTATGGAGGAGATGTCAGAGAACACAAAGGCCCCCCGGTCAATAGCAGGGACTCCCTCCAGCTCCCAGAGGTGGTCATTATGGGCGGCATATCCGTGCCCAATTAATTCCCTTATGTTGGCGATGTTCTGACACTTTGTCAATTAATAAGGGGACGGCGTTACTAAAGAGGCATACGACAGCACGCGATGGGCGTCTGCTGCCACCCCTTAGCCGCGCTTAACCTCTGACCAGCCCTTAGAGTGTGTCCCCGTTCACCGCAGCAGTCACGCATAGTTAACAAAAAGACTTCATAATTAGCAAACAACAATTACAGGGGCCCTCAACAAGCCAGGCTGCGTGTCTCTCGTTTGCTATCGGCACACCCAATTAGCTGGGCGTCCCATTAGCACAGGCCCATGGGCAGATGGGGGGGTTTGATGGTGGGGGGTCCACGGTTCTCTTTCAGCTCACTGGCCAAGGAAGCTGTAACTGATAATGAGAGATGGACAAGAGGGTCTGTCAGACCGGTAAAACCATGGCTCTTGACAAATCTCTGAAAGAGTGGGAGAGACAGGAAGTGGGGAGAGAGAAAGGCACAGGGAAGGGGGGAGAGAGGAGAAAGAGAGGGAGAAAGGGGGAGAAAAAGATAGGGACTGAGATGGGGAAGAGAATCAGAAAAGAGGGAGAGAGGAAGGAGCAGAGAGAGGGGAAAAGGAGGGAGAGATGAAGGAGGAGAGAGAGTTAGGGGAAAAAAGGAAGAAAGGAGGGGGAGAATCAGAAAAGAGTGGGAAAAATGGAGGGAGAAAGAGAGGGAGAGTGGAAAGAGCATTGACTCCATGCTGAGATTGCTGTGTTTAGACTGTCACAAAAAGGAAAAGTTAATAACAATGCTGGGACAGAGTGAACGGTGGCAGGTGTAGAGTACAGAGCAGAGGACTCCAAGAATCCAGAAGGGTCATGTGACGGTAGCGAGCAGTGAGCCCCGCCTACTGGCCGAAACGTGGAGGACAGCGTGGGGTCGTCGCTTGGAGTGACCTCACAGCATGTCTCAGACACATCAGGCAAGTTAACGATGACCCGGCACTCGCCTCTCCGCACAGCCCATAAAAACCCAAACTGGCTGGCGTGCTTTGATGAGAATGAGATGAAAGATTAAAGACGTAAAAAATCAAATTATCTCCCACTTCCAAAGGGTCTGAAATTATACAAATCGGGTGTACAGTAATTAGTATAATTTCCTCCTTTGATGTAGGAATTAAATATTTATAAAGCTCCTTGCTTCACTGTCTGTCACTACACCATCATGGAGCGGAAGGTAGGGTCTGCCTTTCAAGGTGCAGGCAGGAAACAAAAGGCATTAGAGATGCCCCCCCACGAAGTTGATTTGTGAAAAACAGCACAGTCCGCTCCACAAGGCAGAAATCCTACCCCTTGGAGCCGCACTGAGGTTCTTGTTGTTTTGTCACCTTCTGCCGTAAAATTCACACGAGCTCAGGCCTCTGAGTCCCTGAGCACCTGGTAATGAAGGGGTAAGAGTAATCAGATTCAGGCCAGTGAGTCTTCCTGCCTCTCCTACATCTCAGCCTGCTCCCACTGGTAAAAATGAACCGGCTAAAAGGAAAGAACAAGCTCACCCTGGGCCGGGGCTACAGTGGGACACTGTAGAATAGCTCTATTTCATATTGTGCTGACTGGAGAGCACCAAGTCTGGCGGCCAATGGGTAGGGCTGCCGAGGCTTCGCTGGAAGTGACATCACACTCCTGCACTGCGACAGCAGTCTACATCAGGTATATCACTGTAGTAAAACTGGGGAGGGAGATTTACTGCGGTTATGAGTGAGTTTTTAAGCACAAGGTCAATGGACTACCTCACATATTGGGTTGGCAAAACCCTGCAGAGCAAGGTCACCAACTGCCAGGAGGTCCTTGAGCTCCAGGAGACATGATGGTTCTGCTTCGCCTGCATTTGTGGGACCTGGTGGTGCTTAGAGGAGCCCTCGGGAACATGATACCTTCACAGGAGGACGCTGCCATGAACCATCGGACCCTGAGTTTTCAGGTGCCGAGACGTCCCGGTTTCTAACGGGCTTCCTGAATCATTCTGGAACATCTGTTTTTGACTTCAAAGCTGCAACACTACATACTCAGTCAGTGCCTGACATTCATATCTGATCAAAACACACAACGACGCACCATATCGGTGCTTATGTAAATGTTAACTTTAAAGGTTATCGGTTCCATCTTTCTTACATGCATGATTGCCATCGCTGTAATTTTAATCACAGCCCTTTTCAATCTGGCAGTAATGAAATTAGCTCTTTGTTAACTAACTTGTTCCTTCTTGACTACTCTGAGGAGTGAGGTTATGATCTAGTGATGGTGCAGCAGAAGGCTGAATTTTCCCCAGGTAACATACGTGCATGAGTTCGCCCAAAAACCTCAAAAATAACTTCCAGAGAGACTCTCCTGTGCTCTCAAAATGTACTCCGACAACCCACTGGCAGGGGTAGCTTTTATGTTTTTGTGCTCCAGTATTTTACAGTTTCTGAGCCAATTGAATCCTTTCTAAGGTTTTCTCGAATGTGGTTCCAGTGTCAAAGCGAGCACCAGCAGTCCATAAAGGTAGGGCCTGCTTGCTCCTTTGACACCCTCCTCTGCCTTGTTGGTCAGTCTCCATGCACAACACAGGTCCAAGGTATGTCCCTCAAGGCGCAGTGTGTGACCCCTCCCCTAGGAGGCACTCAAGCATCAGAGGCACTATAGCCAACCTCACCCATCCTCTATCGAACCATTATGTGCCAAAACACCAGGACCCCCTGCTGTCCACTAAGCTAGACGTTTTCAGATAAAGCTGAGCACGCCAGCCCAGGTGAGATCATGGACTCAGAGACAAACTTCTGACCTAACCCTGAATAGCAAAATAAATTTTATACGCTCAAAGTCATTATAATGATGACATTATCTTAAGATAACACGTTGTCTTAGGCTTATCAGTTAAAAAGGACCAAAGGTAGCGTTAGCACAAGCTGACCATGACCAAGGACACGGGTCTGAGCAGAAAAGCATGGGTCACCAGTCGAGGCGGACAGCTGACTGCCCCGAGAGCTCACACCTGGGTTAAGAGATCACGGTGTCAGTGCCCCAGTGCCCTCCCCACCACCTCTCCCCTCCTGGGGCTGGGGCGCCTGACCCATCTGAAAAATTAATCCCTTGCCAGGAACGTTATTGCAAGAAGTCCAGCTTCGTGAGCAAATTAAAGGATTGTTCTACACGTTCTGCCCGTTTGTAGACATTACTCTGACATTTCTACTTAACGGCTTCAGTGCTGAGGGGGACGACCGCTGACTTTTAATGTGCACAGTCTAGCTGCACGGTTTAATATCTTCTTGTTGTGCGCGGCTGTCAGCTCACACTGTTCTGTCGTTTTCTGCCAGCCAATCGATCCACAAATCAAACAGTTTACAGCCATTTTCAAACCAATGGCCCTGTTTTGAACTCGATGCTTGTCTTCCGGCACACACATATCCACCAAATTGTCTTTAAACGAACAGCATTTTGGATACGTGTGTCTAAAGTGTCCTTGAGTTCATTCTAAAGGTCATCTTCACAACACCCCAAGAATCAATACCTATCGAGCTCGATTCCTGTACCACTTTACACCTTAGAAAACAATGTGTAAATTTAAAGGGAATAACCATGCTTACCTGTCAGAATCTGTTAATCTGTGATTATCTGACCATTATGTGTCTGTTTCAGTCAAACCCGACAAGGAATCAGGTTTTTATGTGTATGAGCTATTCTTGGAATAAAATGTGCACAAACATTCATTATGTGAAATCCAACCGGCTCAGGGGTTTAAAAACCTGTAAAGGCCCCAGCTGAATTAACTGGAAATTTTTTGTCATCTTAATGGCTCCTAATGGATCAAAATATTTATGCCATGCACTTGTTAACGGAAAATTTTGAAAACAAACTATGAAATCTGCCAAATATAATTAGGAGCATAAATATAAAATGTTTTCATGTTTGATTCAAACTTCAAATTTTAATCAGAGCTCATTGTGTTTCAACGAGCAAACCAATTAATCGATAAGTTCCTTGTACCACTAAAAATAGACTGAGGAACTGTGAAATCAACTGCTAAGAGACCTTAAAAAAGACTACAAATTTTCATCGGCAAAAAGGACTCATCTTGTTTGTTGAGGCTTTATTGATGGGACATCGCCATCTAATTATCATGGGAAATTGAGTTTTACAAACCGACAAAGACCAGAGTATT
Source organism: Gymnarchus niloticus (assembly GCA_009936485.2). NCBI lineage: Eukaryota > Metazoa > Chordata > Actinopteri > Osteoglossiformes > Gymnarchidae > Gymnarchus > Gymnarchus niloticus. The sequence goes on along the minus strand of JAACJT020000002.1, from coordinate 16,055,427 downwards.
GGTTATTCTCCAGCCAAACAAGCAAGGACTAAAAAGGCCTCAGAGAAGAATACTACCATCTCAGCAGGCAGTTTGCAAAACCGGAATGATTTTTATTTTGATCAATTTGATTGCTAATCTGAATTTTATATTGAATTGGCTCAGGTTAACTGGATATCCCTGAGTACGTGAAGCAGCTGCAGAGTGTGAAAAATCAGCTGGTGATAAACCAATTTTGACGTGTCACCAAGAAACATCATCGCAGGGAATGTGGCCCCCTGCCGTGGTTGTGTGACTGCTCGTTTACCTGCATCACATTTTATGTCATCTTTTTGCAAAATCTTTCCGTACCAAAGGCTCGTGCCTCACTTTCTCAAGACGGATGGGCTGCTCTGGACACAAACCTATGACTGCACCCCAAGTAAACGCAAATCTTCGTTCAAAATGCGTTAGCTAACACAGAGTAATTAATTCCCGCGTTTGAGGCTGTGCACATACCCAAACACTCTGCCCAACTGCCCCCCCAGTAATGCAGTCTGCAGGGTGTCATTGTGAGAATTTACAGGGCGGGGTCTCAGCTCTTGGTTACAACTGGAGGGCCACTAAACAGCACATTTAAATAGCAATGGTGCTGCTGTCCTTTAATGCGGCATGATGTACGAGTGTTTCATTACAGTTAATGTGCTGGAGTGTGTTAGAGAGTCCAACAGCACCTCTGGGACAGATCAGCTTTAATTCCAAGCCTCTTGTTCTCATCCTCTCCCACGTGGCTTCTTTTAGGGGGCTCCGCACCGCCTGCACTGTCCTCACACACAGCCCAGCTCCCCGAGGTCGTTATCTCTCCCGTTTTATGGCCGTGCCTCTTCGCTTCCGGGGAAACGGCAACAGACACTACCGAGCTGTCCATGCAGGCGGGCCGCTAAAGCAAAGCCTGGCACGGGGGTACATGGATGGGAGCCTGTCCCTGTCCTTGTGATGTCACAGCGAGCAACAAAGCCTTAACATCCGCACTTTATTGAGATCATAATGCTACAAGATAGACTGTGTACACAAGATAGACAATCCAGCTAAGTCATTCACACTCTGTCATATTGCTAAATGACATATTATTTATTGACATCGGCGTGAGTCATGATAAAACTACAAGTGGGAAAGTCTACTTGTCTTTAGAAGTGACTCAGAATGTGATTTGAGTGAATTCTTAACATGTAGTAGTGATTTACCCAGCAGTAGGGAATAAAGCCCATGAGTGAAGATCAAAAAGCTAAACTTCAGATTCCAAGACAGCACCTGCTGTTGTACCCTTGAAGAGAGAGCCTAAATTAAAATATATAAAATACATTCAAATGAAAGACGGTTCAGTGGGTAGCTTTACTGCCTCACACCTCCACAGACCTGACCTCTGCTCTTTGTGTTCTCTTCGTGTTGCACGGGCTTCCTCCTACCGTCCAAAAACATTCAATTTGGCTAACTGGCATCTCCAAATAGTGTGTATGTTTGTGTGCCCTGTGATGAACAGACATCCCCTTTCAAAGTGTGCCTGTGCTGCCTGGGATAGGTCCCCAGTGCCCCGTGATCCAGGATAAGCAGTTGAGGATAGATGATAAAGAGAAACATTGTATGATACAGGAGTTATTCTGATGACTTGCTCTTGGTAATCCAGTGGGGGATGGACTGGAGGTCAGTGGGTCAAATCAATGGGCCATTTCTCCCCCTCCCCTTCCCCCTCTCAACAATCACTGAATCGGGACGGGCAACCTAAGTGACAGGCAACGGAAAAAAAACAATTAAACGCAGAGTCACACCAGTACCATTTGTATTACTCAGATGCTACACCAGCCAACAGAGGTGGTCTCCACTCACTGGCCCCTAAAGACCCCCAGTATAATGTCCCTGGACAGGAGCAGAGGGCCAGTGTGAGGTGATAATTCTGCAGTCGACCCATGGTCTCTTCCAAGCTGTTGTTCACACGTGGACACAAGAGACGGTGGGATTTGAAAGTTTAAGAAAAAGAGGATGGCGGCCCAAATTAGGGTCAGGTCAGGCTCCCTGCAGAATACATTTTTAAGGGTTATAGCTAAGGCCCCTGACAAGGAAGGCAACAGTCAAAGAATTTCAACTTAATTACAAGAATGTGTGTACTTTCAAAGGTCCTTTGATTGCACATGTAATAGGTCACAGACCATTTGCTAACGCAGGCCAGCTGTCCTTTATATGCAGCACATTTGGGTTTGTGTAAACAGAGCATGCCGGTGTTCCAGGATGGGGGAAACCCCAGTCTCGCATCTACATTATTCCCTAAATCTGCACCCTAGCTTGTTCACCCTTGCACATCCTGATATCCTGCCAAGAATTCTGACTGATTCCAAGTAAACTCATGTATCTGTCGGTGGCTAAAGAAGACACTTACTACCTACAGCAGCTTTTGGAAGTTTGGGGCCAAACGTCCCCCACAAAGTACCCCGAAAAATTACAGGAAGAGTCCGAACCAGAACCTGGCCGATAAACTTTGCCCTGCAATGCATTTATACACTTTGGGGATCCTACAACCAGGAGGTCCTTGTCCCCCCAGTTTCTTGTCCCATCAACATAGTATGACTGAGATATCCTACCAAAGACCTCCAACCCCGTGGGGCCACAAATGCCTGATTGGAGCCTTGCTCTGACAAATTACCGATTTTCATCTTATTCTGTGGTCTAAGCACAATATCTCCATTCTAATTTACTGTCGCCAGTTTTACAGTAAATGAACTACAAATGATAATATCATTGAAGTGATTCGGTCGATTTCATCCATTGTTTATGACAATGTGAAACGTAAAAGGTAATACTAATAAAACCTTCACAAATGGAAGGACAATACTGTGGCTCTGTCATATGTCACCGTAATCAAACTGCTCACTTTCATCACTTGCGTCCCTCAGCCCCTGATACACCTGGTGAGGCTCAGTGGATTATGGATTGTTGCCCAACTACTTTAGTTTCAGGGTTCTTCCAGCTTGGACTTTATGGAGATCAAGAGAGATCAAATGCAGCCTCCTAGCGTATCTATCCACGAAATAAACCAACCGGGCAAGAAGATTTAAGAATCAACATCGATACCATGTTATCAGCCCGGTGCTTGATGTGTGGAACATTCACAGCTAAATTCCAAAGAGTCTATCTGATTCTAGGAAGCGCTCATCCAGCTATGATTGTCACGATGCACAGAGCAGGGGCCACGGGGCACCCTCGCTTGGGACACCTGTCCATCACAAGGCCATTACCCACATTTACATGCACAGGTAATTCTCGGTAACCCAATACAGAGGAGGGAGAAAATGACAAGAAAGTCAAGCGACGTTAGGCACAGAACAACACACAATAAGGCATTGTGGAATCAATTACAGACTGTGAAATTTTCTATCTATTTACTAATTCCTTTTCCTAAAACAGTATATAACTGAGGAATGCTTGGAGTCAGAGTGAAGGGTCAGTGAGCATCTAGCACCCCTGGAGCTGGTGAAATTAAGGCCCTGTGGGATTCAAACCCACAACCTTCTGAACATAGGCACACCACCCCAAATTCATTAATCATCCATCTTCCAAACACTGGTCAAGATCATAGAGGGGCTAGCACAGCCTTGGGCACAAAGCAGAACTGCCAGTCCAGCCTAGGGCACATCTACACAAACACACTTTCATACTCCATTGTCAATTTTAAGACACTAATTAGCCTAGCTGCATTGTCTTTGGAGTGTAGGAGAAAACTGGAGTACCTAGAAGAAATGCCTGCAACACGGGGAAAACATGCAAACTCCACACACTTTCAGAAGAAGAACATGCAAACTCCACACAGATTTGATTCTCCAAAAACAAAGGTGAGGCAACAGTGCTACTCATTGAACCACTGTGCCCTCCAATTAAAAGCATTATGTACAAGGTAAATGATTTTACAGTGGCCTAACTTCAGTTCAGCTGTCAATCACGCACTGCAGAATTTGTGTGAAAACCTGCGCATAATCGTCAAAACCCCAAGTTGACTTCCTCTCTTCTCCTGGTGCTAGCTGACAGCCACAAAAGAAGAGAGTGGACACAGTTGCAGTCATTTCCTGATGATCTCGTTTTGAAAATCAGCCGACGCTTGGGTCCCACTCCAGTCGCCGCTGACCTTTTTCTCAGAACAAGTTTACCTTGATCCTCCTGTGATCTAATCTTCCACTGTAGCTGCAGGCTCTTTAACGATCAAACTCTGGATGTGAGAGGAAGTCCGAATCGAATAAGACCCAGACCTCATGCTGGGGACGCTCATGTATCTGCATTCTCACATACTTCCCCTCCGTCTTCTCAGCAAGATCAACTCCGCTGAAATTTCATTCATCTTCTGTCAAATATTACTCATTGACCTCTGTTTGAAGTGTACGTCTTAAACACATGAACCCTGCCTGTATTGCAAACTTGATCATCTCAAATCTCATCATTTACACAAAAAAACAGGACAATTCTGAGTACAGTGAATATGTCATTAGTACTAGCACCTTAGCCATAGCATTACATGTGAAGGGGAATGTTGTGGATGTTTCTGATTAAACACTTCATCTCACACTGTTATCACTGTGAGCATTCACATATCTGCTAATGAAAATGACATTTTAAGCCATGCTGCTAATGCTAATGCCCTTTAAGCCATGCTGGTGCCTGACCAGCTTTGCAAAGCCTCCTTTGTATATGACACTCTAACATTTCTAGCCAGATTCCCACAGTTGCTGCCTTTTGTTAAGATGCTCACTTTAGCTTCATCCTTCCTATGTTTCCCCTACAGTTAAAATGGCAGTTGGACTTAAAATCCAAAAACGACCTGAACATAAATTAACATAAATTTTCTTGTGTGACCCTACTGGAGAATAATACACAGCAGTGCCACATACAGTATGTTCTCATGCAATATGCTAATCCCCCCACCTCAAAACCAACTAAATAAATAATACATGCAAAACCCAGGACCCCATCATCTAAGAGAATACTAGTACAAAGTGAACAGGAATTCAAAACATGGACACAAAGACGAAAGAAGCAAACAAAAATCCCGCTTTGATGGAAGCAATTAAAATATCAGCTTCAATCAGCCCTCGGATACCGACCTTGCTCTCAGGCAGCGGGGAAAGCAGGAGGGAAAACTGAAAGGAAAAAAGAAGAGACGGCAGTGGAATTTTTCTAGCCCAGCTGGCAGTGCGGCCAGCCTGCCAGGGCCGAAGCACCGGCAGTCCCCGGGGAGCCTGCAAACATCTTGCATGTGGCGCATGTTTGTAGCGACGCATTCTGTGGGAAGCGTGCTGGCGAGAGCGAGTTGTGCAAAGCAGGCCAGTGACGGCTGCCAGTCACAGCGGAGCTGAGAGTGCGGACCAAGCCTGGGTCTTCATGGAGAACGGGCTCTGATGGTGTTGACAGACCAAAGGTGTGGCTTCCTGTCTGCTAAACTGAAAAAAGCACTAATTATTACATTAACCCATGAGGCCAGCCTCAAAGAAAGCGCAGCGAGCATAGTGACGTGACAAAATAAGACTTTATTCGAAGTTAAATCATTTTCCTGTTTCTGTTTTTCGACAGGCCTATACATCATTCTCGTAGGACTCTCTGAGGTGCATCTGCTCAGCGAGAAACACAACCTCTCATGCGGTAATGATCAATTCCACCTCTGTGGCTGTCAGCCCACGCCGCAGACACCTGACCGGAGTGGATCGCCTTCAAGCACCCCCCGGGAAACCACAACCGGTCACAAAGCAGTAGACCTGCTCCCAAAGGCAATGCTGCCCATTTGGATCACAACAAGTGTGGCTAACGTGACACTTAAAGAGGAAAATGTGGCACCACGACTGATGCTGAGGTTGGACAGTGCTACAAGATCAAGATCAAAATGGCATCGTTACTGCTGCTACTACATGGCCTACACAACCTCACGTTTCCACAGCCGGCACAGGGGAGACCAGTCCTCCAAGATTTCAGCAAGTGTGTCTGGTTTACATTCACTGATTTCTACAGGAGACCTCTTCCACCTGGTGGTCCCAGTTTAACCAGCTGCTGACTGAAACGTGAGGCATGCCACTGGACACTCGGGAATAGAAGGTCGGCTGTTGGGGGGCAGAGGCCCACCAGTGTTCTATGATGTGCTTTTAAAAAGTATGCCCTTTTCTGCACTGTAAGCATTTCTCATGAATGCTGCCATTGTGGAGAACAGTCAGCCGCTTCACCTGAACAATGAGCAGCAACAGCAACACGTGTCAGACGCGGTGAAGCACACAGGGGCTTCATCACAACGACCCAGTATGAAGCAGAAAACAACACAAGCAGCATCCATTTAAATATCATGTTCCCTCATTCTTACCCATATTGTGTATCACATTCCCCTTATTCTTTATTGTGTCAGGTTCCCTCATTCTTTCACTGTCCCATTCCCCTTATTCTCTGATATCATGTTCCCTCATTCTTAAGCTAAGCTCACCTTAGTATCACATTCCCCTTATTCTTTATTGTCAGGTTCCCTCATTCTTTCACTGTTCCATTCCCCTGATTCTCTGATATCATGTTCCCTCGTTCTTAAGCTAAGCTCACCTTATTGTGTATCACATTCCCCTTATTCTTTATTGTGTCAGGTTCCCTCATTCTTTCACTGTTCCATTCCCCTCATTCTCTGATATCATGTTCCCTCATTCTTAAGCTAAGCTCACCTTATTGTGTATCACATTCCCCTTATTCTTTATTGTGTCAGGTTCCCTCATTCTTTCACTGTTCCATTCCCCTCATTCTCTGATATCATGTTCCCTCATTCTTAAGCTAAGCTCACCTAATTGTGTATCATATTCCCCTTATTCTTTATGGTGTCATGTCCCCTCATTATTGCACTGTTCCATTCCCCTTATTCTCTGATATCACGTTCCCTCATTCTTAAGCTAAGCTCACCTTAGTGTGTATCACATTCCCCTTATTCTCTGTGACATCATGTTCCCTGGTTCTTGTACCATTCCATTCACCTATTCGTTCCCTCTCCTGTCATGTTCCCTCATTCTTACGCTATGTTCTCCTTTTTGTGTATCATGTTACCCTTATTCTCAAAATCATCATGTTCCCTCGTTCTTGCACCATTCTGTTCACCTAATTGTTCTTTCTCATGTCATGTTCCCTCGTTCATAGACTATGTTCCACTTATTTTGTATCAAGCTACCCTTATTCTCTGTGGTATGTTCCCTCATGCTTACACTATTCCAATCCCCTAATTGTCCTGTGACATTATATTCCCCTTATTCTCTCTGATATCATGTTTCCTTGTTCTTATGCTGTTATATTCCCTTTATCGGGTGCTGTCACATTCCCTTTTCTAACAGTGACACATTCCCTATACATCGTTGTTCTTTATGTTAAATCCAGTATTTGTACGACTAACATCCTTCAAAAAACTGGAAAATTAAAAAAAATTAAAAACATGATCCAGACAAGGTGTTCCATGCTTTCCCATCATGCAGTTCAAGAATAAAACATTTATTCAGGGTTTAACGCAGGGGCTTTGCTAGACATAAAGCTTTACTGGGGCACCCCCCCATTACCCATATGTTGTTGAAAGCTGAACATGAGATTTTATAAGGGGGCACAGCACATAAATACTGGGGCATGTGCCCCAGTAAAAGGGGTCTAGCAACGCCGATGGTTTAATCCTTTACGGAAAGAGATCAGGTGTTGCTTCAGCACATCTCTCCACGGAAGGACCATGCTGAGCTTCCTCCAAGCGGCACTACGCTCGCTGCTTTCATACACATTGTGGTCCTGTCCCGGGTCCTCCCACAAGAGGTACAGCTCCCCAGCATGGATGTCTGACAAGTTGGCCTGAAAGTGGATGGGGTTAAAGGTCACCCACAGCGTATAACGGTAATCCCAGGAGCGTACGGAGTAGCCCATCACACGGATGTCAGACAGGGACGGGAGGTCCGAGTCGGCCTGGGGCACGTCACCCGGCCTGGGATACTGGCTGTATGCCATGGCTTCTTTGTCAATCCTGTGCTCAGGAACCCGGATGCTCTGCGCTTGGCTGAAACCTTCGGTGCACAGCTGGACTGTGAAAGAGGCGGACGGGCATATCGGGGGAACCTTGAGACCTGCCACCTCTACCAGTGTGGGGAAAAGGTCCACCAGCTCCACTGTACTCCTCACGGTCCGTCCTGAGAGGAGGCAGACGGGCAGCTTAGTTAGCAGCCCACACACATCCTCTGAATCCCTCTGAGCCTCCGGGGCGAGGGGGGTGGGGGTGCTCAGTGAGAGATTTATAAACATTTTTTTATAGTGTCCTCTTTTGGTATTTCTCTTCAGGTGAAAATTTGTGCAACAAATTGCCTAACGAGCCTCAAACCGGCCTGTTACTAATAAAAGGGAATATACTCGCACAGAATTTGCTCTTTGAACGGGGACAGTTGGACAACAAACAGGATGCATTTAGCTGAAGACAAGCTACTGTTGGACATTCGATACAAGTAACAACATGGCCGACCGTTGCACAGGGCTAACAGAAAAGACCTCCTTACTCTCGGGTGAAGCCCTCCATCTGCCTGAACAACTAAGGTGGAGTACGGGGTGTCGGGCTGCCACTCACCTTTGGAGAAACGCTTGTGAGGGACGTGGAATGCATCCCAGAAAGGGAAGGTCTGTCCGGCAGCCCCGCCAGCCGTCGATGTCACCCCGGGAACATAGAATAACAGCGGCACACGTGTGGCCACGTCAAAGTTGCTGTACTTGGCCCATTCTCCATGCTCACCGAGAGACCAGCCTGAAAGCACAGAACAGACACAGTAAAAACACAGTAACCGCCTCCTCAGTCACATGACCCACCAAACACGCTGAAAATGTACGGACAGGAGACAACAGATCCAAACTGTCATTAGCACTCGTGATGGCAAACGTGGGGTTAAGCATGCGAAACAAAACATTTAAAGAACAGTCACAACGATAAAGGATAAATCAATAAAATGATAACCAGATATAAACGAAGAGAAAGGTAAGCTATAATGTTTAAAGCAAAACCGTCTATTGCAAAGGACTGAACAATATGACCATGTTAACATAGCAAGGGAGGATTTCAAACGGGCACGGTGAGGCAGCCGGTGCCATCTTTGGCTTCATGGACCCTTTCATGAGGCTATGCTGGCCTAGCATATGTCGAGAAAATTCACATCAACCAAATAAAAAATATGCAGCACAAGTTCACCAGACAAAATAAACCACTACGTTTGGAAAAGAAGCTAAGAAAATTCAATATCGATGTCAACACATTTCAACACTAATCACCCTGAAGCTGGTCAGGACTGAACAAAAAAGAACTTTGAGAATAATGTTCGAAGACACTAGTTACGTAGAGGGCACAGGGAAGATTAAAAACAGACTCCAGAGGTATACAAAAAAAAACACTAAAGATCCAAAAACAACCCTTTTCCTTTCCGTTCTGCTCAAGCCAGACCCCTGGCTCCAAGCGATTCAAAAGCTCACCAACTACAAAAAAGAAAAGGAAAAAAAAAAAATGAAAAAAAAAAATTGGATGTTACTATATCGCCATCTAGTGGCGACAGGAGCATGATGCAAAAAGCCTCAAAGGTGCAGAACAAGAGGATGTCACATCCCCTGAACCCCCACCCCATATTGATTCATTTCTTCCCCCTCAGGATGGGCCAAAGGGGGCACTTGATGTACTGAGGCAGTATAAAGACTATAACAGAAGTGGGCACTAACCGTGATCAGAGGTGAAAACAACCACAGTGTTCCCAGCTAATCCCAAATCGTCCAATGTGCTCAGAAGCGTTCCGACCTGCGAGTCCACGTAGGATACGGTGGCAAAATAGTGCTGACGAATCCGTAACTGTGAGACAGAACACAGGCACTAAATCACACTATATTAACTGGGAAGAATCACAGAGCTTTTTAATGATTTTTATAACGAGGAATCCATGAATAGAATCCATAACAAGATCTGCCAGGATCGACCTGGAAGTCCGTGGGGATTGGCCCATAGGGGAAGCTGACATTCAGCGCCTGAACATCGTCTCGTTTCCGAACATCTGTCCAGGGATTGTAGGCCACGGGGGGCAGCCCTTTCGGGACAGCTGGGTCAGGGGCAAGGGTAATATTCTCCAGTGGGTAAAGCTTCAGGAACTCCTGGGGTAAAGAACATACATCCTACTTCAAAGGAAAATTCACAACAGCAGCAGCAACACCATTATTATTATTTCAAAGCAATTCATAAAGCTGTGTACCTTCAATCACACGAGTCAGACTAACAGAGTACTTGACCTTACAAAGACACTTAATTAACAACAGCACCACCTGCTGCCCACTTCCACCTCATAAAAACATATGCACCCTATCTTTCCCACTATACAGCTAAGAGCCTGGAAACCATAGGAAGCCAAGTCTGGCACCAGAGGGATGGAACAAACAATAGAGAGGGAAACAGCTTAATGCAGCTTTGTGTTTACAGTTATGGAGCATGCAAATACATCCAGGTGTCCAAACTGATTAATCCCATTCATTGGGTGTTCAAAGTCTCTGAGGCCACTGAAATTGCTCTTTCTAATAAAAACATATTTGCTTTGGTTCTCTGGACACTTAGCGATTATGACCAGCATACAACCTTGTTATCTGGGGATGTAGCACCTATGTCCAGCATGGGACCTGGTTATCTGGAGACTTAGCGGCCATGCCCAGCATGTAACTTGACTGTATGGTAACTTAGCGGCCATACCCAGCATGTAACTTGACTGTATGGTAACTTAGCGGCCATGTCAAGCATGAATCACGATGTTTAAACCCTGTTCGTAGCCGCATGATGTGGCCCCAACAGGCAGAACCTAGATACCTGTGGGATTCTGAAGGGAATGTGAGGCTTGTAGTAGCCCACGGCCAGGAAGAATGGTCCACGGGCCTCCTTCATAAGCTTCAGCTGTCTTACAGCCTCTGCCGTACTCTCCATGTCAGGCAGGGTCTTCAGCGGCATCTCTGAGACGTTCACGGGGCACAGCAGGTTTGCATGGAGCTTTCCATCCTCACCTTTGCAGACCTGCTCACAGGAGGTATGGGTAAGCTCACTACCTCGATGGGGTCAGCCTCCGTGCCATTACTCTTTCAAAGGACACTAAAGATTGGAAGAACAGGGGACAAAGGCACCATCCACAAGGCACAACATTACGAAGAGAACAGGCACAGAGCAAACTGGGGACCAGTGTTAAGTCTAAACCCTATTGCATGATCCTTAGGCAGACAATTTCCATTTATGAGATTACAAAAGCACCCATTTAACACCTTCATAGAGACAGATATTTGACGGGATCCTATAGCAAGGTTTCCCGCAGGAATTTAAAGGGGCTACCTTTAAGTTATTAAAAGTTCTCTTCTTTCCTACTGCTCTTTAGCGTATAAACGCAAGTCCATGCAATTAAACAACTCTGTTTGGACTCACTGAACTGACAGCACGATTACTAAATTCTCAGATTTGTGATAAATGCAAACAGGGCATGATAGTGATGAACTGCCCCAGTCTTCTGACCCTCATAGCTGTCTATGACACAACTGTAGAAAAACCGTGTATAAATATTAAGACTAGTGGACTAAACCATTCTACCGAACAGGAAGTGGAAACTCACATTAAAATTATTAATATATATAATGCATCTAGATGGTGGTTCCAGCTAACATTACCATCATTTCACTGACCTTCCTCTTTTCATAAGCCAAAGAGGCAGGATGATACGGTGGTTCAGACCAGCTGTACGGGAAGTCATCCGAGTGATTGGAGGCGACGCCTTCAGAGGGGCAAGCACATTGAGCGGACTCACTTTAGTGGGGAATAGTGCATTGGCTGCTGTGTCCAGAGCCACAAACGCAGGCAATATCACAGCTGTACACACTGTACACAGTGCTGGGGAGTGCTGGTCCAGACACACTAACTCCAGGTAATCTTTATTCATTTGCACAACAAAGAGGGACATAATACTCAGAACTGCACACAAGGGAAACAGTAACTTGAAGAACGGAGTTAATAACATTTGAAGCTTTCTATTACAATTAATTTCCACAATAAAATTAATGACTTAACCAAAAGGGAACCTGAGTGGCGCTGTAATGCTTCCAAAATCCAAACGCTTCTACGTTCATTTCTTTGGAATTGTGTACAGGTGACCGCCTACCTGGGTGGAACACCTTCCCCACTGACATGGTAGCGTAGCCCTGCGACTTGAAATACTGCGGGAGGGTCGTGTAGTTCCCCGCATGCACCCTCCAGTACGAGTTGAAGTCGTACAGCCTGGTTGTGTCCGGACGGCGGCTAGTCAGCAATGAGGTTCGGCTTGGAGCGCACACAGCTTGCTTTAAAACAAGCATTTACAGCAATTATGACTAGCACGTGCTGGTAATAACAATAACAAGGAATGTATGCTGTTTATTGCTATACTATTTCTGTTATTGTTGTTGCAGTGACATAGGTGTGTGCACTTAAGTTTAGTTACACTGTAGATTCTTGCCTAGCACTCCACATACTCTCCTTCCCAGTCAACAGTTTTTGGGTTAGCGGAACGTTTTTAAAACGTTGTTTTTATGTTGTTAGAACGTTTATGTCCAGTTTGGACGTTCCAGGAACGTTTTTGGAAATATATTTTAATAACGTTCCTATAACGGCCATTTTTGGTTAAGTTTCCCGATGCACGTTTTAAGAACGTTTCAGGAACGTTGCTTGTATGACGTTGCAAGCAGTTGTGGGAACGTTCCCTGTTTGCTGGGTTGGTGTCCATGCCTACCTGAGCATACGCGTTATAAAAGACGGCGCTCTTCGACGCCAGCTGGTCGATGTTGGGGGTCTTCACCCCAGGGAAATCGTAGCATCCCAGGGCCGGCCGCAGATCATCCGACACGATCAGAAGGACGTTGAGTCTCCCTGTGGGGGACACCGACAGAGACTTGCGTGTACATCACTTTCAGATTAATTATGCAGAAGCACATCATGCCAGACATGCGGTGTCAAATCACTGCATCAAGCCAGAAGTTAGGGCCTCCGGGTAGATGTCTGAGATGTTGTTTTATTCTTGAGATATAATACAGCTCAGCTTACCCGTGGACACCACCTCCGACATAAACATCAGAAAAGTTAAGGATGTCAGACAAGTATAAAAAGCCATCTTCTGGACCAGCTAGACAGCTGAATGAAAAATTTAAAAAATAACTCCGCTGCTTAGCATTATTTCTGGAAGTGAACAAAGAGGTTTCAGTTTAAAACCAGTCCATAATCGATAAATAAGTCGATCAGCGGTCGCTTCCTGGTTGAAGCTCCACCTCCAGAGATCGTCAGAAGGACAAAGGTGGCGTCTCAGCATGGCGTTCATGTTTTTAACAGTCAGAAAGATCTATTTGTCTTTCTTTTTACTTCAATAACACTTGGTAAACAGTATAATGAATCAAAATACAAGTACAATATTTATACCATAAATATTAACAAAAAAATGCACATAATTTTTTGTTCAGAATGATGTGTCGTATTTAATACCGAGAAATGTTCTTACTCTGCAAGGAGCTTCCCAAGCTTTTATGGCAACGATTATCAAAAATCTTAAAGTATTGACGATTGTTACGTAAAACAAAAGTACATAGATTATCTACTGTATGCAAATTACACTATATTCCCTGTCTTCTGAAATCCGATTACTCAACAGTGAGTCAAATATATATACATATATATATTATGCAGAGTACTTAATATGCGAGTGGTCACCACTAATTTAATTTATTCAAGCTATGCTTATTTTATTTAAAAAAATAATCACCATAGTTTGTGATGAATCGAAGGCTGCAGAGGGGTATTGCAGTTTATCCTACACTGGAATCATGCCTAACTGTTATTCTCAAGGACGAAGATCCAATAAATAGAAGTTGTTATTGAAGCTGGACCTTTTAAGCCGCGAAACTAAATCTGTCGTGTTAGTAAACTTTATTAATGCGTCAAAATAATTTGTGCTAGGATAGTAAAATAACTATTTTAAAGTTTAGCATTTAAAATAAACTATTGTTAGTTACTTGACTCCCGAATTAGGTTTTTTATCTTACTAATAAGACGAATCCGACGTCATTACAACCTCATCACAGTAAATGTGTTATGATGCCGTATGTAGGTTTGTAATACACCGTAAGAACATCTGGAGTGGGGCCAGTTGGCATTGTAATTAATCATATGGCTAAGGAAGGGATCTTGAACAACAGGCATGTGTTTTAAGTGATCCCTGAGTGATAAGCTTCAGGTCAGAGGATGCTATTTAGAAATGATGGATGGATGGATGGATGTGTGTGTGGGTGGGTGGGTGGGTGGGTGGATGGATGGATGTGTGGGTGGATGATTAACTTAACAATTCTCCAGTCAGTTTCAAAACAGTTACTGGCTCTCGGGGACGAAGTGACACATTTGGACTGTGGCCAAGACCTACTTTTACAAAGCCAACTAGGAACCAAGATCAGAACCTGTTTCATCATCAGATTCGGGAAATGAACAGAATGGAAGTCCCCTCTGGCACACACACACACACACACACACACACACACACACACACACACACACTATATATATATATATATATATATATATATATTTTTTTTTTTTTTTACTGATGCAGTTCAGGCAGTTCCTCCATCACAGGTACATAATCAGCACCTAGTCTAGGATCTAAACATTCAACCTGTTTGCAAGACCAGGTCCTTATCTGACTGCTTATCATGAATATGGTAGAGGAGGGCTGTAACCTTGTAATAGTGAGCCTGGGTTTACACACCAGAATGAGATAAATGTTTATTTAAGGATAAAGTCACATTCTTCTCAGTTAACAATGAAACTATTTGATTGTACAAGCCTGATCTGATATTTGACTTTTCAACAAGTTCCATATGACTTGCTGTGCTGGGCTTTACAAATGAAACTGGGAATGAAAGACCAGTTTAAAAATCAGCCATGATGGCATTGGTGGTTTAGCTAATTTAGTAAGCCAAGTAAGAGGTGGAAGAAACTTTTGCTGGAAAGCGTGTCGGAGTGGTGAAAACTGTATTTTATTCATTGTCAAAGCCCAATTTAAGTGGTGTTGAAACAAACATTACAAGGACGTACGATGGACAAATGAACGTTTAATGTTCAGTCGCAATTTGTCTCATGGTGGTTTTCAAATGTTTACTCTCCATATGCAGGTCCAGGAAAAATACACACTAAATCCAGTGTTACCGAACCTTCCGTAGTCGTATACAGAGACGTTTGAAGTCAATGAATTTATATGCCTAACTAATAATATACCAGGGATCAGAGCACTAGATAGTGCTGCTAAGCAGATTTAAGTACAGCGAGGTTCACTTTATTAGTTCAGGTAAAACACTCTCCGAAGTGTAATACAATGCGCTTTTTCATCTATGTTTATTCGAGATGGGGGTGATTACGGTCAACGTGGGAGCTTTCGTTTCCTCGGATTGCGTTTGTGAACGTCAAAGGTGGCTTTCCTGTTATTAGGCGAAAATAAGCCTGGCATTGTTTAAGTAATAATAGTACAAGAACAAGAGGTCCGAGCCTCACTAGAGCACAGACCTTAAATGCCCACTGCATGGGCTGAACAAACAAGACATCGGCTCTGTGTGACCAACTTTAGGAGGGATTCTTAAATGACAGTTCAGATTCTGCTGTGTGATCACAAACCGGTAGGTCATTTTTATTCACCATACCGGAGACACTCTTTGGTCTACCCATCAGACCCCAGACCGAAGGAATGTCCAGGCTAGTTTCACCCTACTGAAGGCTGCAGATCTCCCCTTCCAAAAACTTCCCCTTCCGAGCAAAGAGAGGAGGGCGGTACCGAGTCTTTGGTCGGAAAAGCCAGGCTTTCCTTTCCCGGGACACATCTAATAATCCCAAACCTCCAGCGTTCTGGGTGTTTTGATGGATGCACAGGGACGCTCTCTGAGACACGATTCACTCTGTAAGTACCTAGAATGGACTTTGTGAACGCGATTCGGGGATTCCCTAACAAAACGTTTAGAACCCGGTTCGTTTGCCCGGCGTGTATGGCATTTTAATTTTGTTGGAGTTTTCGTGAGTTTCTGGAAATACAATAACGCCGACAAACTGAAGTTAATTCATTCAGTGCGAATTTTACAAAAAGGAATACATCTGTTAAAATGCGCATAATCTGCCTTTAGGAGCGTCGGCTTTTCTAAATTGCCTTACTCAGTGATATTTGAAAATATATAATTAGCGCTTTAAATTGCTAGACATTCACAGATGGCGAGGCTAAAATATAATTATTTTGCCGGAGAGGTCAACATTAAAGTGCTTGCTTTCTAAAACTTAAGTTGTGTCCCGTTTTCCGTTTAAACAGTGGAATAATCCACCCTGCTAAAACTGTTGTCCCGGGTAGGAAACTGCAGGCTTTTGAGAGTCCCTCTATTAAAAAGAAACGCCTCGGTGTTGAAGTTGTATCCAAGCTGGAAAGGTTATCAGATCATGCCATGGATGCTGGATTTTGATAGTCTTCGAAAGAGAATGTTAATTGTGTTTAGATGCCGCTATTCTCCCGGGTCTGAGTTGTGTTCGAGGCTCCTCTCCAGTTCTGCTGAATCCACGCGGTGGTCCATGATGGTCCATTGATGAAACACAGCCATACGTGAAGGTGACTGAACGGAAACAGCGGGGCCAGCACTGTCTTCTGGCTTTCTGCTGGCAGATGGTCACAGTACAGACAGGAATCCCGACCACAGCGCAAAATGGACGGATGTTTTGGCAATTACCCCCCTTAAGTCCATATATGGTATTGTGTAAAACCCGGGAATCAACACCCGGTTCATGTACGAGTCACTTGGGCTGAATGATTACGCAAATGGCTCTCTTGTGTGTCATTTGCAGAAATTGATCAACTGTTGCTCATTTTCCTCCTTTACATATTGTAAGTCAGCTTGAAATACCACCATGGAGTTTGAGATGAATGTTATGGATTCACTGTGGCTGTCAGATAAAAGCACTTTAATTATGATTATTGGGATTCTCAAAGACCAACGCTTTCTCCTCACATGCACGAGCCTTCGTTTTTAGCTGTGAGGAATTTCCATCATTCTAGGAACATGTCAGTGTCTCCTGAACATCATAATGTCGATTGGGTTTTGGTGTCACTGCCAGCTGACCGGTTGAGGTGTAACAAATGATTGCAGACATCCAGCATGAAGCTACCTCTAAAAAAAGAAAAATAATGTGGAAGGAGTCCCTCTGGCACACAGCTGCCCGGCAGAGTGGGTGAATTGCCAGTGGATGAGAATGCACTTGAGCCCTGAGATCCAATGGCTAACGTTATCCACGAGCATGTGATCAGTCAGAGCCAGTGAGGTGCCAACAGATAGCTTCAGTAAAAACGATGGGAGTTGTACCATTATACCGCTTAGTGATTTTAGGCTTTCCGCTGGGTACTCCATGTAAACTCCAGTTCCTGCTGGAGACGTCCAGTGATGATACCGACGCCTGGTTAGAACTTGCACACGGTAGTGGTTTAAATCTCTTCCTGCTTCAGTGTCCCTCATGGGGCATTTGCAGGTGACGGAGGCCCTTGAAGTCATACAGCCTGTGTTGCTTTCTGACCAATGATAAGGTCTGTCTAAAATAAAACAAGTACAAAATGTGTGACTTGGGATTCAGTGTCATGGCATTTTTTTTTTTTTTGCTCTGTGAATCTCTGCTGCTTTCCATTCTTCTTTTTTGGGAAAAGTTATTTCCTCGCTTCTCATTCTTAATGTCTTATTTTCCGTCGATAAATTTTCTCTAAGACAGTATAATAATGCGTTGTTTAGTGCCAGAAATGGCTGTCATCACATTTTTAATTTGAAGTACAACCGGGGAAAACATTGATGAACAAATCAAAATACATATTCTAGTCTCACTTTGATAAGGTTTGGTAAGTGTTACAAAAACTAAAAAATAATGACATCAGCCTGGCCTGGGTAACACTGAGGTATGATAAACTGGAGTCCGTTTCCACAGTAGCCGGGAGGTCTCCTGGCAACATGTTCATTACTCTGGTGTAATGCAGCGTAACTGTGTCGTGCTAACACATGCTTCAGCTTTAGCCTATGAAAACTGGGTTGTGATGCAGGGAAAAGAATAAAGGCTTGGGTTTAACTGCTGACCTGTGTTGCCAGAGGAGAAAAGAAACACCCCCCCCCCCCCCCCCCCGAAATATAAACCGCAACCCTTTCACAGACATCATGGGGGCAGTCTGTCACGTGCTTGCCTCACCCAGCGGTACCACGCGGCAAAATGACTCCTCTGCAGGGGGTGGAGGGTGCAGGCTAGCGCAATCCAGAGCCCAGATGGATGTGGGTCTTATGGAGTAGACTACAACAGGGGGTGGGATGTCATGCCCCAAAGTGGGGCTATCCTGGGGGTCCGATTATGGCGAGACGCCCTTCAGTGGCAGCAAGCCGTGTATTCTCACACAGACGAGCCAAGTCATGCAGCATATTTTTACCCACATCCAGCTCCTCTATGGCCATCAGGGCCCCCGTCTGTGAAAGTGGGTACCATTTTTGGGCTATTGGCAGCCCCCTGAGCATGGTCTTAATTAGAGTCCCGCAGAAAACTCTTCCAGATGTTAGCAGGAACTTTGAGGGCTTTGTAAAGAAATGGCCTGCGGTGGGGGGGCGAATCCAGAAATTTGAGTCTGTTAAAAGTGTGTTCGGAACGCCGCATGGGCCCCTCGCATCGCGGTGAGCGCAGACTCTGCCGGTGCCTGCCAAACAGGGGGCTGTGAGGACTGTTGGCAAATAAACGGGTGGATCTTTCAATTTCCCGGCTATCTTAATACAGCCAACCGGGGACTGGTTTCCTGTAGATAGATTCATTAATGTCTAGGTGAAGGTTAGGTGTATGTGTCTGCTGAAGTACAATTTTACTTGCTGATGATGCTGCAGTGATTGTAAACACAAGGCTGACAGAAAGCAGGTCTCTGAGCTATCATACCTCTGTGAAACATGGACGTTGAAATGCTGTCGGGTGCTCAGCTCGTGTAAATATTTTTGCTAACCGCAGGCAGTGAATGCAAGGTCCATACTGTGGGAAATGTTTGGAAAAGGATACCGTATGCTGAGTGCAAGTGTGGAGTTTCCACACAGTGCTGGGACCTTGCGGAGAACCACCCCCCCAGGTCGAATGTCAGTGCTCGCCTTGTTATTTTTTTATTTTAATCTAACTTGAATTTTTTCAGCATTATGCCAGAATGAAAATGGTTTCAGGAAATGCCTGTCTTTTTTTTTTTCTCTCTCCAAGGGGAAAAATATGGCTAACATTCCTTCAAGGGAGCTGAAGTAGTGCTGCAGGACAGAGCGTGGAATTAAGTGGGGTATGCTGAGGGACACAAATCTGAAAGGCTGTTTGGCTTCACACTGCTCCCCAAAAGAAAAAGGCCAACATGAAACTGTAGAGTTTAGTTGGTATGTTCAAATCCCCATCGTTCTGGCAAACAATTTTAAATACACAGTAAGCTTTTTGTTTCACAGACTTCCGTGTAAATGTTTCACAATTAAGCAAACCTGTGTACATAGTCAGTACCAAGGTTGTGTGTGTGTGTGTGTGTGTGTGTGTGTGTGTGTGTGTCAGTCAGTCTGTGCCTTGCAATGGCCCAGCATTCCATCCATAGTGAACCTCAGCCTCGTACCTACACTGTCTGGGATAGGCTACAGGGTCACTGTGGTCTTTTACTGGATAAATAGTTATGGCAGATGGATGGACGGACTGGTAAATATGACAATGAAGCAAACCTCAATTTAAAAAAAAACTGAAGTCTGTGCTATGATATAAACTTTTGGAGTTTGTCTGTGGAGAAGGAGCTGGACGGGTGACCTAAATGGCTGCTGGTTCGAGTCCAAGCTATTGCTGCTGTCATCTTGCCACATGTGAACTGCCTGTAAGAAGTCCAGACAGGAGGATGCTGTTTTAAAAAGTTGCTCACATCAAATGGTGTGATATGCATTATATAAATATGAAATTATGTTTAGCAAAAAATACCCTTGAGTTTAAAGAGCTAAACCACCTACAGTAACAAATTGCAAGCTGTAATTTCTTGTTATGGTTTAAGGAGATATTTACTGCAGTCTCTAATCATCTGATTTACATATTAAGCCTAGAAATGTTGAAATCCAGGCCTGAGTGTAACGGGGATTTAGGATCTCTGTTTCCACTGGCAGCTCGTTTTTCTAACAGGAAGGGGAACCTTGCATACGCGCCCATCCCACATGGTTACTTCTTGACTGTGTTTAACTGCAACATTTCCAGCCCTGACAGCAGAGCCTTACAGGAAATCACAGGAAATGGGCTGTTTGTTTTCACGTCGCTCATGTGCGATCCAAACCGGTGTCATGGTTAGACCGAGGGGGCTTTCTGGTTGTTGGTCGGACGGTGGTGCGGTGGGTCTCCCCAGAAGCAAGGTGGGGGATTGCCAGTGGTCCATGACCTTCTTGTCGGCCTTTATCGGTAACGTGTGGCTGAGTGATGCTTTCTGCCATCCGTTTAACTTAATTCAAATGGTTGCCTCCCTGAGAGGTAAACTTGCAGAGGTTTACACTGTATGTAGCCAGCACAGTGGGCATGGTGTGGGTTCTGTGCCCTGCCAACATACAGACTAGAGGCCAGACGCCACTTGAGACGCTCCCGCCTAATTACCATGGAGACCCAACTGGACCTGCAGCTGGGATTATGGGGTGGCGATTGAAGGAGGTGGAGACTGGCAGGGAAGGTTGAGAGGAGCCAGCCCCTTCTCTTGGGTATCCCCCTCCCCCCCCCAGCAGTTAGCTGTGTCACTGTCAGCGCTCAGGCAGAGGTATGCAGTCCGTCAGTACGAGTGTGTGTGTGTCTACAGCGGGAGCCCATAAGCAGCAAAGGCTGACACTCACACTCTCGACTTGCTCCCACGCCAGCCACCTCGCCACACGCTGACCCCGCCCGCCCGTTTGCCATGGCCGGCTTCTACGACTGCCTGCGCGGGAAGAAGTGAGTGGACGCCACTTTCTACCAGCATGGTTTCCCTTCGGCTAGGAGGGTGAAGGAGGGTCCGGTCTCACAGACCGCCGTAATGCATTAACGGGGGCCCCATGTGTATGGGCGGCTCGTTATCTGAAAGGAACATATGGAGTTTACATTGTGCTCCTGACCTGGAGGGTGTGCGTGTGTGTGCATGTGGACAGGATAGTTACCAGGCCGTTATTTATAGGTGCTTAACTGTATGTGTTTCATTACTCTCCTTGAGTTGTTTTTAAGGTAATGTAAGCTTGATGAATGACTTGCATGAAAAAGACCCTACATAATTTAAATTGCTAATAAGACCAGAATCTGGAGTGTGGGTCTGCCTTTGGGTATGAGGATTCCTGTACAGCTGGTGTGAGAGTTTGGCCATATTTGGAGATTAATTGTGGACTTTGAACAGTGGAATCTGCCTGCGCTAATCTGAAGCCTTTTAAAGAACTCTGTGGAGGTTAAGGCTGATTTCCGCGAGTGGATGTGGCCCCTGCCGTTTTGCTGTGTGAGGTATTTTTATGCGCTCGTAGCAGCAGGAGGGAATCAGAAGTCGGCAACACGCCGCTGCCTGGTGAGATCTGACCCCCCCCCCCCCCCAAAGCAGGGTTCAAATGGGGTTAATTAGCTCTGAGTTCTCCATACTCTTAATTTTACCGTGTGTGTTAAAGCGCATATTTACATGTAAATTGTGGGCTTCGACGCTGACATTGTAGTGAGGGGCTGGGGGTCAGACTGATGTTTACTGATGTCCCACTGGGACCTGGCTGTAGCCCCACATGACCCTACACCCCCAAGACCAAATGGCCTCATATGGTCCACTTTGAATCCTAGGAAAGCTTCTTTTGGCAGAGGCACACGTTGTTCTGAAGGAGAACTTCCCAGTTTCACAAGGAATCCTGGACTTAACTGAGACAAACCGAAAGTCCACCACACCAGAGAGCATGTGTCACTCAATTGCTTTGATCAGCAGCCACCTCGGAAGTGTGGTGGGGACCAGGGACGCTTTTTCTGAATTTGGGCTGTTATCGCACAGAAGGCAAGACGACCAAAGGCTCCCCTTATCAGCAAGGCCACTGCTGAAGGTTGGATTACCCCCAAGGGAGATGAGTCTGCGATGTGTTGGATCTTCAGTGGGGTTTGGAATGCGTTAGGATCACCAGTTGGTCAGCAGTCACGGCAGAACTCGGCCAGCCTCGATGGGGGGGGGGGGGAACAGAGTAATTGTATGCCGGCACTACCGAAAAAATGAGAAGTCCGCTTTCGTGCCCTTGTGGTCTGTAGCACTTCCAAGTCTGCAAGGCTTCTGTAACTGGACGTGGTGTCACTGGCGCTGTGGCAATGGTCTCATAATGTGAGCGAAGGCATTCAACAAACAACTGGAAGGAGAAACACACTGAAAAACTATGGTTGGCACGGTAATGTGTCATGAGAGCTCATTTTGACCTTTGCCAACGACTTTCAAGTGCTGAAAAACAGGAATTTTGGAAGCATGCTCTGGTCAATTTGATGCAAAATTGCTCTGTATGGTTACCTCATTTGTCTCTTGCCCTGTTTGCACGCTCCACTTTTTGGATACTGCCCATGCTGCCGGCGGTCAGGTGCTTGGGTCAGACTCTCGAAGCTCATGAAGAGGAGCTGGAATGGGAGAAACTCGGGTCTGCTGTTTAAAGCCATCCTACACGACTGGTGAAATGCTCACATGCTGTTGAACTTGACCCTGCTGTGAACTGCCTCAGAAAAATTAATAAACAAACAAACCAGCCCCTGGTGTATGCACAGTGTGGGGTGAAATCATCTTGTTTAGGCTGAGAAGAGGCCATCAACCAGACAGTTACTTAAGGGTCGACAGAAAAGGACTAGTAACCGGTCAGGTGATCTGAAGGGGACTGAATGGGAAATGCAGCCTGATCTGGTTCAGCCCAACAATATAAATCAGTAAAGTATGAAATTGCCATCCATGGGAATTTGGTCTGGGGAAGCCCGGTGTGTTTTTTCCAGCCAGTCCTCTTGGGTTCTGTTGGCTGTAGTCCATGCACACTAAGCATACAACAACAGCAGTGCGACATGACGGCTGTGTTGAGCAATCGCTCATGATACACGCTGTTTTGTATCAAAACAGGCTCCGTTAAAATCTCCCCAGACAGAAGCTACTACATGGCTTGTGATCCCATATTTGGGAGATTCTAGAGCAGGGATAACAAAATCGCTCAAGGTTGGCCTACGGGAAGCCTTGTGTTTCTTTTTGGTGTTACGGTCTGCGCACTTAAGCCTACATGAGTTATTAACAATGCTTGACATTGGCTCTGATTAATGTATGCCAAAACTAATGGTCCACATAGCTGGAGTGATAAGCAGACCTGTTATGTTTGTGGATGGTTCTGGAATTTCCCTTTTGCTTTTCATTATTTCCGTTTCTGGTTTTGGAGTCCAGGGACACGAGATTGTGGCTACGTGCCAAATGGATCTCTCCCCCCCCCCCCGCCCTCCCCCTCCTCGCCGTCCTGTGGTTACCCTTGTGGCGGCGTCCTGTCATCTGTGCCTGTACT
>JAACJT020000002.1:15997837-16024027 GCA_009936485.2 Gymnarchus niloticus | reverse complement strand
TCCCCCCCCGCCACCCTGGCCCTGGAGGCCCCTTCACAAAAAGGGGCGGGCCCCCACCCCCCCCCTCTCCCCCCCCCCTCCCCCTGGTTTCCCCCCCCCCCCCCCCCCCCCCCCCCCCCGTCATTCTGTACTTGCACAATAGAGTCACAGTTACCCTCCCCACATGCATTCGAACAAGGTTAACCACAGGTGGCCACACCCAGCCTAATCACATTCAGACAGGATAGGACACTGTCTTCCATACAGTGTTATGAAGGTAAACGTTCTCTGAATCCTTAACCGTCACCCCCTCTTCTGGCCTCCCCAGGTGAATTGCAAAAGCACCTGCCACTTCTCAATCTGTCATTGTGTTCGTGTGTCTCCCTTTGTCCCCATTCTCCATCCAGCCCTCCGACCCAGTCCAAAGAACCAGCTCACTCAGCCTTGAGGGGTCTGACACCGACGATGACCAGGTAACCACTCGAGGCGGGTCCTTGGCATAGCATCTCCACAGATCCGTTTAGCCCTTTTGTAACTGGATGCAGATATTCTTCAGGGTGTTTCCTGTTTTGTTCCTCAGTGATCGATTGCATATTTTCAGATGATTGTTTATCAGCTGCCTAGTGTAATGGGCCATAGAAACGTACATCACCAGGTGCCGCTGTACAGCATTTAGTGGTTTAGAATATGGAACACAATATATCAAACTGCTGGCAAAGTGCCCTCCAGGTAGGTCTTGCTGCGTGTAACTGTAGCTGGTACATTGAGTGCATGGTTGTGAATGAGGCCATGGGTGGAATGTAAGCTTCATTCACCCAGGTAGGAGGTGGAGTTAGGGTCACATCCCAACCAATGGGAAGTAGGGGAGCTGTTGAGCGTTTCTCTAATCATTAAAGAAATACTCATACTGGGCCTCTGTATCTGTCTTCAGATAAAATCATATCTCTGTGAAGGACTGTCACCAAAAAGAAAGACTAACCACAGTGATCACCTCGTTTGGGGCATTTTTCTTTCTCTTTTTTTGGTATCCAGTGACGATCTCGCAGAACCTGTCCTGTGGCTAAGTGGGTATTTGGGGGCAAACTGCCTGGACAGACTTTTGGTCTATCTGAACATCAGTGTTGCTGCTTCCTGCTGGCCATTAGTGTTGTGGTTTAGGGTTACCTTAGGGGACTTGACTTCCTCTTTGTGGAGGGGGTGGCGACAGTGACAAGTTGGGCTGAGAAGGGGGGTGAACGGCCTGCGGGGTCACTGCATTCCAAGCTGTGTTCCCTTGGGAGCTTCGTCGACAGAGCAGAGATGGGGGTGGGGTTGAGCTCCTAGCATTAGTCCAAAGTTTTGTTTATCATGAGAAGTTTAGCATTTGGGGTTTCCTCCAGACTAATGTGCTGACAGGGGTACAGAGTGCTCTCATACACACACAGATGTCCCACAGGGGTTTGTGGATGAACACTGGCTCTGCATTCCCATGAACACAGAGAGAACAGCAGCAACCACTCAGAGACACACTTATCTACCTTCTCAGCCACAGGCAGCTTGGATGCTTCCAAATCTTATTCTCCAGATGTCGACATGATAGTAGTACTTCTCCCATTATTTTAGACGTGTCTTGGAAGGATTTACGGTCCCTGTGCTGAGTGTCACTATAGCGCTGCATCAATGCGGCCTGGCATCTTGCGAGCAAGGGCTCTGTGTGCCGCAACCCAGCCGTGAGAGCAAGCCTTTCTCTTCCTCGGGGCCGTGGGAGCCGGCCTCTCCATGTGCTGCCTCGGGGCCATGGGAACCGGCCTCTCCGTGTGCTGCCTTGGAGTCAGCCAGGTCACCTTGCAAAATAAGCAGGCCTTAAGCTGATTCTGGGGCCCTTTTCACTGAGTCAAGTATAATCTTATAAAAAGCAGAAAATGAGGTGCTGTGAAATTTATGGAATATCAAGGGTAGCACACTTTTTTTGGACTAGACTGCGATGTCCCAAGGTTCTGATGTTGCTTGGAGCTCCCATTGAACTGTTCTGTAGGGAACTAGCACATTCCATGCCACTGTGGTGATGGAACCTGAAGAGTTAAGTTTCAGTGGATAGTAAGTTGGGATTCCAATCTGGGATTCTATCTGGGAGATGTGGCTGGGACGCTACAATAGTACTGTTTCAAAGGCAGCACACTTTGCCGACTTTGAGACCTCGGGAGAATGACTATTATGGACTTCTCTCATTTGCCCAGATGTCCTTTGAGGCATCCTCCACACCATTTAGCTCATCCCGCTACCACCTCGTGGACCTCAGCTGCCCAGCGACTCCATCGAGCTGCCTGGACAGTTCAGCTGCCCGGCATCGCATTGCTGTGAAGAACCAGGCCTGCGTTAAGAGGAAGCCAGCCAGTGTAAGAGCACCCCCTTCTGCTAACACAAGAGCAGAAATTATTTTTCACTGTCACAATAAGCAACCCAAAAAATAAGGCCCAAAAAGGCTAAACCAGGCTGGATTGTAAAATTGAAACATGATAATTAAAATAAGTCGCAAATGACGTATTAATTTTGTAAATAGCTATCGTGAGGAAAATTCATAAATGGCATCATCATCTGTCGGATATAGCGATGAAGACTAGAGTGGTGAGAAACATTTTTCCATTAGTCTTATACTGTGCAATGAGCAGTCCTTAACTAATGACACAATGCAGTCTCCTAGCGGCCCAGAAGTTGACAATATCGGGTATGGACTAGGCCCAAAACCTTCAGTCTGTCAAACAAAAGATGATTCATGGGAAAACCAGCCTTTCTGGTATGTACTGGTATAGATTGATACTGGAAAAACAAAAAAATGGTCACTCCTGATTCTGTGCGGTCCAACTCCTCACTGGGATCTTACAGGCCACAGGCTTGTTAACTTTGCCCATCTTCCTTATGATGGTAAACAAAACTTGAGGCTTCCAGGCTTCGTGGTTCAGAACAAACAGCTTCATTCAACAGTCACAGAGGTCACAGTCGTCTTCAGATTTCAGACGTTCCGTGCACAACCTTTTTGTTTTAGACTTTGATTCTTCTTATTAGGGATCAAGCAGTCTCTTTCTGCCTTAATCACAATGCCCAAACCTGCATGTAACGCCCAGACTCCAAATTTGGCCACAAGATGCCTATACCTACTCACTGCTCAGGCGCCAATTTTTGCCTCCATAGCATTTTGCGTTTTTGCCCATATCTCTTGAATGATAATACCGGCAATCAAAATTTTTTTTGGCTTTGTTTCTTGCTTTATTCCCCACCACAAAGTCAATTATAGCATTTTGCTCCAACCCTTAGTTTTTCTGCAAATTTTCATAGGTCACAAAACCTGCCTTGCATACTAGTTCAAGGTTTTTCAAACTATCAGGACAAATGTGGTATCGCTGGACTCCAGAGCCTAAGCTACTGGTCAACAGTTATCCCAAAAATCCTTTGCCATTTAGCATGTCCGCAGGCCACACCTCATGAGCCCTATGCCCCCCAACTGTCTATGCCAGCCCTGCATGCTTCAACCCATCCTACCCTTTCCAGCACTGCTTGCTTCAACCCCAATTCAATGCTTTCTGTGTTGTTTGATGGTCCAAGCTGTGCACGCAGCTTGTCCCTCATCATTACTGCCTGCTTAAACCCCCTGCCCAGCCAATGTGTGCCAGCCATGCCCCAAGTGCCTATGCCATCACTGCATGCTTCAACCAATGCTGTCCATGCTGTCCTCTTTGTATTCTGTGTTAGTCAACGGTCCATGCCGTCCCTGTTAGCACAGCATGCTTGAACTCGCTCATAACCACTTGCGGTTATTTTCTTTACGTTTCAGAGAGAGTTACTGAACAGCAGTAAACAAAGGACTCTCAGTGGAAAAGTGTCTCACAGAGGAATGGAGAATGAACTTGGAGATGTTACACCAGACCCTTCTCCAGCAGAGGAGAAATGTGAAGGTACCAGGGCATCTAAAGAGTTCATATTAGTTTCATACATCAAATATAATTAAACTAGTAAAATAACAATACCAGTACTAGATCCATCGAGAAGGTTCTAGTTGTGTATTCACGGAGATGACTGCAGCAAGGTAATTGTTTATTTCTGGCAGATATTGTGGTCCAGCAGGTGGACTCAGCTGAAAGAACAAGTGAGGAGCTCAAGACTATGGTTGAGGTAGGGCCATCTGCAATGGTGCAGCCAGAGGAGGAGCCAGCAGGACTGGATCAGTGGTCCAGGAATGAGGCTGAAGAACACAGTCCTGTAGAGGAGGCCTCCTCTTGCCAGGATGTTCCCTCTCCTCCTCCTTCGACCTCCTCCTCTGTGAATAACTCTGAGGAATGTCTTCTGATTCCATCTCCTGACAGCCAGAAGCTCCTGGGGACCATATCTGTGCTGTCAGGTTCTCATGAGTCTCTGGGCTCCCTGGACCCCACTGGTGATGGAAAAGACTTTGTGATGGAGTTAGGAGCCAAAGATGTGGTGGAAGAGTCAGGTTCACTTCTCCAGGAGGTGCTCAGCTCTCTGGAGACACCTCTGACTTCTGCGTTTGTGTTAGAGCCCAATGTTACAGCTGAGGAGATGGAGGCTGAGGTCGAAAGCATAGAGAATGTGGTAACTGGTCATGCTGATGAGTTGCTGCTCTCCAGCCCTGTCTCACAGTGTGACTTGGTGGCACCAGGCAGCACTAAAATCATATATGTAGCTGCAGAACACGTGGTGGAAGTGTCAGATGAATTTGATGAAGTAGAAGAATGTTCTGAGAGTGAAGAGTGTGCTCATTTATTGGAGGATGATGATGAAAATGGTAAAGCGGCAATGAATCTTATCATAGTTGAACCAACTTTGTCAACTCAGGGTGAGGAGGATCGGGAGGAAGGGAAGGAAGACAAAAATATGAATGCAGATGTGGCTTCTGAGACTGAAGATCAGAAATGTTTAGTTGAGGTGGAGAGGCTGGAGGTGGAACCAGAGCTTGAGTCACATATCCTGGCAATTGGTGGATGGGATTCAGGAACAGATGACCAAAGTAGCTCAGAGGAAGTTCTCCAGATGTCCAACCAAGGAGTCGAAAATCATATCCAGCCCTCAAAAGAAAGCTTGTCTATAGCAGACCGGGATGAGCCTGAAGACTTGGTACCCAGCAATGAAGAACCCAGCCAAGACCTTGGGAACCTGTTTGCTAGAGCTAACATCAGTTCACAGCAGAGTGAGGAGGAAGTGAGTGCCAAAGAGGATTCTGGGAAACATCTAATTTCCCAGTCTGACAGCAATAAAGTCCGCTTTACTATCACTCCAGCATGGCAGAGGTCACTCTCAGGGGATGGTTTCAAGGAAGCTTATTTCCCATCCCAGCCGAGTGCAAAAAAGATTTCTGAAGCATCTGTTGAGGCAAGGGCTGAGCAAGGGCTGCCCCCAAAGGCCGATACCGCCCAAGGCCCTAGCTGGAACCCCAGCTCTGCATCCTCACTTCCTGTCAGTGACCAGGAAGTGGGCATGGCTGAGACCCCGTTTGGTGTCAAGCTGAGGAAGACATCTCTCAGGAACTTCTGCTATGGCGTAGAGAACTCTGGAGAAACCCCTGTGACACCCAATGCCGTGGAGTCCACTGAAACACCAAAGACCTGCCCTGCCCTGCCCAGGAAATCGGAGCTACTGGAGAGTGATGTTTCTAAGTTCAGGAAGACAGCAGGTATGGAAACCCCTGTAACTAGCCTTGTCATTGCTAGCCTCACTTCCTAAATGAAACACCACTTAGAAATTGCATCAAATGCAATAATGGTCATATTGATTGTGGTAATATGTACACCGAATATTGATAAAGTCTACAGAGCAGAGCAAGAAATATGCTTCTGTTTAGCATCCCATTTGGTTCACTATGGGCTATACTTTGGAGTTCCTAGTAAATTCCCATTAAGCCTTTCTTTATGAAAATTTGAGTTTCTCAGTGTGAGTCTGCATGACCCACTTTCAGCTTAGCTCATTAAAAATGTGTGATTATAATCAATTCCAAGGATCACGCAACCAAAATTGTCATTTTTAATATTATTAAACCAAAGAAAGCATGTTTTGACACATCCATCAATCCAAATTTCAATTGCCAAACTTGAACATGGTCACGGAGGCCAGGAGCCTATCAAAGACAGAAGAGGGCACTAGGGTGGGGATTGAGATGCCAGTCCATTGCAGGGCACTCACACGCAATCATAAATTGTGAGAAACTTAGAAATGCCAGTTAGCCTAACTGCATGTCTTTGGACTGCGGAAGGAAAGCAGAGTACCCAGAGTAACCCTGTATGACACAGTGAACATGCAAGCTCCACACACGGAGCAGACATCGAGCGTTGACTTTCAGCACTCAACTGAAGTGCTAAACCTTCGTTTTATTAGTTCGTCACATGATCCTTAGCATGGAGATGGATTTGACCACAATTAACCCCTACCATGTATAATAGTCTAATGTTTCTCTGCACTATATACTACTAGCCTGCCCAGGGGGATTTAGTGGCCAGTTAACCTTGGACCCCCAGAGGGGGGTTTTTCTCCCTGCTGAAGAGTTTTAGGTTCCTCTTCTCCCTTGTCTTCAGGCCTTTTTCATGAAGATAACAGGAGTGTGTGGTAATTACAAAGTTAAGTGCCTTTGGGTAACTGGGTTGTGAAATGTACAATATAAAAAAAAAAATTAACATTGTTTGTGCTAATAGTCATTCAAGAGAGGCTATCCCTGTAAAATGTTAAGTTTAGTGCCCTATATTTTGCAGTTAATTGTATCTAGATGCATGGCAAACATGATGTTAAGGCAAGACAAGTTTATTTCTATAGCACATTTTCATGCACAGAGGTCACTCAAAGTGCTTTAAAGAAATAAAAGACCAAACATATGATAAAATGATAAAGAATTAAAAACAAGAATTTTGTCATTCATCTCTCTCTGCTGCTGAGAGTGATCTAAAAACAGGCAGTATTTTGGACACCTCAGCCAGTATACATGACATGCTTTGTTTTGTGTCTGTCTTTGAAGTCATTGAGCCATAAGTCCATCTTTTAGTTCTTATAAAACCCAACACTTCATTGACCCAGCTCAGCAGTCCTCAGTTTAAATGTGCAGTGATAGAGGCCTGACTCTCTCCTGCCCTCCCCCCCCGTAGTCCCATAATCTTCTATTTGTCTGCTGGGAGATAAGGACATCTGATTTGCTCCTGTGTTTTTCAGAACTGGATGGTGGTCAATCTCCCGGGGCAAGTTTGGATTCTCCAAGCTGGGTCTATGTTGCCAAACAAAAGCAAAAAATCTTCAGAGAGAATTCCCTGGAGGAAAGTCCAAGGAAAGGTCCTTTTGAGAAGGTAAGCTTTCCTGACAGCTGACACAGGCCAGTGCTTGTCTAGCTGAAATGGGGGTTTCAGTTTGCCCCCCAACCCCCCGGCAGACCACTGCTGAAGTGATGACATTCTTCCAGTTACTCCCTTACCTGATTGTTGAAAAAGCCACTGATACTAACCAATTAGATTATTGGATTGTAGAGTCCAGTGTCCCTTTAACCTCAGTTTACACAATGCCCCTTGATTTGGCAGAATATTGACACTTGCTGGCCACCAATCAGAGTTTCAAGCAGCCCAAAGTTAGTTAATACTGTTTTCTTGATGCTTATAGGCATTCGACACAAAAGGGAAAACAAATGTTTGGGTACTCTTAAATATGCCTGTGTGCCAAAACCGTGTACATAAGCAGCAAACATAAACCATATCTTTGCAAATATCTTGCGTGGACAAAAATTTAACATTTTCAAGTTTGAAATGTGCATCTTTTAATCTGTTGTTTTTGATAAATTAATTTGTTGGAGATTTTGCTTACTGGTTTATATTTAACCATGCATCCTTCAGGAACCAGCATGCAGGAAAACCTTGAGTGTTTTGCCAGAATCGACCACTAAATACCAGGCTGGGATTTCAAGTCCAGATATAACCAGTAAGTAGACCTCCATTCAGTCTGTACTGATCGCTAAAGCCGCTATTTAATGTTTGTGTGACCTTCGGAAAATTCTTCCCGTGGACTGTGCAGTAAAAATGATACACTGTTGCCCCCGTGTGGACAAAACGTGCATTCCATGGGCTCTGTACTGTATAAAGTTTGATTTCTGATCATAAGGGGAGAACAATGAATAAACAAGTTATCTATATTGCACTCGCAGGTCTTCAACCCAGCGTTCCATGTTCCCTAGAAATCTCTAACCCCGCATCCGTGGACAAAGACGGGACGAGGGCCTCCATGTCCCCATCGTCCAGGGCCATGGGCCAGGAAGAGCCCCCCTGGCTAGCCCTAGCTAAGAAGAAGGCCAAAGCCTGGAGTGAGATGCCCCAGATCGTTCAGTGATCGAGTGGCGGGGACTTGTCCGGGCTGCCCTCACCCTGTGAAAAGATGTGAATAGCATTTCACCGTTGTGTCTTTTTGATGACGCCTTTAAGTTCCCCGTTTTTACGACGTTTTGTTTTTTCATTAAAATGCGACCTGTTCTCAAATCATTTCCTGCATGTGTGCTCACTTCACACCAAGCATCCTCCAGACATTCCAACCACATCCAGGAGTAAGTCAGTACTGAAACTGGTGCGGCTTATTGGGTTTTCTATTTATTTCTCTTTTCCCCATATTTTTCGGGCTTGGTTCTATTTTGTATTGCCTTTAAAATGCACACAAACAAGGTCATGTGATTTTGTATATAAAGTACAAAGAAAAACAAAAATCACTTAATGTGTTTTTCTTAAAAGCAACTGTTATGCTGAGTGAAATGTTCATTTTTTTTTGTTAGTTCAAGTCGTATTCCTAAGGGAGGGTGATATCAATGTTCAAATACACATCTAATCTATATATTTTCTGTTTTAAGGTTACCGCGTTTTCACAGAGAAATCTTTATTATGACTGATTGCACATTATTTTTTTACAAGCTTTTCATAATATTTTCCCTGAAGTGTCTTATTCACTGACATTTTTAAAGGAATCGCAACTGCTTTTCAGTTGTTTAATCCATTTTTAGAGGATTTCACACTGAGAAGCTTTGCATATGAAATGAGCTGAAATTTTTCTTGCAGGTGTCAGTTATGATATGAAAACGCTGCAAGCAGGGATTATTACTGTGTTAATAAACATTATTACTCAATTATAGTGATCTGACGTCTCTGTGTGTGGGTCATCATATATTCCGGTTTTTACTTTGACACACACGTGGACCACAGGTATATGTTCACAACTGATGATGTCACGAGGCATCTTGTATTGATTTATCGCGTGAGGCATCTGTAACAAACGTGAGGTTTAAGTAAGCTGCAGTACTACATTTATTTCGATAGCAGGCGCTGTGTTACTTAAGCCGCTGTTCATGGCAGGCGGCGCTTTTTACGGACTTAACCCAGTTTAATATGATGGCCGTGTTTTTGTCTTGTCATCCTCAGCTGATCTCATGACGACACTTAAAGGATTTGCTATTTTCAGAGACACACTTACATAAGGCTGCGTTTGCGTTTCTGACAAACATATGAGGATTTCTCAGCCATTAACATTTCAGACTTGGTTGTAATTAGTATTAATATTAAATTTATTTACACGTTATGTATAGTGGTTTAAATGTATAGTTCAGTGGCTTCTACTGCACGATGCCATCAAACAAAGTGTAATTTGTCTGACTTCTGCGGTTACATATGTAATAATAATCGCTTTAGTTAAGATCTAGTCAGGTGCGAGATACATTTAGCAAAGCCGATGATCGATAAACTGAACAGATGGGTA
Source organism: Gymnarchus niloticus (assembly GCA_009936485.2). Lineage (NCBI taxonomy): Eukaryota > Metazoa > Chordata > Actinopteri > Osteoglossiformes > Gymnarchidae > Gymnarchus > Gymnarchus niloticus. Next base: position 16,014,301 of record JAACJT020000002.1, on the reverse strand, counting down.
TGAATGAGCGAGTTAAACTCGTCCTATTTCCAAACGTGTTTAAGTTAATAAATGCTCTAAAATGTGCTACAGCTACCTCCTCACGCTGTGGAGAAGACCTGTCGTTAGTTGACACTAATGTGGGGGTTTTGGTTAATCAAATAAAATTCCGCCTAAGCCTGCTTTACAGACTTATCCACTGACGCCTCATTCTTCACAAGTAACCAGAGACGCCGGCCCTGATAGTTGGTCTGTTAATTTGATTTGAATTGAACTGAATGAAGAAGTTTCCAGTGTCCTGCTAGACTCTCACGTACTGACGTGATGTTTCTGGGTTTTTCATTTGGGGCTCGAAGTGTTTCCCCGTCAGACTGGAACGACGGTCCGTTTACTGAACACACAGCGATGTGACGCCCTTTAATGGGAAAAGCGCGGCTCGGGCAGTTTCCCATTGCAGATATCCGGAAATTTTGCACGGACCAAGTGTCCTAAACATTTCTGTCTGAGATATATAGAAAACCAAGCGACATTTCGTTAAATGTCATGTGAAAATAATCTATGACTGAAAAAGTTGAGAAGATAAACTCGTATGTTTGCGCTATAGAAGTCTCCGAATCGCTTCTTTATTAGTGAATTGTAACACTGGTTAAAAAAAGAAAAGAAAAGTTTAAATAAATTATTTGCCCCTCTCGGGTAAGTACTTTGCGTTCCTCAGACAGACTTAGCACGGCGATGAACGCTGTGTGCCGGCTTTGCCTTATCATCCTTGTGTGGTGTTGCAGGCGCTGACAGCTTCTCACAAAAGAAAGAGCCGTGAAAGAATGTGAAGCACTAAATATTGTAAACATCCCACCCAAGTGAAGCGTCTCTGAAGTTTGTCGTGGTGTGTCATTAGCCGGACTCTTGAGAAACACCGGCTTGCTGAACTCTCTGTGCCGGAGACTGTGCTCCGGGTTACACAAGCACATGACTCATCGGCTGGCCTGCATTAGCCTGGTAAATTAGCAGGGCACAGTTACATAAAAAATATCAGTTTTCAAAGGATGCACACGACAGCAGCGCGGTCTGCCCACGGTGTGTTTCAGCTTTGAGTGTAACCCAAGGCTCAGTCGTCAAAAATTTACAAACCAGTTTCTGAGGTCCCCTTCTGTCTTCCTGTATACAGGGGTTTTTACTTCAGCTAATTAAGGCCATAGTTCAGGTAATTATTTGCATAAAGTTCTACACGTAAGTTTGTCGTTGTTATTCTTTAAAGTAGCCCCACACAAAACGCAACATATTTATGTAAAAGGCAGTTTAATTCTTGTTTGTTGGTTGATTAGTTGGTGCAGAACGTCACTGGAGTTGGTCTCCTGGTCCAGCACTGGGGAATGTTGGATCAGGGACCCGGTTGTCAGTCTTAACAGAAGGGTTTGAACTTTGCAACACTGGAAACGCAGCTTGATTTTTGCAGGCTGCGAGTGTGCTTCATGCAGCACGGCAAATGCATCGAGAACCACCGTGGTGCCTTTGCAGGTCATCTCACGCCGGTTTCATTCGCTGCTCGAGGACACCTGACGCTACCTGGTGGCATTTCATAAGCGGCAGGCCTCGCCCACCGTACTAAACAATGGAAGGAATGCTCTTGACCCGCTTTGCTTCTTCTGCTACATACCCCGCCCTGCTCACTTACAGACCTCTTTAAAAAATAAAAACCTGTCTATTTATGGCAGCAGCTCGAAGGTCATGAGGGACAGTACAGCAGGCAGCAAGCTGTCCAGAGAGAGGTCCTGGTGCTGCCCGGTCCACGTACGCTTTGCTCCTGCCTTTTCTGGGTGAGTTAGGTAACAGCCTCCCACAATGCACCACTCTGTCCTACTTATGTTAGCACGTTACGTTTTCATATTGCCGGAGTAGGTGTATCTGCCAGGTCTCCATAGCAACTCCTGCCTCTAGTGACCTTATCTTAGTGGTTACGTAACCTTACTTGGCGGGAGGAATTCGAGTCGTGTTATGTGGGTGGGGGGCGCTGGCCTGGGAACGGTTACATGATATGATTTCAGGCAGATGCTGAGAGGAGCCAGCTTCTCACTGAGACTCCCGTTCTTGGTTGAGCACCCCGTTCACTGCACGCTCGCTCTGTGAGCCCAGCCTCATGCCACCCTGCTACTTGAATAATAGGACCTGGCACTGAGAGGGGGCAGGTGTTTAATTCACCACACTGTGTAGGTGGCTCACCCCCTGCCTACACCATGGCCTCCCCTCTGCTAACCCCTGCAGGCCAAGGTAGGTGCCATATTCAAACTAACTCCACCGTCTTGTTGCTGGGCGTTCTGCTGGCTGACTTTGAGGACCTGAAGACCATTTTGGTGTCATGTCCATTTCAAAGGACATCAGTGCTTCCTTTGCTCATGAAACGCTGAAGACCCAGGGACCAAGTGCGCCCTCAGGGTGGCCTGTAACTTTTCCACCTCACTGACCATCCGATACCATGGTGCAAGCTAGCCCACTTTAAAACTTTACGCAACATCCAAACTCACCCTCCTTACATAAGTGTTATAAAACTTCTCCCTGGCACCCCACAGCACCACGGTATCCATATACAGTCCCCCACCCCAGATCAAAGACACGTGGGGGTCAACATCACAGGAGTCATCCAAAGAAGGCAGGGCAGCGGGGTGGGAATGTAGGCCAGTGGCCCAGGCAATTAGAAGACTCCCGCTCACACCACTCCTCCCGCTGCCTGACCTACATAGCGGGCTGGCCTCACGTCAGTCTCCTTGCGTTCCCATTTTCAATTTGACTTATTTTTATAGTGCCTTTCACACAGTTGCCCAAAGGCACTTAACAGGAGTATGGTAAAAACGTTCCCTTCATGAAAAAGGCCAGAAGACAACAGATGAGAGGAACCAAACACTCCTCAGTAACCGGGGGGGGAAAATAAATAAATAAATAAAACAACCTCTCGGGGTTCAAGGTCAGCTAGCTGCCCATTCTCCTTGGGCATTCATCCTCCCCTCCTCCTCAGCACCCCCTATCGAGACTGGACTGCTGTTTCTAACTGGTGAACAGCCAGAGGCTTAGAAATGAGCCAGGGTATTTTTCCAAAATTTTCCAGTTTGACCTTGGGCCTGGTTATGGGTTTAAGTACCACTTCATCTGGTCCTCAGAAGTTAAAGAAATCAGCCCAGAGCGACAGAACAAACACTTTTAATTTAGTGTAATATGTACAGTATGTGACAGCATTGACTACACCACAAAAGAGACACCAGCTGTCAATAACATACATTCAGTTCCATGTAAACAGATGTACAGATTGAGGCGATTTTGCACAACAATAACAGTAAGAAATTATAGTCACTACTGTATAAATACCAACAGCCAAGATTAAAATCCTTTTTTTTTTTTTCTCTCAGCATTTTTCAGCGGAAGAACTAAATGCAGCTGTCGAGGAGGTAGGTCAACGTAGAGAACTAGTGCAGGTGGATTACCGGATGAATTCACAAAAGCCAGGAGGCAGTGGCTTCTTAAGTCATTCGGTTCTGAAGACGCAACAGAATCGGTGACACGCAGCTCCACAGCCTTGAAGGGTCACGGCCGTCGTTCCTGACTTTTCTGATTCCAGTAACAGAACCTCCAGCGACCGTAACAACACAGACCCAATTTAACATTTTCACTATTGCTTTTTTTTTTTTTTTTTTTTAAAAATTGAATATAGGTTAAATTTTGGCTCTCTGCCGGGAAAAGACAACTGCCAATGTGACAATGGACAAATCTGAACCTGGAAATGGAACAGGATTTTAGGTTTTGACTTTTGTGATCCATACAATACTTTATTTTGTTAAACTGGGTCTTGTGTCTGAACACAAAAAAAAAAAAAAGCCTTTTTTTCCATAAGACAAAAAGTAGTTCCCTATGAAGTGTGGAAAATGCTACTTTCTGCAGTTATTGCCTGGTGCGAGCATCATGGAAGAAATTCAGCATAAGGCACAAGATATTCACAGAGCAAAAAGGAGGAACCAGAACAGAGCGTTTCTGGCTGAAATTGAGCTCCAGTTAGCATGACTGTCTTCAGGGGAGGTGTGAGCGGGGTTAAACTGCTTTTCACACACAGCAGAGTCTGGACTAAAATAAAAGTATCCAGACCCAAACCCATCATCAACATACCACCCCAAAGAAATCATTTTTTCATGTTAGACAGGGGTGGAAACTCTGGTTTTACTGGGGGGAAATAAAAAAATCAGGAATGCTAGAAGGTCAGGGAGGGCAATGGGTCAATGGGGCAGGCCCAGCTGACCCAGAACAGAATGCCCTGCACAAACACAGCCAGGCTGCTACACTCACAAGGAACTGTGGGGTGGGGGTTTGCTCTGTGGGCCAGCTGCCCCACCCCACCAGGTTTCTCGCTCTACATCCTCCTGAATAACTGCTCTCCGAGGTCCAGTCTGTTACTTTTTGGCTACCGTTTTTGTGCGTAAACAAACTGATCCCAGTTCAGCAGTCCGCTGTTCGGCCTCAGAGAGCAACAGTCTCCAGCCAGAGACGATACGGTGTGACCCTGGGCGTACTGATATGTAACGTTAGTTTAAAGTTCCGTTTGAAACATGCCAACGCTCTCTGTAGCACAACTGTCTTTATGACGCAGGGTCATACTTAAATATAAGGGAACATTCTGGAAAAAGGGAGGGATTTGGCAAAATGCAGAGGCGTGTAATAAATAATGTCGAAGCAAAGCCCATCGTTTGGACACAAGCATTAGTGCATAAACACTCATCATTATGCGCTCCAGGATGCCAGCCTCTGGTTCCTGCCACACGCAAATGCTACTTCAAAGCTCCTTCCATCCTTCCCTTAGGTGAAGTTCTTGTAGACTGTGGAAAAACACATTTTTAAACTGATTTTCCCTCTATACTTAGCAGCTGGAGCTCCAAGCCAACCAAAAGGCTCAAGGCCTACGGCGTCGTGCCGCTTAACACGGCAAATCGGCTCCTGATAATGTCACCTCGCCTGGGTCCCACAGAGAGTCCTGAAAAATGTCCTCTGCACAGACTCTGGACAGCTCAGTACCAGCAGAAAGTGGGAGGGGCATCTCCGCCCCGTTCGCAATTTGCAGGTCATTAGACATTTTTGCAGGAAGTGGCGCTCGCAGTTATTACATAATGCATATTTAGTACTGCCACACGGCAATCAAGCGGCACAATTAATCATCTGACTGATGTAAACGGTGTGACAGACAGAGAGGACAAAAATAAAATGGATCAAAAAAAAAAAACCCCAAAAGTTGTCTTTTTTAAAGCACGTAGGTTGAATAACACAGTCGATAGTGAGTAAATCCAGGTGGAGGTTCTCTCCAAAAACTAATACAGTATAGGTCATTGGCCGATGGTAGCTACACACAGGACACTGTCTGATTTGGTCTGATGAGAAGGCAGGAAGCAGCCATCCTACAGGTCATCGGGGACGGGTTCGAGACATGAAGAGGAGGACCCTGCGGATGCCCGTCAGCCGGTCCTTCAGAGATGTCAGGGCCAGGAAGGGCAGCTGGGCCCGGCCTTCCAGAGGCAGAACCGCAAGGAGCCACCAGCACCAAGAGGGTCCGTTGGGACTCACCTGCAATGGTGGGTGCCAGGGGTCAGCGTGGGATGGCCTTCAGTTAAATGCAGTAAACTCAGACAACTCAGGATCCTAGGAGTGGTGTTGCTGTTGTACCCTTGAGTGAGAAACCTAACCCACTGTACTCAAGTACCCAGCTGTAATTAATGGGCACAGTCATAAAATGCTTTAAGGCAGAATTTTAAAATAACTTAAGTACATAAAACATTTCATCAGTAATCCTTCAACAGGAGCATGAAAAGAAAGCAGGGTCAAACAGCCAGGTTCCCCTCCCTCATATCTCTACAGTGACTCATACTGTTTGCTAGATGCCTTACAGGACTGTGGGCAGAATGGGGCAAACACTGCATCACCCAGAGTGATAGTGAGAGGGGGCTGATGCATATATGGAGATAGGTAGTGCGTACTGCTCTAAACCCTCTCTTGCTGACACAGGTGTCACATGCCTTGGGGACAATGACGGGATTAGCTGGCCAGCTCCAGTGAACAATAAAGAATTGACTACCCTCAATCTGATGACGAGAGCCTAGGGGCTTCATACAGGCATCGGGGATTACACACCCTTACCACATGGGGGATAGAGACACCGTCCACATATGGTCATCTGGGAGCAGGGGCGCATCTAGAAAATGTGGGCCTTATGAAAGAATATACTATTGGGCCCCGTCAGTGCTGGGCCCCTAGAATCATCCTAACTCCCTCCCCCCTTACGGCACCCCTGTCCGGGAGACTGAACTTGCAATTGGACTGACACAGTGATCAGGCCAGGTTCTGCTGGGCCTACAGCCCCTGCGCTCACATTTGGGGACAGACACATCCTAGACGGGCCCCTCAGACCAAGGCCGGAAGACAGTTCTGCACACAGCTCCTACCTGGAGCTCCACATCCTTCTCCGGCATAGGTCCAAAATGGCCCACAATCCTCTCCTTTTGCTCCTCCTTCAGGGAGTTGACCCAAACCAGGGCCTGGTCATAGACGGCGTCATGGAGCTTCCGCAGCTCGACCTCGTCCTCTCCCTCCACCTGCCAGTCACATACGGCGGTCACTATGGCAACATGTACCACACAACTCACAAGCAGCATCATAAATATTCGCAGCTTCCGTCTGGAGACAGGACACCACAATCACTGTTCGACCCTGCCCAGCTGCCGACGTGAAGACGGCGAATGCTACGTGCCTTCCTGTCCTCCAGGTACTCGATGTCAGCAGTGTTGTATCCATCCCTCTCCCTGTGCTGTATGACCTTGAACCTCCTCCTTCCAATAGTGTCCACCACCGACCGCCCATCAGCGAAGAACTCCACGCTTCGAATCTCCAGGATGCAGCCGTAATCTGCAAATCTGGATGGTAGGAGGAAAAGGATTAAAAAAAAACACCTTGCTTATTCTTACATAACTGATTTGTTTAGCTGCTGCTTTCCATTTGTATAGATTAAAGCCACATGGTTTTACCCAAATGCACACTTCATTGCTTACTCCTCAGCCTACATCCTATCACTCAGTCTGCAGGCATTCCTGTGCGCTAAACCGGCCACACCTCCCTCCCCCTCTTACCCTTTGTGGGCGTCGCCGAGGCACATGCCGAACTGCTTGGTGCCGGTCTCCATGCACCTGCGGATCATGAGGCGGTAACAGGGTTCGAAGATGTGCAGGGGGCAGGGCACGGTGGGGAAGGCCATGGTGCACACGAAAATAGGCACGTTCGTGTTCAAGCTGCAACGAGAGAACAGGCCGCTCCCAACTCCGCTTCATCCTGCTTGGCTGTCCACTCAGAGCGTGGGGGCAGCATGCCGACACGCCCGCCACTTTTACGATTCATGTTTTAATTAGCTACTGCTTCACACCTGCCAACTGGACTAATTGTTTTAATAATTCCTCTGAGGTGTGTACCTCGGAGAAGTTCACCAATGAATGATTTATCAGAGCACACCAGCAAAGGCAAGGCTAGAACAAGCTGTCCAAAACAGCGTATTATTGGCTACATGGATCCCTACTTATGATTGGCTGATCAGTATGGGCCCTTACTTGGACAGTTCAGCCATTTCCTCCTCATTGGCTCTCTGTCTGTCAATCAGCTCCTCCGGCAGGTACTTTGCGATGAGGCCCTCCATCAGGACCGTCTTGCAGAACTGTCTCCGCGCCAAGTACTGGGAACGTGAGCAGAAATCAAAATCGGTCACCGAGAGCTTGAGCCCCGGGTACACCATCCTAAATGGGCGGCCATTAAGGAGATCTCACCTCGGCCAGGTCTTCCTTACAGAGGGGACACTGGGAGTTGTGGTCCAGGCACCTCTCCAGGCATTTCAGGCAGAAGGTGTGGCCACAGGGTGTGGTGACAGGCTCGTAGAAAAGCCTAGGGCGGGGGGTGGGGGTACCATCATATGATTGAAAAGACCAGCCCCAGCAGGAAGTTCGAGAGCCATCTTTCAATCTGTTGTTGCCAAGTGCTTCGTAAATCCAGCTCACTTGCAAGTGTGCAAGTAACAAAATAGGCAATTAAGAAGGTCCCAAAAAAATTATCAACCGTGAATAGAAATGCTGCCTAACTGACAATTCTAATAAATAAATAAACTCAGAGGGAGACTCGTTTCTTGAACCCTGTATTCTCTCCCTAAGCACAGTGATAAGAAGCGACCACCTAGTGCAGCTTCAGCTTCAGGGTCTATGCGCCTCAGGATCTCTTAATGCTCCCCAGGTTCGTGACACCGCTACACAGATGCCAACGAGTGCTCTTAGAACACAAAAATGCCACAACGGTAACACTGGTGTGCGACGGTGAAGCATACCTCATACACAAGGGGCACTCGAGGTCAGCCGCATCAATGACGTCGGCACCGTCTGCGATGTCAGGGGGCAGGGGGGCTACGCCCTCTACCTGGGTCCCTATTAGAAAGGGCAAGAGAGGTCATCCCAGTGACTATCTTACTTAAGCACCTACAGGGTAGGTTGCCCAAACTGAACCAATAGCAATATTCCCAGTATCTCAGAGCAGAGTCAGACTGGACAACATCTCATTGTCATGGGTAGAATGGAGCTCAGCCTCGGACTAAGGATCGGCGCTTGTGTCCGGAAGGTTGCGAGTTTGAATCCTGCGGCTGACAAAATAATTTAAAGTATCACCACTGGGATCTTGAGCAGGGTCCTTAACCCAAAACACTGCTGCAGGGATGCTGGATGCTGGCTGACCCTGCACTCTGACCCCAACACTCACTCTTACCTACGTGTGCTTGTCTCTTTTATGAAGAACAAAATGAGATATGAGAAAACTGCCCAGTTTCATTCAGGGATAAATATAGTACCTCTGTTGCGTAATAGTCAACAATAATATGTAACAAAATATGGACGTTATGGATATGAAATATTTCATTGTTTTAGAGCTGGTGTACAGTTACTTTTTAAAATATACCCCCCCCAGTTATCTCACCAAACTTTGGGCGTTTGCTCGTCCATCCACACATGCCAGCTTCATCTTCCTCTTCCTCTGTGCGACTCCTGTGCTTCTGAGGCAGTCTCTGGCTGTCGGCAGTGGGACGGCGGCCCCGGGACCGAAATGCATTTCCACCTTTGCCCTCATAGCCCAGGAGCCTGGCGTTCCTGTCAGATGGCATGTTGGTGGGGCAAGACGACAGCGCCAGTGGGGTCTCCTGCAGCAAGATCATGCTGCCGTGCCTCCGCTTGGGATTCTAAGGAGAAAATGGAATATTATTCTTTTTAAAAATACTTTAATAATAAATACTGCCTGGGGGTCACCCAGCCTGGTGTCCTGTGCTACCCAACCACAACCCTGACAGATGGATGGATGGATGGATGGACGGACAACAAATGGGTGCCTGCAGTTGACTTTCAGATATCCGCACTATCCATGCACAATCGTTCAGACAAAGTCACAAAGAGAAACCCCCATTCAGCCCCTAGCAGGGAAGCAGAAGCTCTGAATGTACAGGAAACCCTGACCTTATAGGGCCGTGGGAGGCTGCAGCAGGTACAGGGTCCGCTGGACTGGACCACGCCCCCTTTCATCCAGGCCCTGGATGCCAGCCAGCGGCTGCAGTCGGGAACCCTCTCCTGGACTCGGTCAGGTACCGGAGCGAGGAAGTCACTCAGCAGCTGGATGGGACAGAACGAGGCTCTGAACGTGAAGCTTGCGATCCTCCTACACCGCAACCATTTTCTGCCACCTCGTTAGCGACGCTACGCAAGGAGTCCACCCAGAAGATAAAGCTAAAAATATGGTCAGAAACATAAGGAATATCTTCCAGAGAAGGCTGAAACGCATGCTTCATCCAGAGAGGAACCTTCCCTGAGCAGCCCGCACCTTCAGAGCCTCCGACCTGGCCAGCTTGCCTTCCGGTTCTAGAGCGATGCAGTACAAGTACTCTGTCAGAGCATCCTCTGTCTGCCTCAAGCAACTTAGAGCTTGAGCTTTCCTCAAGTGCCCCTAGGGAAAGAGGGAGAGAGAGAGAGAAAAAAAACGAACAACCTTCTTTAAAATGTTCATTTTTTTGTATATGTTCATCAGCAGCACCACCTACAAAAACCTCCAGTCATCAATAAGTGCGAGGAAAACACCTCTGGATTATTCTAGAAGGTTTGTGATAACACAGGTGAGTCTGTGGGTCACTGAGATGTGCGCAGGTCTTCACCTTTACCCACTGAGGCTGCAGCCTGCACGCTGTCTCTGCATCGCTTAGTGCAGCTTCCAGGTTCTTCAGACTGGAGTTGATCAGTGACCGGTTACTGAACAGCATGTGGTCCCCAGGGGCTGGCAAAACATGTTACACAACTAAATATGTAAGGCATTACACAACAGGGCTTGTTTACACAAAAAGCAGCTCAGGTTAAACACACCCATACCTCCACCTGTCTCAGTTTCCATCTGATCTGCCGACTACAGACGATTTGCACATTCAATGCGGATGTATTGTTTGTTGTGTCAGCTTATGTGTGTATTTAATGTAGATGCATTTTTGTTGTCAGGCTGCAGATGTTACGTTTCAAAGTTACGTAGGAAAACAGTCGACATCGATCTTGCTTTTGGATAGAAGTATTTACGCCTGATAAATAGGCACATCTCATGATGGGATGGCTTTGGCTGCCGACTGAGTCCACATATATGAACAGAATGTACAAACAAAACCAGCGTATTTTATATGCTGACATCTCAATGACCTAAGGGGAGTCAAGTTTACAGGAAAGCAAATTCCACTGCACAGAATCCAGGAGACATACCGCCGGATAATGATGATGATGATAATAATAATGATGTTAAATAAATGACGGCGTAATGAGAGGCATACCGAGGCTGGGCTGGCTCTACTCCCATCTCTGACCTACATACCTCACTCCCATACCTCTTACTCAATTATACGCGGTCATTCTGGATGCGGAGCCGGTTACACAATGTCCACTCCGCTGGCCCACATCGGCACCATGGCCTGCTTGGAGCCAGTCCGCCATCCTGGCTCCTGACAGCCTGTCATCTTGACAACATCCCCCCTCTCTCAGACAGCCAGACAGACCGGCTCCCCCGCTTCGTGGAAGGGGATCAAGCCTTACATAGGTGACCTGCTCTGGACGGATCAGATCGAGGTCTCCAGCTTCCGTCCTGAACAGAATACCAGCGAAGGCTCCTCCAGATGTCAAGACCGGGGGGCGGGGGTCTGTTCCAGAACGCGGGTTCAACTAATCCTGTAGTTACACCTGAACTCCAATCGGATTAAACTGAAATCCCGACTTCAGGATTTGTTGATACCCCGAAATCTCGCCAAAATTCACCAATCAGAATTCAGGTTTCATTACAGAACTGGTTTAACCCGCCTTCTGGAACGGGCCCCGGCTCCTGAATCCGAATCCAGGCTGAACGGAGGGCAGCGTGTTCGAGCCGCGGTTTACCTAATCGGATCGCCTCGTCGTACTTCTCCAGCGCAGCTTCCAGGCGTCTCTCGGCGTATAAGGCGTTCCCTTCGTGCCTCAGACGGACCGCCAGCTGCCGGGACGGGAACCACTTCGACAGCAAGTTGCTGAGGACGACGTTAACCCTGTAGTGGCGCACGTCGGCCAGCCGGGACGCGTCCCTGCACTCCCGGCAGCGCGCCGGCCGCCTTTCCCCGTCCAGGCACTTCTTGCAGAAGGAGTGACCGCAGGGCAGGGTGACCGGCTCGTACAAGAAGCCCAGGCACACGGCGCAGGTGAAGCATCCCACCACCCTGCGCTCCCTCGTCTCGGCACGGCCGCCGATGCGCTCCGTCGTCCGCACGGCGCCCAGGCACTCGAGCAGGTTCTCCAGCTGCGCCGGCCGCAGCCTCCCCAGGCTGGAAGCCTTCCTGTAGACCTCGAACGCCTCGGCCAGGCGGCCGCCGAGCGCCAGCGCGTCCGCCCGCTTCAGCGCCAGCTCCCGCCGGCTCCCGGGATCGCCGGAGTGCCGGAGCTGGCACTCGTAGATCTCGGCGGCGAGCTCGAAGTTCTTGGACCTGAAGGCTTCGGCCGCGAGCTCCAGCATGACCATTCTCTCGGTACCCATGACCGACCCAGTGGCTCCAGTACCGGCTATGAGCGCTGCGGTGCCTTCATGTCGGTCGCTCCTCTCCACTTCTCCTCCGTCCGTCTCAGTGGCGGAGCCATCGCTCAGCAATAGCGAGCTCCAAAAAAGAGAGAAGGATAAAAAAAAAAGTGTTACATAAACCGCGTCACGTGATCGTCCCCGGCCGCTCTCATTGGACAGGCTTCTGAAACTGTTACAAAACATCGAGCGGTTGTAACGTCGGGTCCCCGTCTGCTGCCCCGAGGCGGCCGAGCTCCGCAGCCGGCATCTTCACAGCCTCCTTTACGATTTGCAAAGGCAGCGTACGCGCTGTTCTTGCAGAAATCCCAATATGTAAATACGCACAGAGACATGGAGAAATTGCACACAAAAACGACGCTACTGTTAGGTGCATCGCGCAATAAAATAAATCGGCACGTGATTATGCTGCAACCAAGTCCCGATGTACCACCCTAACCAGTAAAGATCACCTTATCCTAACCAGTAAAGAAGGCCGCTTTCACTGGTACCTATCCACAGGCGCGTGTGTGCTATCAGCACCAGCACTGACGATTCCGCGGATTTCAATACAAAGCCTTAGGGTGTGTATTATTCAGTCAGCACATGCCAACTGTTTAACTGGTCAGGAGCGCCGTCCCGCATGTAGGTCATCTCGCTTCCAGACAGGATTCTGTTCCGCCAGTCCTTCCCATAACTTCAGCGAAAGTGGGCCGGCGCGGTCACCCAGTCATCCTGTCTGGACCCGATCGGGTTTAGTGTTGGCTAAATACCAGGTCATAGGCAGACTAGACTATTACGTACACCTACAGTGTGTTACGCTGCTCTTCTAAAAGCCGTCGCTATACACAGTACAGCGTGTGAGTCTTGCATAACTTCATGGATTCCACAGAATACCTCCGGCAAGTAACAGCCTTTTTCATACAGTATTTTAAAATTCTTTCGAGCACCAAGACAGAAGTAAACTGAGCCACTTCACATTTCGTTAAAATGATTCCTGATAATTTATCATGAAAGGTGTAAAATTGAAGGTTACAACCCGATTACAGTAGAAAACTGTGGATTATTTTAAAGCCATTTTTACTGCATTATCACAAGTACTTTCATTAATTACAAACCATGTTAATTACAAGCGCTTGCCAGAATTAGTCATTTTAATCAGGGGAGCAATATCTCACAGTCAGGCTGGGCATTACAAAAGAATAACAGCACAGTGCTTCTGAAAACCTGTACAAAAGGAAAGGCATGATGTAATACTGTAATACTGTACAGATTCCTGCAGCTTTATCACCATAACGTGAAGGGCGTGTTTCAGGAAGTGCTTTAAAGTCAAATTTCTGCCAACAACCACAGCTATCACCACTACCGCCCCTCCGGACCAGCACCCTTATGAGGTTGCCTGTTAAACTTCATGTAGTTGAGGAGAGGGGTGTTAGCGGAAAAGATGTCCTGTGTGGACATACTCTGACATACTCCCGACAAACTCCGACCGCAACTCATCGCGTACATTACACTCCAGGGTGTGCCCTGTTTTTAGTGGAAAAGATCAGCATCGTCCCTGCAGCCGGTTCTGGTTCATTTTTGTCAAAAACAGCATAGACATGCCACGGCAGACACTGTAGTTTATTTGTAGAAAAAGGACATGATCCTCCAGACAGACAGAGGGCAGCACCACTGGGAGGTTAGTCCTGGATCTTCAGAATGCTCCTCTTCTCTAGGTCATTCATTTCTTTCAGAATGAGGGCAACATTGTAGCGTAGGTCCTGAAACTTGGAAATGGGCACCTAGGAGAAGATGAAGACAGTATTTGATTCATAATCTTGCACTAAATATTTGTTTGTCTGCACTTTATCTTGCCACTGTATGCACAGGAATTTCCCCCAAATCAATTAAGTTTTCCCATCTCTTAAAAGGCAGGGACTCTGCAATCTTGCATTGGAGCAACCCACAGTCATTCCTGCTTAACCTCATAAAGGGTTTCCTGAGTCAATACAAACAATCCAATATGCAAGAGACCACAAGAAATGTAAAGAATTGTCAAGGGTCTCAGAGGAAACATTTGAGTACCAGCAATACAAAGTTTACTTAAAGATGTCAGTGAAGTTCTCAGCTGAGCTGGGCGACTGTCTGTTGTGTATTTAACCTAAACTGCTTTACTGAAAAGGGGAGCGCTGGCTGGACACATCATTGCTATTTTTAATAAGTCACACGAGAAGCAGGAGAATATAGTAACGATAACTTAATCAATTAAGGAAAACACCAAGACAGCAGATCTCTGCAAAGAGCACCGCCCTGAGGAGGGAGGGCAGATCCTTTATACTTGTTTCCAGAAGCTTCTCTCAATCCCCTAATTTCCCTACAACCTTGGGGTGGTGATGCCACCTTGCACCCAGAGTCGTCTGTTATGTTCTGTTATGTTTCTGAATTGGTTGTTTTCATCCCTAGGGAGCCAAACTAGGTACCCTTGCTAGGTTAGTGGCCTCGCTAATGCTCGCACTCTGTTGTTTCAGACAAAAGCATCGGCTAAACAAATAAGTCTAATATTTGGATACAGCTTCATTCAGGGACAGATTCTTTGGGCTGGACCTGGACCAGGCTGTGTTTGGGATCCAGCCAAGTTTAGTGACACTGAACTTGCTGGAAAATTGGGCTACAAACGACCCACGTACTCTATTTACGATAACAGTTCTCGCTAAATAGGAGACTGACGGATGTGATATTTATGACCTTGAAATCTTTTACCTACAGGAATCAGTTTATTAATGTTATTAACACATATTTAGTCAGGTAAATCAGTTATAATATAAAAGGTGTTATTTTTATTTTCCACCTGTAGTTCTAATGGTTTGAAGATGTTGACATGGACCTGAATGTTCTCCAGTGCAAGCCAGCAGGCTGCAAACAGCGTGTTCCTGTGTACCTACTGCTTCAGCTTGGTCCAGAATAAAACCTAACGCAGCATGATGAGGAAGTCAAATGAAGCAAAGATCCTGAGAAGCCCCCCAATTCCCTTTAAAAGGGAGAAGAGGAATTCTGACACATTGCTGTTTTTTTTCCATCTCTACCTCTCTGCTTTCATCTTCAGAGTCTCTCCTTTCTAAAGCGGAGATGGTATAAGAAAATCCCAAGACAAGCACTGTCGCCAGAAGGCTTCTTAAACACGCTGACTGGCTGATAGTACAGTAAATGTCTTCGGTGTTGAGGCTCATCTTAGTGCCGCCGCACTGCCTTTGGAACGTGGTTTTCCTCAGCCTCCCAACACAACGAAGAGGCCCTGAGAGAGGCGAATGAAAGCATGTTCACCTCAAACTGGTGGATGTTTCCATCTGACAGCTTCATTCTCATCAAGACGGAGGGCTGGAGGGCTCGGCCTAAGGAGCTTTTGGGCCAGGATGGGAAGAGAGATGGGGGGTGGGGGTGACAAAAAGCACAGGAGCTGTTAGTCAGGAGACACAGCCCAGGATCCAAGGCCGGGAGCAGGCATGTCAGAACAGCGGTCACCATGCCACATGCCGCCTTCAGGCTTACTAGAGCTAGCTTTCCACTTAAGCTGGTGATCTTATGGAAGCAGAAATGGAAGGGAACACGCTAGAAAACCTCCATCAGAACCATCAATGTTTGCAGAAACTATTTGTGAGGAGCACACCTCCATGGGGTTATTTTACAGCTGGGGCATCTAGTAAATGAATAACAGAACCAAAATCAGGACACATAGGATTTCCGACATAGACTGGGCCAGGGCATTGCCATGGGCAAATTGCAAACGCACCCGCCGGGCCCCTGTTTGTGGCCCCGGGGCAGGAAGGACGTACCTCGTTGAAATGGCCACGTCCACTCTCCACTGGAAGTCCTCGATGCTGGGCAGTCGTGGTTGCTGGCGTGTGGACGCAGCTTCCAGAGCTGCCCGTCTGGAGAGACAAAAACACCTTTGTCACTTCTCCAAACATGGCTAACGAAAGCACAGGTCATCTGTCAGGCGGCCAGAAGGACAGATCTGTGGACAAGTCTTAACTGTCACAGAGGCAGTTTGGGAGCCACCAAGAGGGGCTGGAGGACTGAAGCTTCCATAGAGTCATGGTAGCTGGATTACCCTGTGCTGTCAATCAAGCCACCTCCCATCAGCTGATTTACTGCTTTCTGCAGGGTCAAACCTATCAGTAATTGACAGTTCATGGTAAGCCCACCCATCACACATTGAAAAGCCTCATTTCTCTTGTCACAGCAGATGTCTTCTGCTCTCTGAAGCTGTGGGTAAATTAAAGTCCAGCTGGTGGTATAATACAGGGCTGACAGTCCCCCCAAAGAGACTTCTTGTATTAATTCATTCCTTGTGTATGGATGTTACCCTTATGGGGG
>JAACJT020000002.1:15946123-15994577 GCA_009936485.2 Gymnarchus niloticus | reverse complement strand
GGGAGGGGTAGTTTACCTGTATCACTGTCAGTGGGAGGGGTAGTTTACCTGTATCACTGTCAGTGGGAGGGGTAGTTTACCTGTATCACTGTCAGTGGGAGGGGTAGTTTACCTGTATCACTGTCAGTGGGAGGGGTAGTTGACCTGTATCACTGTCAGTGGGAGGGGTAGTTGACCTGTATCACTGTCAGTAGGAGGGGTAGTTTACCTGTATCACTGTCAGTGGGAGGGGTAGTTTACCTGTAATACTGTCAGTGGGAGGGGTAGTTTACCTGTAATACTGTCAGTGGGAGGGGTAGTTTACCTGCTCTTTGCTGCTGTTCACTAAGCCTGGTTTCTTCTTCTTCTTCACAGGGCTGGGAGAGGCCTCGGAGGGGGAGTGTCCGTTAGAAGAGTGGGGAGGACTGGGCAGCTTCCGCTTCTGCGCAGCCCGTTCAGCCGACACTGGATCTGAGACTGCACATGCGGAACCGAAAAGGCGTCACGCCTGTGCAGATACGCTCATGTGATGCACACATGTACATATCCAGGTGCACAAGCCCTGGGGCGTAATTAGTTACTACAGTCTTCACAGCCTTCTTTAACATTGGAGGAGGTCAGTTAGTTCAGCCAATGAACATATGACACATTGCTGAGCATTAAGAATGTGCCTTTTCCCCATTGGCTGAGTTGTGAGGGCACATGGGAGGTCATGGACTTTCCTCCATCTTAAGCTATTCTAAATGTTTCTCCAAAGAGACAACACAGTTCAATGCATCTCTACAGAAATAAGCAACTGGAACATAATTTCTATCATCAGCAGGCACTAAAGTCAAAAGCTTAATCACAATGGGGTCAGCTGGAGAGCAAACCGAGATAACTTAGCGTACAAATAAACCTGTCCTTACAATTAGGACCTTTAGCTCAGAAGATGGCATTTAGATCTCTAATGCATTGAATAAGCAGGTTTCGGGCAGCTCATACATTTTAAGTTCAGCCGTCTGTAAGACAGCACGTTAAAAATCAACACGTGCATTGATGCACGTCGCACCAAAAACAACAGCCAGTCTTTCCTGGGCTGTAAAACACAGCACATCCAAAAGACAAGCAGAGATGACGGGCATGCTGGTCCACGTCTTACCTTTGGACCGCGTGGAGATGTCCATCGCCCCTCCCACTTCGGATTCTGCTTTTATCTCCTCCTCAGCCAAGCTGTCGCAGACAGGAAGGAGAGACGATGAGGGGCAGGAGGGCGGAATCTCCGAAAGAACCCTAAACACTGAAAACCGCTGTGGCAGCCGAAGCATAGCGCCTCCCAAAGGACCAGCTCAGGCCCCGTCTCCCTGCATTCTACAGGGCCGGAGGCTCGGCAGGTCCTGACGGTCACGAGCTCGTCCAAATGCTGCTCTCCTTCCAGTGCTCATCAGGTATTTTCAGTGCCGGTGTATGACTAAGTGCCACAGTGGTGGCCGATCTCCATAGCAACACGTCAAGCAGGCTTCTTGACTGGAGATGAGTGTAACCAGAAGGCCAAAGTTTGTCAGAGCGTTCACGTCGATATCCATAGCTGAACATCACCCTACCGCTTTCGCTCAGATGCTAGCCCTGAATGTAAAATCTATTTTGAAAGCCTAAGCTTATTCAGACCGCCAAAGAGGTTTAAAACGAAACTGCGATTGCTTGAACATGGTCATCTTTCAATGTTTCCCATAAAGAAGAAATCACGCGACTACAAGACTTCAAGTTACCCATTTCCCAGAATGTGACATACATATGATATCTCTTTTTGATAGTTATTCTCAGAAATATCTATGAAATGACATTTTAAAATTAAAAATTAAAAAATTTTAAAATCTCATATCAGCATAATTTTATGGCCTTTTAGATTTTAGAGTTTCCCATCAATCGTGAATTATGTCCACACTTTTTTCGTGTAAATATGCTCTCAAGGCGGCATATTCCGTACACGTGTCCGTTTCACATAAAAAACAAGTTTGTTGTCATTCCCGTGTCACTTTCAGCATCTCAGAGGGAGATAAGTAAATCCATTTCAGACTGACAGTCACATGTAACAGCCTGGCTTTAGTGGCAGCTGGATGTGACCTTCGGAAGGTCACATCATTGGACCATTCCTATCCAAGCAGGCCCAGTCCATTCACAGGAAGTCAGGGGCTCTCCTGTTGTACCTTCGACAAATGTACCGAACGTGGCTGGCTTGCATCAAAATATCCAGGTGACTGAACAAATATGAAATCGAAACCTACAGACGTCCTCTTGAACTGTTGGAACCTTTGCCAGAAATCAAGAGAACAATGTTTTTTTTGACAGGTTGGGGGTACCTGGTTTAAAGTACAAACAACGGCCCATGTTGGCTGCTAAACGTTTGAGAGCACTGAACTGTAGAAAGCGATCCAATGTGTGAAATATTATACAGAGCCAATTAATTTGGTTACTCTGGTAACACGTTTCTATGGTAACTGCTTCTATGGAAACTTTAACAGTATATTTCAGACGTTTCTGAACCCTGTCCCTTGACCTCAAACACCAACCAAGTGAAACTAAACCCTTGATCACACGGCAGACCTGTGCTTTAATCAAGCTTAACTATACAAATCAAAGCACAGTCAATGTGAAAGCCAACAGGACAAGGAAAAATCCAGCGTTTTGTGTTAAAATAACGGCTTCATTCTCAGCCTAATCCCCATCGGCAGAAAACACTGAAAGCAGCGTGAATCCCAGTCAAACACAAACTAAAAAAACGGTGTCGCCATCATTTGGTTCTGAAGAAAAGGCAGCCTTATCCGTTTTCAAACAAAGCTGAACCAGAGCTAGCTGGGGTTAAAACTGAAAGTCAAGAAGTTTACTTTACCTCTCTAAAATATATAATCCACTTAAAATTTACGTATCGGTCTCTAAAATATAAGTCACGAAACAGAATAAATCAAGATTGCCAGAATAAAGGGTCTCCCTGTGCGGGGCTGTCTCAGACATCTTTTACGTCTTTCAGCGAGCTCCTGTTTCTTATTACTTCGCAGTAACGAGGCAGACCAGCCTTCTTCACTGAAAAACACACATGAACACAGAGACGCTTGAAGGATACCCTGGTCCATTTGACACATGGGGTCATAATTCGACCATAAAACACAACTAATTTCACCAGGAATAAGTCACGGACTCCCGCAGACCCTGAAGTTATAAACAGATGAACAGGAAAGGTGTTGCCTTCTCTTCTTCCATGAAAGCCAGTGGAACCTAAAGCACATCACATCCTCCTCTAAGTTCATTTAACCGCCTTAATGACCTCGCTAGGCTGAAGCACACTGCTAAGGCCCCAAGGCCAAAACAGTACCTCCACTACGTGCTGCAGCGGGAGGGAAAAGAAACCTGACCCCGGGCACCGCCCCCGCCCCCCCCCCCCCCCCCCCATAAACCCAACTGAAGCCTTGCTGATTGGAGAGGCTGCACCAAATGGCAGCTGTGTGAGAAAAGCAGCCAGACGGGCAGAAGAGAGAAGGCCTTATGCACCTCCCCCTCAAATTGCTCTCCAGTGGCATTTTCAAGTCCAACCCTAGCACGACTGAAAATCTGTCCCAATCTTTCATTACATCCAGCCTATCCAGGTCCCAGTCTTCCGACCACTGTCTCTCTCTCTTTCCCCTCCTCCACCATCTCTTCCTCTTGTACGCAAACACCAGTGTACTTTTCAATTGAAGGAAAATGTGAACATGTGATATCACAGCTGTATTTGTGGAAACACATTCTCACTTCACTCCCTTCCTTTCCGACAGACTTTAAAATTAACAAGCGCAGACACATGCATTCACCCTCCTCGTTGGAAGTTTATCGACAGGCTTAACAGAGGACAGGAATCAGTAAAAATTAAACACTGTCTCGATCGACAGGGGACACTTCTACATGCTTCAAAGGTCCCTTCTTATCAGCACAGCTTTCCAGAAGCCCAGGAGGATCCATATGTCGCCTGAAGGCTATGAGATTTCCTGTTTCCAGTCCCAGACATTTAATCTGTGTATGTGTCTATGGCCAGCGAGCAGGATTTTTGCACAGTCACTGCTCCAACTGCCCATGAGATTCCAGACCCCGACTGAGACCTCAGGTCAGAACACCTCGATGCTTGACCTCTTCACCTTTGCTAGAAAGTACAAACCCAGCAGAACTGAACGGTGACTGCATAACAATGACAGATGAAAGAGATGCACATGGGACAACATCAGACACTGGGTCCTCCCAATTTCTCTAGGTTTCTTCTGATTAACCCAACAGAGGGCTTAAAAAAAATACCAAACGCTGAGCGATGTGTTAAGGTCTGATGTCTCACTCTGACAAACAGCTCAGATCATCCTCCGCACACCATGAAGCATTAAACCTAGGCACAATAGAGCAGCTGAGTCTTCTGGCACTCTAACCTGCATTGTCTACCCAGTACAAACATGAACACCCTCATTTTATAGCTGAAAATGACCACTTTACAATCACAATTCAATTTCAAAAACAATCTGTCGGAGTACAGGGCCAGAACAACACAAGAAGTGTTAATGCATGCCCAAATACTTTTGGGCTGTACTGTAAGTCTAATTTTGCTGCAGCTGCAGTTCCCACAGCTTTGCCGATCTCCTATTTTTGGTTCTACAAACTTGCCGCACATCTTGTACACAATGACACAACAAGTCTCACCGGATGGGAGAGTGGCACGGGCATACTGCCAGACGGAATGCTGGACTACAAGGTGTGTCGTCCTGTAGCACTCCTGCCTTTAAGCCTTAATGAAATCAAAGTCATCGAATTAACACCACATTTCCACCTCATCAACTTGGCGCCAGGCCCTGCAGTGTGGTGTGAGAAATGGCTTATTTTCAGATGATTTCATTCTGCTGAAACCTTCACCTCTCCTACAAGCAGTCCACTGCCACTGATGCCCTCTAAATCTGGCCACATCTTCATCTTCCTCATTCCAGTAGCCATTACACTTAAAAGGAAACCAATCCCCCCCCCCAGGCAGTGACTTCTGCATCAGGCACACCTGTTCCTCAGCCTAATAACACTTCTGGGCAACTAAGGGAAATCTAAACTGGGGACTCCACCTCTTTCCCCAAATACCCAGTAATATTTATATAAGAAAGGACACAATCTGTAGGCTTCAACAGTAGATCTGTTGATACAAATGGACAAGGACGAGGGGCTGTCGGTAACCAGCCTTCCACACCTGGCTGATCATCCCTAGGCTGAGGACTTGTCAGTGACCAGGGGTGAGTGGATGTGGAGTCCTTTCCAAATTTCACACAGGCATGGCCAATGCATCTGCTCATTCAGATTCATCAGTGACTGTCCAAACTCGAATCATGCCTGGGAGAAACTTGAAGCAAAATTAATCCGGATAAATAAAACAGCAAATAGGCTTTTAGTCAGAAGACAACAGGATGAGTCCACACAGGGCGGTCATCAGACTCACAGTTACTCATTTCAGCTGCTTTTCTTGCCCCTTTTCAGCCACAACTACTTCTAAACCATGACGGCAACAGATGAAGGGAAACGCGGCAAAGAGCTTTCAACCAACACCGTTCCCGTTTTCCCATTCTACCTTCAGCGAGGGTACAGGCAGGCAGCTTTCCAGCAGATAACATCGAGATGAGCTCCATCTACCATTTCACTGTTCACCCTCGGATTCTGGGCTGAAATTTTCAGCACAACATTTAACCTCCATCCACCTCCTCACAGACAATGAGCTGAGGATAGTCCCCAGTGAGGGGGAGTGACACAAGGGCAACTGACCCCCACCCCACCAACAAACAAGGGCATCGTGACCTCACAAATTCCAGCTGTGTCACTCAGACTGCTTCAGACCACTGAGAAATGGAGGGCGAGAAGCGACTAATTCCTTTCTCCTCTGAGGTAAGTCGTTCCTCTGGAGACGGCCGTACAAGAAAAACTCTCCCCAAATTCAATCCCTCCAACATGCTCCATATGATAAGCCTTAATTAGAACATTTTGTTCCATTTTTTAAATTTGATCCAAAACCCCCCACACACACACACCCCACCACATCATGCCAGAAAGTAATTGTGTTTCACTCGGTCGTGTCCCTGAAAATTTTCAGCTGAAAGCTGAAGTAGAGTTGCTATAGCGATGGCCATTGTAATGTAGAGCTCCACACTGCCTCATCACTCCATGCCTTGCACCATCTCCCTCCATCCTCACACAAGCATAGCCTCCATTTGTAATACTGGAGCTCAAGCTCCACCTCAGACAGAAGGAAAAATAAAAAAATCTTCATGCTGCCAGTTCAATCAAAAACTGACCAGAGCCATGAGGAATCTGAAGCTAGGGTATGTTATCGCAGGCTCCATAAATGACCTCAGTGACAGTGAGAGGCTGCAGCAGATACTGAGGAAGCAGAAAAGCTGTGGGGGCGTCCGGATGATTTTACCCCGAGCAGGTGGGGGGGGGCTTCTTCCTAGAGCAGTCAATTACCAACAGCTAACAGGAGGACCTGTCCCTGCATTCTCTGCCAAGGGCATCGGCTGCCCCCATAAAGTCCAGCTTCTCCTACTGGGAGCTGAAACCATGGCAAGTCAGACTGTTTAACAGGGAGTAAATGGTGAAAAGGTCACATGTGCAAATATGGCCTCCTTATCCCGGCTGCCAGAGATAATCAGCCCAGTATGTGGTAAACATGGTCCTTCTTGCCCAAATAGTGTACATCTGCTGGGCTCTGGCATTTTTTGTTTTTATGGCAAGCCAGAGTCAAGCTCGTGACCAGAGCCCACCTCCATTAGAATTCCTGGCAGTTTGCAAGGAATGACAGAAGAAAAAAAAAAGAAAAATATAAAAAGTAGCAGTTGTCAGAAGCCTACTTCTTGGGGATTGGCTTGTTTTCCCATGAGGAACAGGACTTGGACCATGTGCTAGTGCCACCACTCAAGCCAGCAGAAGGCTGAAGCACTCATCCAATTAGCAAGCAGAGGTTATCCGTGGGTGGGCTGCGGAGCATGAGACTCAGTCTGAAGGGAGGCGGAGCCGCAGTCCACAAAAATTAATCAAGTAAGTGATTCGCCTGGTCAACACCATAGGGAGCATTTAAACCACTCGATGGTGACACTATGGTGCTTCAGCTAGACATACGGTTAATCACATGACCATGCAGTTATTTCAATTAATCACAGGTTTTTATTCATTTTACCTCCTCCCCGGCAATGTCCTTTTTTCCCACCATAAAGCGAGAGGAGTTTCCTTTAATCGATTCCTCCAATCAGAGATTTTCCTAATAAAGGTGTCTGCACTGAAGGTCTTAAGAGCCACCTTCCACAGTGAGATGAACCACATGACCGCCTTCATAGCATCATGCATGGATGCGTTATGAGCATGTGAATTTGTCCATCTCACCTCCCATCTCCCTGTTTGCCCCCTGTTCAAGGTCTGCGTTAGATCTGTCAAAATTCTGCCCGGCAGCCCACATCTAAGTCTCAAACCTCTGTACCCCCCCAACCCCCTGCCAATCATCAGACTATCTGAGAGCCAACAAGCAGCAAACTCCCTGCTGGCTTCTCTCCTGAATGTTTCAGACGTGTGTAGGGGGACATCCTAAGGTCACCTAACCCCGAATGTTTCAGTTCAGCCTAGGAAGAGATGCAAAAGATCTCAATATGCATGAAAGGGCAGGGCAATTTACTATCAGTCATTCCTCTCCTCCTTAAGATCATTAGAGAACAATGACTGCTCATTCGAACCCAGGGTACGTGGGTATAGTGCAGGTGCTTCCTGATTTTTAATTGCTATTTGGATGCTAGAGGCTATAGACTGTGAGTAAATGGTGAAGACAGACCAGGACACATACAGCTACCACAGGTCACAAGACAGGGGACAGGAAGAGGCCACACATAAGCTGCTGTCTTGTCCAACAGGTCCAGATAGTGGGTTCATCAGGCACCAGGAAATAGACCTGGGATGTGTGCAGCACAAGAGGTCGGTGATGTCTACAGTGAATTGTTTGTGCATTTAGATGAAACGGCCCACCTGCTCCTGTCCTGTCCCATGCTACTGGTGCTGATGTGGTAGTCTGAGCCATTTCACTGCAGATACAGGATCAGGACTGAAAGGGGTATACATCAATGTTGGTAGGGCGAGCAGCACGTCACACTGGTCCCCTCGGAGTTTGTCAGTCAGTGCTGGATTTTCCATTCCTCTATGCAATATGGAAAAAAACTCCAATCCTTAGGCTTCGTACTGATGCAACACTTGAAGTAGACACATAGCAGAGGATTTAGAAAAATGAGATGAAAATGCAGGTTCTGCTACAAATATGGCCCAGAATAGTATCCCCATAACATTGCCCATGGGCTTTGGAGCTCCTCCACTGACCGCTGGGGTGGAGGTCATGTCCTGACCTGAACTCCCACAGCAAATCTCTCTATGACATGACCACACGACTGGCGGGGCCATGCGGGTTATCTGTCTTTACTTTTAAGTCACATTCAACCTCGCCGGCACTGGTGACTTTCCTCACAGCTCAACTGGCCCTTGGAGGGAAGCTGGTGGAGAACACCAATAGTATAGTGGAATCCTTACACATGAGGAAAAGCATAGTAGCTGGGAGCAGGACAGATGCAGCATTATCAGGAGCCTTGACAACTGGTAAAAAGGCAACAGCAGTTAGGAAGAGCTCACTAACTGGACTGGAGGGAATCAGATGCTAGGGAGTCCAGAATAGCATCCACGGGAATTTGAGCCTAAATGCAGTTACGGAGCTCCCCATGTAGCCACATCTGTGATCCCCGCCTCCGTCTCCTCATGTATTTAACTGTGCCCAGGAACTGCACGGAGACCAACCGCGCGACTCGGACTCCTGCCTGCCCGCCCTAATTGGATCAGGAGTCCGCAGAGACGGGGGGATGGGGTGTTCGGAAGTGCGAGGCCCTCTCCTGAAAGGGAAGACATGGAAAACAGGAGCAGAAGAGCAATTAGCTGCTTAAGATCCGGCATACTTGTGAACTTGCTGCCTCCCGCCTTGATGCGATTGGCTGGTCGCCCCGAATAAACCCAAGCTAAAAATACAGACTCAACGCGATTTCGTCACCCGACTCTCCGCCGCCTCAGACAGAACAGACACCTCATGTGACCAACCGCCTCAGGGAAGTCAAAAATCCACCCAGCCCCTGAAGACTCTGAATGCTGCAGATTTTTTAAAGGGGATACACTTTAATTAGCTTCGGACTGGCACCCAAAACATCAAGCAAGGTGGTCGACTATCAAAACAATGTCTTTAACGAAGTAATCAAACCTCAGGAAGAAATAAAAAGCTGATTTGATGGCAAGATTTGGCCATATGAAAAGCAGGGTTTGATGGTTCCCTGCCAAACTATCTTTAACTGACAACGTCCTGATGATGTTCTGAATCTTTGACTGGAAAAACACTTTTGCAACTGAAAAAAAACTTCTTCAGTAAACTCAAACATAAACATTTTTCCTGTACATGACAGAATCCAGCTGGGCCACTAAAAATTTTTAAAATCCAATGTCACTCTCACATCGAAAGGTCAGCACGATAATAATGATGCAACTGAATCATTCCGATTTGGCTCTGCAAGCATCTACTGCACATCCACTCCAAACTTTCCAGAAAGGGCAGACAGGAGCGGAGAAGCGTAGTCCCATGACTCCTGTGAAGAAACACAGAGCTTAACCCCATTCCAAAGTCTGGGAGAGCACACACCAGAGGAGGAAGCCAAAAACACCCTGCAGAAGCTTATCTTCCCTCAAAGGACCATCGAATTGGCCAAAATAATGGTTCATTTTAAGCTTTGGTTTCCATAGGAACAATAACCAAGAAGGTAGCTATCATGGGGCATTAAGAAAACAAGCCTGCAGTGTTTAGTGAGGCATAGATATGCTAGCAGTGACACAAAAGCTATCTGTTTTTGTTTGCATGCTTGTTTAACATAGGGTCAACCAGACAGTCTACAAATGTAAGCAGGAGGCATCTGGAAGCTGCAGGAGTTTGGCATATTAATGATGGAGCTGGAGGTTGGATCCGGGGGCTGGATATCAGCCTTATGTCCCCCAACAGAGGCTTGTACCACACATCCTGTCTTGAACAACCCCCAACAGCTGACACCAACTTGCATGGTCCCATCTGTTCCACCTGCAATGTGCAGACCTTCATTGGAGGGAATAGTGGTGGGGACCAGGCCAGCAGAACACTGAGTCACCAGTCCATCTTTAGCACCTCCTGCTGGGATGGGGCTGCAATACAGTGGAGCGGTCACACACCAAACTCCTAGCCAGCAAGGCGTAAGATTAAAAATCTCCATAGAGAGGATTCCCTCCTACCCTTGTAAGAGGAAATTAGTTATCTGTTAATAATAATAATAATAATTATTATTATTATTATTGTTATTCTATTATTATTATTATTATTATTATTATTATGTCAATGTTGGCTCTACTGGCATTCATTCATTTAGAGCTTTCTGTTGTCTGTGAAGGTTTTTGGGTTTCACCAAATGTCTGCTCTTTGTAGCAATTATTGAAACCATGTACTTTGTTGCTAGTGTTGTCCACTTTTTTATTGACAATCAGTGTTTCTAAGCATCATGGTCTTGTTCAATGGACTGGGTCATCTCATAATACTGCCTCAATAAGACATCTAGTTAAATGTGCTTCAAGTGAAAACTCTAGCTTGTCTTGACCAAGAATCCACTTGTTTGTTTTCTTTGTTATCCATAGTATTCTTAATATTTCTCACCAGCATCAACTTAAAAGGCATCAATATGCATCCTGTCATGTTCTTCATTGTCCAGCTTTCACATCCATAAAGAGTTACAGAACATATCTGAACAATTCTGATCTTTGTTCTTGGAGATATGTCAGTACTTCTTGAGATTTTTTTTTGAAGTCTTTCACAGCAGCTCTATCAAGTGTCAGCCTGCAACACACTTGACTGCTGGATCCTTGTTATTGAAGATTGTCTGAAGGAGGCAAAAGTTGCCGATAACTTCTCTCGCTTTGAAATCTGTTAGTACTCAGCTCTATAAGAATATAATCATTGTACAAGTCACTTAGTCCATTTGTTAGTCACTTAGCTGGTCTTGCAGCACAGCTCAGAGGTCCCAGATATTACTCTGTGACTGAGAGCATCATCACACCTGAAGATGGAGATGCCATCTCAGCTGAGACTGAACAGATTCCTCACCATTCTTAAAGGGACACAAAGTGAAATCACTCAAGACAACGGAAAACAGAAAAAGTACATCTACAACAGCAAATAAGACCAGACAAAATTAATTACCAGCCAACAAATTGACCTTTCCTGTTCAATAAAGCCATAAATCTGACAGGCTGACAGAGGCTGGGAGAAGGGGTGTCAGGCTTTGATGAATGATCTGGGGTTTCTATCGACCTAGCAGGGTTTTATGACATCATTCTATCATCATTGCAGGGGTGGTTGCAAGCACACCCATAGGCCAGTCCTTTAGGATAACCTAACAGAATTCAAAATTCTGCTGTCTTGTGTTCAATGGACCTGTTCCTTCTGCGACCATTGAGCCTCCTGCCAATGAGATCACAGCATGCTCAACCCAGCTCGTGAAGAATGCAGCTTTATGCAATCAAAAAACCTTCAAATAACCCCACCGCTTTTCATTTGCGCCGGGTAGCACAGCTTTGAAGAGCAAAGGAAGAGATTCAATTAAGCAAAGTGCAGACCAATTAACTGAATTAATGAACAGCTCAGATGGAGAGAAACCCTCAGCAACTCAAATGAGAAGACCTAAACAGGCCTTAAATGGATTATGTGTCAACAGAACAGTACTCTCCGACACCAGCGTGTGGGCATGTCACAAGTACTGTTAAAAGGGTGCAAAATTATTTCTGATCGCACGGATGACATTAAATGGCAAACAAGTACAGCGGATGATCTGTCAGTACCCTCTATGAGAGCAAGGCAACAAGTCCCTTCATCTTTTTCTCCCTATTCTGCATGCAGCCGTTCCATTGAAGTGACATTTCAAACGGTTTCCTGCAGCTCTCTCTGTCACGCACCTCCTATTTAGCCAGCAAATCCAAAGTCATTCTGGGTTTTTTTTTGTCACCTTGTAAGTACTGAAAGTCTCTTTCCCTGCCAGCCAAAACCATAAACACAATCTCTTGTAATGCATCAGATGCAGGAGCTAAAACACCCTCAGCATTCCTGAGAAGAGATACACAGTAAACAAAGATAATTAATTACTATTGACTGAACATTGTCCTTTCTACTTTAGCCTCTATAACCAAGGAAACATCTGCGTTTATAGCCACTAATTGGCACGATCGCTCAGAAATGCTTCATTCCCCCAGAGTTGGGGGTTCAAATCTCACATCTGCTCTGTGGGTGGAGCTTGCATGGGTTTCTTCATGCAGCCCAAAAACATAGAGGAAAGTGTATTGGTATCTACCAGTAGTGCGTGCCTGTGATGGACTGGGATCCCATCCAGGATATAACCCAGCCTTGTGTTGTTTGAAATAGGCTCCAGGTCCACTACAACTGCTTATATAAATATAACAATAAAGACAACTGCCAAACTATGTGAATCAGATTTATAATGATTTGCTAATATTCGATGTTTTTAAAAAGTAATCACATGATCATAGAACATAAACCAGCCCGAAACAAGCAGGATGCCAGCAGAACCGCAGCCAATCAACCTGTGGGGTCTAATTACATGAGCAGACAAAAAGATTAAAAACTGAACCTTCCTCGATGCATGTGGTCAGGATAAAAGTAATGAGGGCGTTGTGAATGAGACCGAGGAAATCTTGCAATCTCAGCATTTTAACGTGTACCTGTGCAGGCAGACTAATGGGCCGAAGAGAACAACAGCAGCAGGGGCACGGCTGTAAAATAAACGGCCATTAAGTGCAGCGGCCATTAACGACATCGCAAAGAAATCGCACGGTGCCCCACATTGACGATATTCACGACAGCCCACCCCCCCAATGCTGTAAGAGAATTCATGCTCACGCTGAGATTATTGTGCCCTGAATTGTTTTTCACAGTTTAATTACAGAAGATGCCCCCCTTTTAGCCTAGGGTAATAAGCAGATAGTCACTCTCTTAAGTTGTTAGAGTCGCAATTTATTCGTACGAGTTACCGCAGTGTACTGAGCAAAGTGTTTAGTAAAGAACTGGGTTCTGATTGGACGTATGCTGACACCATTGGACCAATCTCCCTTTTACACTGTTTAACGTACTTCTAGTCGGGCTGAACATTTTCTCGGGGTCACACAGCACCGCACGCCACCTTCTGTGTGATAACAAGTCCATACCGCGAAGGAAACTATGCATGCATGAGGTCTGCTAAAAAACTAAAACACACTTTGCCATCTTTAGCCGGAAGTCCAGCTGGCCTCCTTCAAAAGAAGCCCCTGGGAGGACATTCGAACAGGCAATCCAGCCACCATCAGAGCTTAAAGACCACACGCCTTTGCGGACAAACAAAAGCCACGCCCCACATCCGACAAGGGCCCGACACGCGGAATGCGAAGCCGCCTCTTTGTTCTGCTATCCCGCCAATTAAATAAATGGGCACTTTTCCGCAACACGCCATTTTCAGACGCTGATAGAGTGTGTCCTCCAGTGCTGGGTGGTAAATTAGTCCCATAAATGTGTTGCCGGTAGCCAGGCAGGACATGAACCTATTCAGTGGGAATAAGAAAAAAAATCTGTTTCCAGATCCTAAATAATACCTACCAGTCACTGGGGGCAAAGCTGGGTGCTCTGGGTGCTTAGATTTATAGAGTTAATGGATTGTTTCCCTCCATACATTTTACTGACCCAACCTCTTTTTCGGCTTCAGTTGGTTTCAGTGCTGTCGCCTGGGTGATGGAAAGTGACAGGAGGCTCAGAATGCCCGTGTGCCCCATTGGCCAGGTACCCTTCAACAAGCCAATCAGAGGCTGAGATTAAGCCGCAGGGCAACACGAAGGATAGCCACCTCCCAAGGATTTAACCTGGCACATAGGCGCATCATTTGGTGAACTTGCACACAGCCCCCAGCCAAATAAATAAATAAATCCTTCCCACACATTTGCAACTCTGCCATTCCCAGGAACCCTAAACATGCCAAAAAAAGTCACTTATTAGAAGTGACATCTTATTTTCCCCATTTCCAGATAACTGATGGCACTCCTCCATATTCACAGGGCAGTTTGTGTCAGCTGGCCATTGTGCTCAGCCAATGAGTCACCGTGATCAGCCTTTTCAAAGCAAATCAATCATTCATTTCAAAAAACAACACCTATAGGTAACTGTCTTGGTTCGAGAAGAACCCATTGATAGGAACCACCTGTATCAAGTGTATTTGCCAATCAAGAAGTGAAAAAAGGAGTAAACAGTTCATTTCATTTCTAGAGAAGGGGATTTGAAATCACAAAGAATATTTAACAAGTTCAGAACCATATTTATCTAATTTCCGTTTCAAATGCGCTGCAGCTTTTTTTGATACTGACGGGGGGGACAGCTCAGCCCAATGGCAGTTCTGAAGTGGAGATACAATAAAGAAAAAGGCAGTCTGGCAGAAGTAAACTGCCAAGCCCTTATAAATATTGCACATCTGGAATACACACTTTGGATGAACCCTGAAACATGCTGAAAGTGGTAAAAAAAAAAAAAAAAAAACAATCTCTTGTGGGAACCCATGTCAGCTCATCTCAAATTTCCAAGGCTGTAGCAAAGGTCATGAGTGTTATACTATGAGATGAAGGATTACTTAAGCCCAACAGCCATGACCAGGAAAAGTGGTCTGAAGACAGATGGACGGACAATTGGATCACTATGCATCAAATCCATTCATAACCAAATGAATCACGGTTTATACTGTCGATTTTTAAAACACTTTCTAGCCTTACAGAGACTTTGATGACCTGGCTCAGCTGTGGGAACTAAACGTCTGAATCTAATTATTTTCTGTTGTGTGTTTGATGAACGCTGTACATGAAAGGCATGAAAACTTGTCTTGGGGCAGAAGGGAAGAATAAATAAAAAGGAATTTCAGCGCTGTACGCGAAGGCGATGAGGGGCTTACTGTGGGTCGGGAAGGTGTAAGGAGAGCAGGTTACGAGAGCAAGCATGAACTGAGTGGTGAGGGGCTCGTTTAATAAACTGCTTGTTTATTGTTGATTACACTTTCCCGGAAGAGCCCGACCTCCTCCTTTCTCTCGCTCTCTTACACACACACACACACACACACACACACAAAGCCTTCCCAGACCTATCCGCTGACTTGATCAGCGCTCCGAGCTGTCAGGATTTTAACCCAACTCAAAGGACGCTTCGCAACCGAGCTATCTAACAGTTTGCAAGCAATTGTTTCAGTATGATTCTGGAAGGGGGTGTATTTTTCTGTACTGTTCACAATTGTTAACAAAGTTCATACACTGAGTAATCAAAATTTTCGAAATAAATTTTCCAAATGAATTGAAATTCATTGACATTTTACGTAGATCCCTCGTTATGAAACTTTAAGAAGCGTCCATCAAATATCTCATAATGCGCATCATCGTTAAAGCCGCACCTAGGGAGCACGACTCCGGCGCGGCAGCAGATAGAATGTAGCATTTTCCAGATTAGTGATATCTTGAACTAAGGATGGATCCTTACTCACCTGCTGCAAATTGTTACAAACCCGTTATAACGAAAATTAAACGTTTATTCTTTTTAACCACAGCAAAACAAACCAGCAGCCACGCGATTCTTTTCGCACACTTTTCTCGGCAAAAAAAAAAAAAAATTAAAAGAAAGAAATAATTTAAAAATCAATGCTTGAGCGCTTAATAAGGCAGAAGCGCCGTCACTTCACATGCTGGTAGATCCATTTTAGATCCATCCCGAAGGTTCGCTTTTCCCACGCAAGCCGAGCCGACTACATACTTAGTGTCATTGTCAGCAGCAATCAGGGATGCATTCAAAACAGTAGTGGGTAAACAAATAAGAAACAAGTCTCAGACTTCGTCGACGGACTGCATCTGTACACCTTACGATAAATGCATGCTATAAGACGACGTAATCACTCCATTTACAGAAAGCAAAAGTACAGTTACTACATCTTACCTTCTTTCTCTACCGTCTCGTAAGCGGTATCGTTAGGACCCACAAAGAGCCAACGTACAGAATCAGGCTGCCTGACAGAAACGTTCTGGTTTGGTAAAAACGGATGAATAGAAAGTGGTGAGAGAGTGGAGAGGGATCGGGGTCGGAATGAGGAGGAGACGTGCGTTTCCGATACCGTTACGACGCTCTGATGAAAGGGAGATCTCTCCGGTCCTGATGCTGACATCAGAAAGAGCTGCTTAAGGTGGATCGCAGTGTAACTGCCGTCGGCTGCTCGTTTTCTTTGGCTAATATCCCCCCATCTGGTTTTATTTTTTAAGCATCAGCCGGAATTATTCTGTGGTTTAATAAAAGATCGCTGCATTTCATATTACGACAACTAGCAAAACCAACAGTGAATTAAAACTACTTGGACGTTTAGGGATCCAGCTGACCCTCTCGTCGTACCAGACATTCGACGAAATCCTGCTGGCGGGTAGTAAGCATGTTTTGAGAAAAACGCATCCCAAAATGTAAGAGTAGCGCTGTATTTTACGAACGCAAAACGTTCGTGGTTAATGAAATTGCCCAAATGCGTACACCAGAAAACATTCGAGTTGGCCGCAACTTTTGAAATCGAATGAGAGATTGCAATAGGGATAAGACTATATAGACGTGGGATCCGTTAATTGTACTCCGGAGAAGGATGACAAAACATTTAGATATATGCAAGTAACAGAACGTAAATAATGTTTATACAAAATTCGATGAACCCTATAAGCTTCCATCACAACCGATTCATTAACACACATTACATGTACTTGAACACGTAAGGACCAAGAAAACACAAAAACAGATTAGCGTTATGTTAATACCAAGTCACACATTCACATGATGTCTCAAGTCAGACACCACCTTCACACCTTAGAGTTTTCTCAACTACAAATCCTCAGTATTTCGGTGAGTGTGAACATGAATCAGGGTAGCAGTGGTGATAACTTTCTTAAAACAGTGCGAACGAGCCTTTCAGTTACACGTGGTTTTCCCGATGGCTGAACCTGCGACCCCCAACATACGCTATTTAGTGGCAATCAGTTACCACACCGGAGAATGTGTGAAGTGGCAAACTAGGTCAGCTCTGTCAACTGGGTAATTAAAGTGTAAACTGAGGCAAATTCTACTACTCAGGCACAGTCAAAAAGGCAATTTTATTTTAGCATTAGACACAATGGCATGCCTGGATATCCTTTGATACCGGGCACGGTTTGATGGGTTCAGATGATACACTGTACAAGCAGACAAACTGCAAAGAGAATACATTGCTATACGTTAAAGTTACAAAAATGTACAGAATAAAAAGCTCAGGGATATTTACAGATAATGAGCTGGTGATTTGTTTAACAACAGGTTTTACTTGTTTTCTTCTACCCAAACTCCACCAGTGCATCAATTACTGATCCACAGCTTCCACCCGGCTGCTGCCCGAGGTTAGCCTGGATCCCACAGCAGATGACCGTCGACTCATGCTGCTCTGGATGAACTCCTTGAGGCCTTGGAGCTCCTGGCAGAAGAGGAACTCCACGTACCAGTCCCAGTGCTTACCCAGCTGGAGAGAAAGGCACCCCTCAGAAGCCATTGGGCAAATCGATTCTAACATACAGCAGCCAGCCCAATACATCAAAATACATATTTAAAATTCAGAGAAACACCAGTCAATACATGGGTTTTACAGCACGTATTTTTATTCAAAAGCATATGGAGTTTCATACCTTTATAGAACCAAGGTCCATCGTCATCTTCTCTGGCCAACACTTAATATGCAAGAAAAATAAGAGTAGAGTTGAGAAGGTGCATTTTCATTTTCCTTTAGAGGGAAAATGCTAATAGCTGGGTTAGGCCCAAATACAGACATTTGTATCTTTTAACCCCATGACACATTATCTCAGAAGCACCAAGAACAATAAAATCAGATGCTTAGTCAATGAATTTAAGACGAATTAGCATCACTTTGCATCAGGTTCCACTCTAAATGTTAGCGATGGGACTAATGAGGCTTCAAAATCCGTCGTGGGTGGGAGTATCACAAACTACCAATCAAGTTGAGGGTTAAAGTTTTGAAGCCTCATTTAGCCACCACATTGATCGATCAGTTTGGGATACTCCCACAGGTTTTGAAGCCTCATTTGTCCCCCTCACTAAAATGTACCTCTCACTCAAAACTCCACCCAAGTCGGTCATCATAAATGTTTACACACTCAGTGCCTAATAAGGCTAGGCTGTTGAATCTGCTAGGCTGCTACACCCCCACCCACACAGTGAAGCAAAATTCCATCATCAGTCAAAACTGCTGGGCTGTTCTGTCAGACTGAAGACTCATCGGCTGCCGTTATATCATATTCCACCGAGCCTGGGAACTGCACTTATACCCAGCACTTTACTGCTGGAATAAAGCAACCTCAGCACTTATTCTAATGCACTAAATGTGCAGCAGGTGGACGGGGACAAAAGCATCAGCAAAGCAATTAAAAAGCAGTACATGCAGTAACAAGTACTTTCTCAAACTAAACGATCACTACTGTGGCTATTAGGGGCAATATGAGGCTTTGAGGGTTAGGATCAAATCCAATGACCGGCATAATAATCATATCACCATTAGGGTTAAGGGCCTAACTACTCCACCAAGCTTTGCTCTCACCTGTATATACAATCTGTCTCGCTCACAAAGAGCAAGACTGGATGTGTGAGAACTGTCCAGTTTCCTCTTGAGGATGAATGAAGTACAACTGTTCTATATATTCTATTAGGCCAGCATCTCTGGCACTGTGTCTATAACATTGCATTCAGATTAAATAAGAAACATTTGAGTGCTGCACTCACATTCTGGTGAAAGTCAACGGCACAGCTCAAGAAGGCTGGGTGGTGGATCAAGCTGAAGCGGGCCGAGGGCTCGGGCACCTGGCTACGGGAGAGGATGTCCTCGCCCAGCTCCACGCCAGCTCCGGACTGGAAGGCCCTGCAGTTCCACAGGCAGCTCACCATGGACACCATGTAGTGGTTGAACTCGTGGTACGTCTTCCTGCTGATCTCAATGGGCTTCTGGCCAAAGATGTGGAGATAAAAACATGGTGGATTTTCCTCGGCTTCATTTCGTTTCTGACCACCTACACAACGGCCCCCTTTTCCAATCTGTCAGTTATTTTTAAATGAAGCTGCACAGAATAGGGAAAAAGACAGCCCTGCATACAGATATCAGACACACCAATGACTACATCTAAATGTACTTCTAATGCAGTTTTTATGCACGCTGACCATTCATATAAAGAGCCGGAACAGTTACATTAATGGTACCCTAACTACTCCAGATAACACCTACACCTCACCTCCCTAACTTGAACACACAATAAATCCACTTCATTCTGGATCACACAGATGGTCAGAAATTCACTTCTCCTTGGCCGGATGAATACACAGCCCATGAGGCCATACACAGGTAAATGCATAAAAAAACTCAAGTGAAATTCACCTTAACTGTTAAAATTTTCTGAAATTTGGACCGACAACCGTACACTCTACAGTGAAAGTGCTTATTTACAGCTATCTTTCCAGCCACAGGCTTCCAGTCTTTTAAAACGGGACTCTGTTATTACCTACCTATGTGTGTACCTCAACCATGTAAAGTATGCCAAGGTGAAAGATTCTGCGGGATTTAAACCTGTAGCTCTACTAACACTGCTTCGATCTCAAATCTCTACACTCACAAACCACAGAGCTGGGGACCTGAATAGGCCATTTTGAGTTCACACAATGTCACTGGACAGATAAGGGCAGGTGCTCCTGACAGCAAAAAAAAAAAAAAAACCACCACACACAAATGGCTTCAGTCTGGGTAAAGAATAAAATTGGCTGGGATTCGTGGCATAGACAGGAGCAAGCTGACAAAGTGATGCTGTGCAGAAGAGGGTGGAGTCATGTCGCTCATCCTCCACAGTACAGTCAGGAAAGAGCAGCATTAACCCTCTGTTTTCTGGCACACAGTGCCATACTCTGCAGCATAAACAGACTTCGAAACTGTAAAACCCAACCTGGGAAATTGAAAGGGCTGAAAATTGACATTTTTATACGAGAAAATACAACATTGATGCAAATATGGACAGACCTTAAAATGCCCCAGTCCTCTGAGGAACCCATCCCCCAGATGCATTTGTGACCCCAGCCTCCACTCCTCTGGGTGAGCGGGTCGCTCGCTGGCTGACCTTTTCCATCCAGTTGTTCATCCATTTCTAAATCGCTGTTCTCCTGTTCCCGTTTTGTGTACGAGCTCTCAGACAGCATTATAGCTACGTGATGCTGACCGCTCAGCTGTCCCTTCCCCAACGTCCACCCCGTTTTAAACGGCACTGCTTGGCATTTCAGGCATCTTGCAATTTGCCTGACATTTGTAAAGATCCATTACAACCCAGCGCCAGCGGGGACGGCAAAGCGGAGCTAGTGTCTGGCCTACAAGGCACTTTGGCCAATTCGCATCTTTTTGCCTCATTAAGCAGGAACAGATGGTCTCGAAAACGGAGAATCACATGCAACAATGAAGCTGTTCGATACCTTCGTCTGTTGCTCTTGATTCTTGGCAGATATGAGATTTGTTCTGTACCTAAAAATTTAATGGAACCAAAACATAACGAGGTTAGTTAAAATAAAATTAAAGGCCGTGTAAATTTCCAAGCTTTACTGACTTCAAATGCCAAAAGAATCAAGGCTTTCATATTTGAATTAACAGTTCTTTACGCTTTAAGTTTATTATGCTACATACTCTAGAGTATCCCAAGTGGTATGGCAAGCTCACCTATACATAATGTGGCAGAGTTTATCCACACTCACAAAGTCGGTAGCATGGAGGGCTGGATAGAACACACCCGCTGGCGGCAAGACCACCAGGGGCAGGTCATACTTGAGGAACATGTCACTCACCTTAAAAAGGAGCCAAGAACAAGCATACACATTCACGTGAGACATCAAGATCTGACATCACACAAAAGAAAAATCAAGTGTGTGACACTGGTCAGTCCAGAACATAACCTGGACATGTGCTTTACTCTTTGGGTATACAGAAATTCAAGGAGGCGCCTTAAAAAAAAAAAAAAAAAAAAAATCGGTCTTAGAAGGTACCGTCTCATAAAAGTCCAGGGTGAAGTTTAGCAGCAGGGGGTGATACTGCTCCAGTTGCAGACCCACAGTGGAAATGCGGCCCACAAATCGGACAAGGGCCATGACAGAGTCCATCAAGCCAGACAGGGTTATGTTCCTGATGGGGGAGAAAGCAGCATCTCTTGTTTGTCTCATGGTATCATACTTTTTCCAAGAAATCAAGGGCTGAAGAGACATCTACATTTCTACCACCTCAATAACCTGTCCAAGTTTTCTGCAATCATATTTCTGTACTCAATTACTGAACCTCAATCGTAAAGCTTCCGAGGCATAAAACATTAGACCTTGATACAAGGACTCTAAATATACAATGCTCAAAGCTCTAATTTCACTGGCTATTTCAGGCAAGTTTTCCACCCTAGTCACACCTTCTTTTGATGAAAGCTCTCACTGTGGCTAAGTTGAGGAAGATTACGGTGGAAGTAGCCTGTGTGGACTTAACTGCAGAGGTATGATCACAGCAGAATAAAATTACGACATGTCCTGAAGTAATGCAGGTAAATCTGCTTCTTCTCATAAAAACCCCTCCCCTGAAGGGGAGGAAAGCAGGTACTTCAGAAAGAGAACTAGAGGCACAGCAGTTAACAAGATGGGTCAGTGATTTAAAATGGCTGCCCACATCCCAGGAGCACCCGAGCTGACGCGAGCTGTGGAGAGGTACTTAACACCTAAGGGACTTCCGCAAAAACCCTAGCTGTATAACTGATGTGAAAATGCTGAGGATAAGCGTCTCCAGAAATGGAAATATTACTTCACATTAGTTAAGGGGACACTGACAGCAGAGTCTGGCTGGTCAAGCTGATGTCCAGTTCGTCCTCAAATGCGTACACAGAGTGCCAGATCAGCCACTTCTGCAGCATGCTGTTCAGACACTCAATGACACCACACTGAAGGGGAAAAATCTGAAAATTCATTACTGGAATACAGCACAAAAACATAAGATCGTACAGCATTGAGATGTTGAAGTAATAAAAAAATTCATTTCTAATACCTTGAAAAATAAAGAGGATGTGAAGAAAAGCTGCATCAAAGGCTCAAAAAGAAAGGGTTTAAGACCTGGAAGAAGGGGAAAGAGTAAAAATAAATGTTTGCGGATAAAAGAGATCCTTGCCATATGAGCTCTAGAATTTAGTGCTCAGCTGAACACAACTTATTAATGGCAGAGAGGCGGGACTCACGAGAGCACGGGACAACAGGGATGTCACTCAACAGTGCCAAAACCTGTGGGCGAAGCAATGAGCCATCCCAAACTCTCAGGAACTTGTACAGGAAAAGCTCAGTGGCCATGAAGCCCTCCTGGGGGGGGGAGGGGGGCAAGAGAGCATACAAGATAGCGCCAGGGCTTAACCACAGAGGAAACAATGTTATTTAAATAAACATCAATTATCATGAAAGTGCAACGACAGAGAACCTAGCCCAGCCGGAGGTCAAGGTGGCTGAGGGGAGGGAGAAGGATCAGAACACTACCCACCTGGAGAAAGCGTTGAGTGCCGATGAGAGTACTTAAGAACTGGGTGGCCTCAGGCATATCCTGAGCTACAGCATCTTTATGGAAGAGGAACTCTGTGCCGGTAAGGAAAACAGATATAAATAGGCTGACCCAAGAGGAACATTGAACAAGTTCAGTGCCAAGACAACTGCGAGCCCCAGACCATTAAACAGTCTCAGTTAATAAATTAAAAAAAAAAAAAAAATCCAACATAGGATCATGAACAATTTTAACTTAAGGAACAAGTTGTACTTAAATTGGATTTAAACCAGTTTTAAAGGGGAAAAAAAGAACCACTCTCAAAACATCTGTTGGATCTGTTTCATTGATATAAACACACTGCTTGTCAAAAATAACTGGAAAAAACTTATACAATCAAAAGAATAAAAAACACAGAATGAAGCATTCACTGCCAGTATAGCACTTGCAAAAGGTAAACCTTTCACAAAACATTGCATCTTACCACCTGACAACCTTCAAAAGAAAGGTAATATAGCTCTGACCTTAAGGCATGTTACACTACTCAATAACGGATGTGCGAAAGACACCAATATAACCTTTCAAACAATAAATGCAATTTTGTTAGATGTAAAATGCAGGGCAAGGTCTCGTTGGTTCCAAATGCCATCAGCGAATTTTTTACAATTTGTTTTTGCCCACATATGGCATACAGATAGTACAATGATCTTGTACACACTAGATGGCTATCACTCATTTTTTATCATGACAGGCTAGAAATGTGTGTCACACACCATAACATATAAATATTGTCAGTGATTGGCAATTCTGTCCTGCAAAGCAGTACTTTAATTAAAAATTGAGTCTACAGCTGCGGTACTCTGATGGAACGCTCATCAAAGCAATTCAGCCTCTACCCTGGGGACCCGAGTTTAATTTTTACGAAGCCAAAATTAGTGCCTTTGCCACCAAGACAAAATAATGTGCATTTTCCTCCTCAACAAACTTAATTTTTTTTTAAATCATCTGGGTTGGAGAAGCAAATACTTTATGAAATACATATTTGCATGAATTTAGAAATGTTTGCTAGGATAACCTTCAGGTGATTTGTTATTTAAAGTTGAACTGTTTTTCATGATCAAAGAGGGTCATTCCATGAGATTCTGCTGAACAGGTTGCATACATGGGTTGGGCTCTCTGGTATAGTCTTAAATTGGTTCAGATCTTACCCAAGTTGGCTTGAATATTGTGTTACACTTGGTACCCATGTCTCAAAGGATCAAGCTACGATATGTGGAGTTCCCTTAAGCTCAATTTTAGTCCCTATATTATTCAATCTATACATGCTACCGCTGTCCAGTATAATTAATAAATAAAATCAGCTTCCATCAGTATGCAGATGACACACAGATATCTGTCCTTAGGTCCTGATGCTCATGAGCCTATCTGCTCCCTACTTGAATGCATTGATGACAAACTCTTGGATGTCTCAAAACTTTTTACAACTGAATAAGGGAAGAAAGAGATGCTTGCTATTGGGAATGAAATACAGAGGAAGGAAATACGGGTGTATTTAGAATCAATGTCTCTGAAGGCCAAACAATTTATTTACCTGGGAGTGCTTTTCAATAGCAATCTTAGCTTTAATAGCCATAGCAGCAATGTCTACAAAACAGCATACTATCACCTCTGTAATATCGCTAAAGTCCAGGGTACGCTGTCATTTGTTGACTGTAAAAAAACTAATACATGTTTTTGTTTCAAGTAGAAGAGATTACTGTAATACTATTCTAGCTGGCCTACCAAACAAATCTATTACAAATTTACGTGTTCAGAATGCCAGAGTGCTAACAAGTACTAGTCATAGGATCATATTACACCCATTCTTAAAGCCCTTCACTTGGCTTCCTGTGACTTTTAGGATTGATTTGAAAGTTCTTTTATTAGTTAAATGTTTACACGATCTTGCCCTGCCGTATCTCAGTGACATGACTGTAAGGTATACCCAAGGTAGATCACTTAGATCATGCAGCATTAATTTATTGGTTATTCCCAATATCCGGCTGAGAAGGGAAGAGGCAGCTTTTAGTTACTATGGTACCAAACTCAAACTGTTTCCCTGGAAACCTGAGAGCTACTGTACATCTTAGTACTTTTAAAACTAGGCTGAAAACACACATGTTCACCATTGTGTTTAAGAACTTATGATAGAGTTATTTCATGCGGTTATTTTTTCGTTTACTTTTTAAACTCATGCTTTTTTAAATCTAATTTGTTAAAATAATTGAAAGTTGAATTTTCTCTGTAAAATGTCTGTAAAACACTTTGTAAACCCTGTGGTTGAGACAGTGCTATATAAATAAAGATTGATTCAACACAATTAGTCATTGATTCAGGCATCTTTGATTTACGACTACAATAACACATTTCACTACTTAAAGAACCACAAAAACATGGAGAAGTTTTCAGGGAGAGACGGGAAGCTTAAAGGGTTGGTTATGCTCATCAGTGGGTGTCATAAGGTTTAGTGTGACCCGCCTTAATGTAGAGCGCCACAAGGCCCCGAACCTCACTGACCTTCCTGAAGCGCGCTGCCTAGCCAATAATTGAGCCTCAGGAAAGCAGAGCTGTCCTTCATGCAGTCCAGGAAGTGGAGCGCCATTGCAGAGCCCAGCATGGAGCCCATCTGGGCCGGGAGCTGAAATGAGATCCAAGACGAGCAAAGAGTCATGTGAGGTGAGTGGCAATAAGTCCAGTTAAGTCAGTTGCATCCTTCTCCTGGGGACCGTATGCCAGAAGCCTGTTCAACATTACAACAGCTCTTTCACTGCCATGTTACCCGATGGCCCAGAATAACACTGACCAGCTCACCGTGCCAATACCAAAAAAGCTAGATTGGCACAGACCACTCACAACGCGAGGGGTGCGATGGTGGGATGTTCCAATAGGTAAGAAAAGGACTTCACATTTTGCACATATGCCAGTTCAAATATTTCAAGCAAAGTTGCCACAGAATATGAGAGCTTTTCTGTAAGAAATACTGTACCCTTCTGGATGCATGGCCGAAGCCGCCCACAAACAGGGAACAGAGTTCACATGCCCTGTTGATTTAGCCTTTCTGGTGTTCATATGCCCCACAAGCATTTTGCCAACTCCTTGCCAGCTCATTTATAAAACCACCTCTAATGAAAGAGTTAAAACACTATGGCCCACAAAGAACAGTACAATAAAATGAGAAAAGGGACTCTGGGGTGAACTTTAGATTACAGTAAATTTAAATGATGACAAATGAAGTTTTCATAATATTTCAATTTTTACAGAAGCTCTTTAAATTAGTGAAATGGACCAAATCATCTCCTTCCTATTGAACATGAATCAAAAAGAAAGCAGCTAATATTCTGCAGTAATGTCTTCTCTGTAAAATCCTGTGTGTGTAAATAATCCCAGACTGACAAATTAAACAAAACCAGATAATCCACATTGTGATTTTTCATGTGCACACCGAGTTCTGCCATAATGAAATAGCACCATCTTGTGGAACAAAACATGCCACAAGCCATGATTGAGCATCCAAGTTACTAATGAGCATGAGTCACTGGACCTTCCAAAACCATGTCTCATGTGTCTTATTGCAATATACACAAATGATTATCAGATTTGCTGAAAATTACCATAACCTCCCCTATTACTATAACACAGGGGTGTTTTTGTAATGCTTGTCACTTTCCAGCACAAATGACCAATATATGACATTTACATGCACACACAATATCTCATTTACATTTTCCTTATCAGCCATTATTTCACTTAGTAATATTCTTCTGAAAAATTTTCTAGGCATTAATTATAATTTATTGTTCAAGTACCATTTGCCAAAAAGTCTGTGCACATTTTTGTTCATTTTGACACAAATTTTAATATGCACACTAAAATCAAATGGGATTAGCATCTACAATAAAAATCATGATCATAGCAATGTTTGCCAGACAGGTGGGCAGTTTTGTATCCATGGCAATCTTGCCAGAGCCTCAAAGGATTTTGACAAAATCATAAGCCAGTCAAACGGGAGTCACACTGAAATCATAAAGTATTTGACTAGGGCAGGGAAGGGTCCGGGCGTAGAGCCTGAACGATACCTCGATGCGGTGGAGGTTCTCCAGCAGCTGGGGGAACGTGCGGAGCTGCTCCATGGGGAAGACCCTGCTACTGGGGGCTCTGCTGTGAAGGGCAGAGCTAATGGCTGGGATGCTGACGTGCCCATTCGACTTCTGAGGGGAAAGCGCAGGATGAGAGGGTGTGACAACCTTGTGACCGCAGGCCGCTCAAAAGAGGCCCCCAATACATTTTGATGGTCATTAAATTTAACGCTCACATCTCACTCAAAATATTACTCCATTTCTCCATGCATATGTCACATAGCAGAAAGATACGTTTACACAGCTGCACACCCCCAGTGCAAATAAACGCTTACTCCAGAGAAAAGCCGAGTCTAGGCCGTTAATCCGTACCACACTGAAGGATGTGCTCGCCTGGTGTGCAAAATCCCGCACGTATACAGGTTTTGCATGCGACTCCTGCCGAGCCGACACCAGAGTGGTTGCACGTACCCGCTTCCTCCCGGCGGGTCTCCCACGGACCCCAGCACTCAGCTGCAAATCTGACCACAGTTCTGCCCCGCTGTTCCGCTGAATGGCAGCAAGGGCCGACTTCCATGTAAAGCTGGGATTCTTAAAGCCACTCTGAGCAAACAATGATGGGATATTTCAGAAATGTTAATTATTCTTCTTTCCAGGAGAAAGTGAAGTAGACCTAAGAACATGCTAATGTATACAGTGCCCCCAACCCTTTATTGTAAAGTGTCCTGCAGAGTCGCAGGACAGCACAAACCTTCATCCTCGTCGGCACAGACAGGGTGACCAGATCTGGACAGAAGACTTTGTACAAAGACAGCAAGTGTATAAGAAAGGGCTGTCGGCCCTGGGAACAAGAGACATGCACCAGACCGATGCAAGGGGGTTGGGGAGAGAGACACAGGTCACACAAATTCATTAAAAACAGCCTGGATACTTCAGAGGTGCAAAGAAGCCTAAATATGCAGGAAATTCATCTCCTCTGTTAAAAACAAGGTTGTGCTAGGAAACATTAAGAAGGACAGCATAATTGCAAAATATACCATCACAGGCCATCGGGTTATAATCGTTTATAGCTACTGCAGCTAATAATAATTACAACTATAACAACCCATTCCAAAAAGTCTCATTTGAGTCTTTATGCACACTAGTAGTCAAAACAAACACGTGTTTAAAAAAAAAAAAAAAAAAGAGTCCTTACTATTTTAACCTGAAGGTCCAGAAGTTTTCGAACCCTGTAAGGCCGAACTAGAAGAAGGAAGAAAAAAAGTTCCATAACTCAACCGTTAACACTTTATTCTTCCTACTTCAAGGGTGGGTCAACATTCAGAGCATGC
The DNA here is from genome assembly GCA_009936485.2 of Gymnarchus niloticus. Classification (NCBI taxonomy): domain Eukaryota; kingdom Metazoa; phylum Chordata; class Actinopteri; order Osteoglossiformes; family Gymnarchidae; genus Gymnarchus; species Gymnarchus niloticus. Next base: position 15,966,407 of record JAACJT020000002.1, on the reverse strand, counting down.
CAGGATCATTCATGACTTACCACTCTCCCGCCTGGTCAGTAGGTACAGAAGATGGCAGATATCTGGACACTGAAAGAAAGCAGCAAAAGGAAATCACCTCACATTTTACAGGCACAGAATTGGTTTAGCCTCTTAATGTACAAGATGTGAATCCACCCAGAAATTTAAAGACATCTTTACCTCTTATTCAAACATCAACCAGGATATCACATGCAGATGGGAACAGACATACAAAGTACAATCTAAACCTACATGAACATCTCTGTGGGGTGTTGCAATCCAGGAACCAGGTGTGTCAAGATCCCCCACTAGAAGACAATAACACAACAAGCAGCTCTCCACCTACCAGGGTCTCCTCCGTCACAAAGCTGAAGATGAAGCCGTAGATGGCCCTCAGGTAGTCCTTTGAGTCGATCAAGTCAAACATAGTGAGGACCCAGCGAATAAAGAGGACCTTAAAGCCCAAAGGAAAAGATTTACTTAAAGCCTCCAATAAAAGATCAGTCATCATATCAGGAAACGAAACTGGCCTCATTAGACTGAGAAGAGCCACTTTCACAAGAGCAGCTTCAGACATACACATCTTTTCAGTGTTCATTTTCACACCATCCTTTATACAGGGGTAATACAGGTTGAACAGCTCAAACACGGTACACAGCGGGGCCTCTCTTTGAATATAACTTTCCGTTAGCTTGCCTAATCACCATGCCACTGTCTACCCCCTTTACCTGCATGCTCATCGGCATCTTGTCCATACACAGCCAAGAAATCCCCCTGATGACCGCTTCCTGCGGCACTGTAGAGGCTGGGATCAAAAACTTGAGCACACGGGTGCTGATCGCAGGCGCTGAATAAGGGAGAGGAAGCAGACACACCAGGGTATAGGAGTAGTAAGGGGGCCAGACATAAGGATGAGAACGTACATAAAACTTTGCTGACACTGATATCCTAACGCAGATGGTCTTCAGAGTTTATTCATCTAGGATTTTTTTCCTGTTGTCAAAACGGCTAGTATAGGCAGCAGAGTAGCTCGGGGGTAGCACTGTTAACTCACACCTCCAGGGTTGGGGGTTCCACTCCTACCTCCACTCTGTGTGTGGCATTCGCATGTTCTCCCTGTGTTGCACTGATTTCTCTCAGGTACTCCTGTTTCTTCATACAGTCCAAAGACACATAATTAGGCTGACAGGAGTCTATAAATTGCCCAAAGCGTATATGCGTGTGTGCTCTGCCATCCCCATCTAGGCTGTACACCAGCCTGGTGCTCTGTTCTGCCGGGGACAGGTATGAGAGCCCCCACAACCCTGACCAGGATGAGCAGTTAAGAGATGGGTGCAACCAAAATCAGAAAGCTTTACTGGCCAAGTATGTTAAGACTTACATTTGACTTAGTAGGTGTACACAATATTCAAAACACACCAAGACAATTAACAGAATATGTACACATTAAATTTCACATATTTTCACATCCTAGACTGTTCGTCGACAGTTAACAGCAACAAACAGACTGGGTGAAATAAATAAATAAATAAACAGTATGTTAGGTAAACAGGGTGATGGGAGCTATAATACTCCCTGACTACAGTGCAAAGTGGCGTTTGTTATTCAGAGTCCAGTTACCATAGCAGCCTAACTGCTGCTGCGGGGAAGAAGCTGTCCTTGTACAGTATCTGGTGGTTCTGGCTCTTATGCCAGAGGAGACAGTGTCCAGGGTGAGAGGGTCCAGCTATAATCTCGGCTCCTGTTATAAATGTCCTGGAGTGTTGGCAAGCTGCACCCAATGATCTTTTCTGCTGCCAGGATGGTTTGTTGGAGTTTAGTACACTCCTAAGACGTGAAGGAACCAAACCACCGAGTGATGGAGGTGGTGAGGACTGTTTCAGTGATTGCAGTGTACAGGGTCTGTGGCAGGTTGTGTTTCCTCAGTTGTTTAAAAAGGAACATCCTCTGCTGTGCTTTCATGGCAATGGAAACTGTTACTCTCCCACCTTAGGTCCCGGGTACTTCGACTCCTCTGTGAAAACCACAGATCCATTTATGATGAGAGGTCGTGGGGAGGGTGGCCAATTCTAAAGTCCAACACCATCTCTACAGTCTTTTTGGCGTTCAGAACCAGGTGACTCTGACTGCACCAGGAGGTCATCTGCTTGACTCCATGATTTTAGGTTGACTCATCACCGTTGGTAAGGAGGCCAACCACAGTGGTGTCATCCATTAATTTCAGGATCTTCACAGTCTCGTCACCGAAGCCTCAGTCATTTGTATACAAACATGAGAAGGAGGGAGAGCATGCAGCCTTGCGGAGTTCCTGTACCAACTGTCAGGATTCTGGTGGGTGTTTTCCCAGTCTAACCTACTGTCTCCTGTTTGTCAGGAAATTTGTGATCCACCGAAAGATGGATGTTAGGACAAGCAATCTAGAAAAGTTTAAACTGTAGCACGTCAGGAACAATGGCCAAGCTAAGGTCCACAAACAGAACTCTGATATAGGTCCCTGGCCTGACGAGATGCCGTCATGTAAAGTGCAGGGCCAAGTTGGGTGTGTCATCGAATGACCTACTGGCTCTGTACATGAACTGCAGTACAGGGTACTGCAAGATCCTAAGAGAGAAGAATTGAGAATTTGGAAGGTGAGGCTGAGAAATGGCCCTTTGTTTTCTCAAATGTGCAGTGGAATGTTGTCAGATCAATCATGAACTGCAAGTCATTGAGCAAAGTGGGGTTTTTTCTCACCTTGTATTTAGTTCCTAGAAACGTCTAACGATGGGGCGTTATTTTAATTCAGGTTGTCTGCATACCTCCTCTTTGCTGCCTTAATCCTTCTCTCCAGCCTGTATTTGGCCTCCTTGTAGAGGTGTTTGCCCCCACTCCAAAAGGCAACCTCCTTTTCCCAGCAGAGCAGTCCAAGTTCCGTTGAAAAACCAGGGTTTGTCATTGTTGTACTGTACATCCACCAAATTCTGGTTGGAATGTAGCTCTCTTGGGAGAAACTGATGCAAGACGTCACGGTGTCAGTATACTCATCCAATCTGTCTGCTGCCTCTCTAAGGACACTCCAGTCTACGGAGCCAAAGCTCCACTGGTCCACCTCTTTACAGTTACAGGCAGATGTTTGTTGGTTTTGGTTTTTGCCTGTATGCTGGGATGAGGTAGATGAGACACTGGTAAGAGTGCCCAAGAGCATTTATTAAGTTATAGCTATGATCCAGAATATTCCCCTCTCTTGACACACAAGTGACATTGTGAAATTGGGTAGGATCTCACACTTGGGATTCCCTTCTAGGTTCTGGTAACCTGGCCCTCATCACACACACAGGCTTGTGGTTGGATGTAAAGTCCTACCAAAATGAAAGAGGTAAACCCTCTAGGAGAGTAGAATGACTTACAGCTTATGAAAAGACTCTAAATGAAAGGAGCATCATTTCTGTAAATCCTTGACATTGTTACACCAGCGTTCGTCTATTTAAAAGCACACACCGCTTCCTTTGGACTCGCCAGTGTGTGCTGTGTCACTGTCTACCCTGAGTTGATGGAATCCCAGCAGATGCAACACGCTGTCTGGGTTTTGTGGAAGAGCCAAGGCTCCGTGAACCAGAGAGCTGATGAATTCGAGAAGTCTCTGTTTGTCCTAGTAAGGATATGAAACTCTTCCATTTTATTTTGAAGGCCGTGCTAGTTGGAGAGGAGTGCAAAATCCCCAGCACCTGAGGCACACAAGCAGACCAGCATTCATTTCCTTTCCTTCGCCACCTTGCTAGATTCGGTAGAGTAGTAAATATTTCCATAAGCTCTGTTGGCTCCAAGATGAATTCTGAAATAAAACCAGGACAAATACTGTCCTTGATGGGGAGTAGTTATTCCCATGTCAGTATTATGCAGCTTGGTGCATTGCAGACAAGTTTGACAAGGAAAAACAAATAACAGGTAGGAGTTCCACACCAAAACGGATTCTGGAAGAACTGGACTTCATATGTACACCACATATGATTTGGATGGCGGGAGGAAATGAAAGTATGTCGGTGAAAGCAATAACACAAGGACAACATGCAGACTATGGGCAGGATTCTGACCGCCAGCCCAGGAGATGTGAAGCAACACCGCTACCCAATGAGCCATCATTCTGCCAAAATTTAATATTAAAAACAGGAAAAAAAAAATCTATATAGAAACAAAAATGTAAGTTGGAGCACCTTATGTTCTACTCACCCATGCGGAGGCTTAGGGAGAACTCAAGGAGTACGGACACAGCGTCTGGGGGCAGCCCTCGACTGAGGGCCACCCGCTCTACGGTGGCCAAATGTCTCTCCAGAACATCGTTACCTTTCCAGGGGGTGCCTGCTTTGACTGAAACAGAGCGATCCCAGCCAGGGTTATTATCATTCACGAAAACTAATGAAATAAAAACTAAGAGAACATTTTTGTTCATTGAAATAAAAATAAAAATGAGGCTTCACAAAAAAAATAACTGAAACTGTATGTTTACAAAAACTAAAAACAAACTAAAATTAGAGAAAATGTTTTCACTTTTCATTTCGCACCTCTGACAAATACCCTACGTTACTAAAAACTAAAGCTAATAAAAACAGTAAAACTAAGCTGAACCTTAAAACTAGAAACTAAGCATTTTCAAAAAAAAAAAAAAAAAAAAAAAAACTAGCAACCCCACTTCAAAAAGTGATAAAAACTAAACTAAAATTGAAAAGTGAAAATGAAATAAAAACTAACGAAAAATGCTAAACTATTATAACCTTGATCGCAGCCCACCAGGGCCACTACAATAAGCCCAGAACATTTTCAACGGGACACACAGTAATGACTCTCTTCTGTCAATAACGCAGAAACGACTTCAGATTGAATGTGGTCACCACAATAAAAGACACTGCTGCAGCAACTGATGAGGGCATAGCAATTCAGGCTTTCATTTGTTTCATCTACAGAAAACAGCCAAAATACTCCAAATAAATAACACAATGAAGCTGATCCATATATTAAATTACCTCAAGGGCAGATTACCACAATACCTTAATATGTGGCTGCACAAATATTCCCTAAAACTGTCTTCCATTCACATTCAAGCAATTGCAAGTATTCTTACCAGAGCTTAGCACATAAACCACTGAATACTTGCTGTCAATCAAATAGAGTATAAAACAGTTCATTGGACATGAAGAACCACAAACGCGAGGTCTCAAAAGACAGGAGTCTAGGGGGTGGAGAGGAGACAAACTGAAGTGCCCAAACAAAGACTGGGGTGTGGGGGGCACAAGAAATTTACATAAGTGGTGGGAGGCGATGACTAAATTTTTTTTTTTTTTTTAAATAACGGTATGGAAGAGTTGCAAAACAATACCTTACCTGTTAAAATCTTAAACGCTTGTCTCCATTCATCTTAGAAATCTGCACAACAAAACCACCCGTGACACTGCCTGCTTTCCTGTCGAACAGGATCATCAGCTGAACTCAGAGCAGTGTCCAGTGAAAAGCAGCCTACAGAATAGACCCCCATAGTGGTATGATTCAAAGTCCCCCGCTTCCATTACCTGGAGTCTTTTTATATACGTACACATATGGCCACATGTACAAAGTTATATGTTCTACAGACATTTTGTACATTCTATACCCAATAGTTACAAGAACATTTTAGGAATACCAGATTATTACCTTCATTTAGGGATCAGGAAACATTTTCAATTCTCCTAATTTTACATTTAGCACACTTTTATAGAATACAGTGTACAATCGAGGAAAACTCTGGGTTAGAAACCATGGTCAGCCATCATCCCTGGAGCACTTGACGTTAAGGCCTTGATCAAGAGCTCAATGGTACTGAGATTACTCTGCTGACCAATCAACATGACTGATTTTAAACTTGCAAGGTTTTATTTAAATACAAGATGCCTTGCTACCATTTATATGGCTACGAACTGTCTCATTACCTTTCCTCGACAGTTTAATAAACAGACAGATCTTAAAGCAGTGTGGCTTTGAAAGGCATTTTAAAGCCCACCATATTATATTTACACATGATCGGATACAAAGCAGGCTAATCATAAATACCCTTTTGGACCCTGCTGCGACGACCCCTAAGACATTAGCTTACACAGCCACCTATAATCAATTTTTTTCAGAAACACCAAAAAATAGTCTTCGCCGACGCTTGGGGCATCAAAGGCAGACAAAATAATGTTTTGACGGCTGTGTATGCAGAAACTACCCGGTAATACTGGCGACGTGCGTGATGACGTCACACGTCGAGCAGCTTGACAACAACCGTTCACCGGCCACGTACAAAAAAATACCCAACCTTCTCTAATGCAGAATCACACACGACCTCTTAACACGTACAGTACATCTTACATGCATAAATGTGCCCGACCAAAATGCCGTTGGGGACAACGAGGGCGATACAAATTAAAGCCCACCTTGAGATAAGTAGCTCAGCGCTGAAAGGAACGGATCCTCGACCTCGCCCCTCTTTTTCGTCTCCTCCGCCACACGGGCACTTCGAAGGCTTCGAGAACATCCAGAAGAGTCGTACTCGGAAGAGCAACTTAAATCCAACCGCGGCGGGTCGGATTTGCTCGCCATTGCAGCATAACAGGAAAAGACCGTTAACCGGGAGCCCCTTTGAGCAGCCGGCTGCTGCAGAGAAACTCAAAAAGTTGCGCGCGATGCGTCGCGCATGCGCACAGCTCCAAAAGGAACACCCCACTTCCGGTACGATGATTTGTTGCCATGCGTGGAATGTACGTCGTGTGTAGTCGTGAAATATGGTTTCCTCTTTAAAGTACGTTTTAGTGTTTAATAAGTGCAGCTGTCCACATGGAACGCATCGTCACAAGAAAAAAAAAAAAAAAACAGTGTTACTAGGAGTGGTTGCTTATCTGCAAAAATATTATTGAAAAAAACTACTGGTTCGTAGTTTTCGAGCCACAGCTTTATTAAAACAAGAACGAACAGGAAGTGCACATTTTTTTCCAAAAATTTATTTTCTTTTCCAAATTTATTCTACACTGCTAAAAGGATGGCGATCGTTTGTTTTCCCGATCCAATAATACACGTACCAAGGGTGAGACTGCATCCCGCTACTTTAACCTGAGTTTTGGTTTCACGGTTATTATACACACTGTAGTGCAAATATGACTTGTATGATGCTGAGTTGCAAAATGTGCTTGAAGAATTAAATTCATGATCACCAGCAACAATACAAAATCTTCAGACCATTTTTGGTCTGAAACGTTATGCACCGAATAAATAAATCCCTTCAACAATAATTCAGATTCCCGAACATACAGTACCTTTAAAAGGCGAAGAGCCAGAATATATCTACTGACAAATACATGGCTAGAAGACACATTTATATAAAATACACATAAACAATACTTTTACCATGACGTATTAACAATGGACCTTATTACTGTTTGGTTTCTTAAGTTACAGAAGCGGTCTGAAATAGTTTTGGATGACAGACTTAAGTATGGCATGTAATGTAACATAACGTAACCCATAAATTTGTCAAAATGGTTTTGCCCTTCACCAACTGAGGTAGAAAGGCCGTATTGCGCCGTCGAACATGATGTAATAATATTCATGTGTTTAATGAGAGGCAATCGAAAAAAAATAAAGTCCATGTCATTTTGAAACATAGAACAGAAAAGACAAAAAAAGTAAATCTATTTTTCCACGTTTGTCTGGATAGCCCCTACCTAGACAAACATTTTAAACCTATTTTACTGTAAGCCTCACTCGGAAAATCCAATCTCAATTGTTTATTCCAATGTAAATTGAGCAATATAGGTTGCCTGCATACTAAAAACAGAGAACATATGCAAAAAGAGCATTAAGCTGCAATACACAGAAACGCCACAAAGCAACATATTTGACCTATTTTGTGAACTTGCACGGTGTGTGGGGATTTAAAAACTATTAAATGAATAAAGAATATAAACAAGTAACATATGATAACTTTTAAGTGTTTTTTTCAAACCTGATATTGAATTGTTTTCTGAGGTGGTGGGTGTATTAACTGAATCAGTGCAAGTGTAGAATTAAACCTGACCACTAGATGGCATGAGGGTCAGCATTTGGGATCAAAGATGCAGTGATAGGTAGCCATTACTCCCTCCCCCAGTTTAGAATCTGTGCAATTCAAAGATACTCCCAAGCTTTCTTGTGGTGTTACCAAGTTCCTGGGCTTGAATTAGGATAATTTAACTTTATTTTTTTCCTGGGCGTTGGTTGGCTGCTCCATGCTCTCTTCTCTTTCCGGCTGGTCCTCATTCTGCCGGGCCACTAGGAGCCGACAGGTGAGCAGGATGCCAAAGACCAGTGCATGGGCATACCGTTTCAGGGGGTCGCCCACCAGCTGGTGGAAAAACAGCACCACCAGCATGACCAGCAGAAGCAGGAAGTTGGCCACATCCTTGGGCTTCCCAGGGACCAGGGTCATTACTATCCCACAGCCCACCTCAAGGGTTCCAATGACCTTGCGAAGCAGTACTGAGCTAATGCCCACTTTCTTCAAGCCTGGCAAGGCCTTGGCATAGCTTTTGTATGCCCGTTTCTGAAATACAACCAAAAAAATAATAAATAAGTAAATGGACAGTATCATTTGTTACATGGAAACATTAGGACACGTGGAATGTGCTTGGTTTTTAAGTATCATTTACACAGCAGTTACTGTCATCCAAAGCAACATTTATATTTTTTATGCAGCAATCTATGTACAGTACTTTTTAGGCCTATACAACCTTGTTTTCTATCCAGGTCATTGATCAGAATGCTACATGCTGGTTTTCCGACCAAGTAGTATCCTTATGAGGTGGCTTGGGCATCTTAATGGATCCCTCTCAAACAGAAGGTTTAGCACCATTTTGAAGTTCCACTGGATCTCTGAATTCCTCACACTGTCAAAATGATTGACCCTGGCAACCATACAGTATGTAGAAGTCTCATTTCAGCCACTTGTGCTGACAGCCTTGTACTTTTCAGTATTATCCACAGTTCAGGACCATAGGTGAGGACAGGGATGTAGACCAATTAACCACATGCCATGTTCGGCTATCTTGCTGCTGTTCCCCACCACCAACTTCCTCAATGCCTGTAACACTGAAGCAACGAAAACAGGTTCACTTGTCCCTCTCACACCCTCTTTAACCATCACTCCTCAGTGAGTCCCTGAGGTACTTAAATTCATTCACTATGGGGAGACTTTCTTGCCTCACTTGAACACACTTCACTCTTTCATAGTTTTGAAATATCACAATACTGCATATAGTCCATGTGCAACAAACAAAACAATGACCTCATTCTGTTTTGGGGGGGACTGGAAACAATTTACAATATTTTAATCATCATATAAACCATTTTAAGGGGTTTTAATCATAAATTACTTATTACGTGTACAGTGCATGTCACAATTGGTAAACCAACTACACCAGTTAATTCAGATTAACTGTAAATGCCGATTAGCAGATCCTTCAAAACATTCAGTATTATTACGAGATAAGAAGAGCGAAATTGAAAACAGGGAAATCTTTTCGCAGGAATGTTGCAAAAGTAAGCCGCACACTGGACATGGAGAATAACGACAGATGAGTCTCCAACATCCACACCCGCAGGTGCAGGATAGAATTTGCTGGAATGATCCGCCATTGTCCGACGACGGAATAACTCAGTGTGAATTTCAGTATATGTGCAGAATATTAAAACGGTATCTGCTAGAGTGACATTTTAAATTGCTTACTATGCATAAAATAATCCGAATTCCACATGCAGTAACACTTAAACACAGATAATTGAAGCGGAATTTAATTCGCTATACTACGTATAGTTTATTTCTAGCCAGCTGTCTCTTTTCATTTATACTACCCTGTCGCATCTTATAATAAAATTAACAGATTGTTTTAACATTTCTCCAGCAGTGAACTTTATGCATAGCAAATTGTTATAACGTAGATATTAGTAATTCTGTGGTTGCCGGGTGAATTCGGGTTTCTTCTGTCCAGTAAGCGGTTTCTGTGGGGAAGTAACATCTGCATTAAGCGCTACGCAAGACCGATCCGCCGGACGCATCGCATGGGCGGCCCGTCCATACCTAACGACTTACCATTTCGCTATAGGCATCTTTACTTAGTTTCGGCGTAAGCTTGATTGTACCCATGAATACAAAAAACAGTCCGAGGGCTAAGGAAAGAGCAACGATGGTGATTGTCCTTGGAGAAGCCATCTTTCTCTTTGTCTCCAAGCGGAACTCTTAGACCCCCGCTCCCGCCCCCACCAGAGAAGCCGAGCTTTCCAAGCGTTGCCTGGGTTTTACTCTTTGGCCCAGAGTAACTATATAAAGGAGATTTAGGACCGAAAGGGGATTAGTAGGAAATAAAAATGGCGATCAACCGTCTACCACTGGGTCCCTGTGTCCAGCCTTTATTTTGTAAGGAATTTGACAAGTGTCTCGCAGTTCATTTTATTAGCTAGTGAATTTAACAAATGTGCATGTGATTATGCAGTTTCTTTTAAGATGTACGATTACTGATCCCACGTTCTGATGAACGATTTGCTTTTCCAAAGGGAGAATCCAACAGAGCTTTAACGCACACAATTTATCGATACGTTTGAAACTAGTATTAGGTTATTAATAACGTGCATTTCTGATCATGAATGAAAGCATATTACTATTAATTGTGCCTTTTCCTCTCTAGTTCATATGTTACAATTATTCTGCTGATGATACTGTCTTTCCAATCATGAGGTGGCTTAAAGCATTATGTTCATGTCAAATAGTCTACATCGAAACTACTCTATCAATTATTAGCTGCTTGACCTGACCTAAATTTCTCCACTAAAACATCCAACAAAAGTTTATTGAATTTATTTGCGTGTTGTGAGTTGTGTTTACAAGTACAGTGTCACGTGCTCCTTGTATATAATGCTCTTCATATTTCACGGTCTGCATTGATTTTGCCAAGGATAATTGCTGTGCACACTATAAACTTGTGGAGTGAAAGAGATTGTCAATCTAAGTAGTGTGCTTGCAGCTAAAAAAGCACACACACCCTCGTTAAACCTGAATACAAAAGCTGGTGTGAGTCTGAGTTGTGCGTTTATTTACATTAGCCTTATTATTCTGATTTCACAGCATGCACTGACTGCCAGGCACGTGTATTGGTGGGGGGCTGGGGGGGCCCAAGCAGCTGCTGTTTTTGCCCGAACCACAAAAAATACCCCCAACAAATTGCCAACCCATCGCCCATTGCTTGTATCACATTGTTAACTGAAGGCACCGAGTACCACTTTTTTATCATTTAAGAACCTGCTCTTACCGTCAAAAAGTCCCTGCAGACTGTACATCCATCAGTGGTCTCAGAAGAGTCAATAATCCACTCAAGTCAACCCTGCACAAACTTTCATGTGGGAACTGATAGAAGCGACATAATGTACAACACTATCACACACTGGTTTCATAAGAAATAAGAAGAGTTGCTATAACAACAAACAATTGTACTCTCACAGCTGATGTTACCTCAAGAGCTACTTTCCAACAGCCGAGGTATGTCATGGTCCAGTATTGGTGGGTTTGATACTTCACAGAAGTCATGAATTGAACACCTGCTTTATGAACAAATGTGCAGAGCAATTCAACTGGCCAATGCGGCAAATTGATGTTTCTGTGCAAGAAACAAAATGGGAAAGCTCAAAGGCAAGAGACATTGGAGATGGATTCAAGCTTTATTACTGTGACCAAATAGCAAACTGTAATGGGGCAGCAGTGGTGGTAAGTGAGAAACTCAGGCACAACGTTGTTGAAGTGAATGGAATCTCAGACCATCTCATTTCTCTGAAACTCAGATGTGGACTAGCTGTCTTCCGAGTCATCCTCTGCTACGTGCCTCACACAGGCTGCCTGGACAAAGAGAAAGACAATTTCTGAGAAAACATCAAGGTCCACCTGTGTTTGATACCTGTAGAAGAGCACACCCTGATTGGTGGTGACCTATGGACCTGGTCCTACGACTAAGCCCGCAGGGCATATGACCACACAGAAAACCAATGAAATGCTGCTCTGATCAAGTGAAGGAAGATATGTGGCAAGGATTAGCACTCATATCCTTCCCTATTGTGAATGAGGTTGTGTTGAGTGTGGCTGTATGCTGGCACTTCTGCTTTTGTTTAGAATTTTATTCTTTTCAAAAGACAAAAATGTGCCTTTTGCTGGTGTATTGTGTAATGACAACAAACTCAGCCACATATGGACAAATCTAGCATGATTCAGCCCGTTCGACTGTTAGAGCATGGTAAAGTCCATCCCATTTCCTCACAAAGAAGAACACTAAAGCCACAGGGTAGTGGTGGCTTGGTGGTACTAAACACATCCAGGAACTTGGTATACTGGTGGAACAGCTTCGGATTTAATGGCATCAGAACTTTCTAAAAGGGTCACCCAATAGGCAATACTTTAATATCAGGTTCAGCAGCCCAATCCCCAGGCAAGAAACTCCCCATGCTTCCATAAAATGATGACACAGCCACGAATGGCCCAAGACCAAGGAGGCTTTGGGTGATGAGATAAAGAGAAGACCCAGGTTCTAGTTATGAAGCACCCTAACCTGCAAAGGCAGGGGTCTTGTTTGATACTGGACACTCCCAGCACCCAGGAGTTGTCCATCTATAGCAATTATGGACAAGAGAAGCTTGATTTCAAGAAGTCCCAATTTAAGATCAATAAAATTACTGACAACACTTGAATCAATTAACGCAGACAATGATTGAGTAATGACACCACAGGAGATCAAGAAGGAAACAGTAAACTGCTTGAGGGACATGGTATAAAGAATCAATGCTTTTTTTTCCCTGGGTCCCAGTCAGTCCTCCCTAATGAGAGGGACTCATCCTAACTGCATGGATTCCAGAGCCATGGGAGAAAGCATTGGCAATCAGTGAGGCAAGAGTCCTGGCATGGGACCTGCTGATCTTAAGCAGGACTTTCTCCTTCATGAAACAGATTTTCGATAGAAATTGACATTTTGATTAACTGCTCCAGGTTACCTACATACTCCCTACAGGTGAGATCAGTCTATAAGTGTCGTTTCATTATTCCTACCTCCTGTTATCAGGTATCCTCATGCGGCACATGGTTGCCTAGGTAACCCATATTGCCTTGTTCCGCAGCTAGTGCCTGTTGCCTCATTAAGCATGACTGAGTGTGGATGGTTGGCTGTGGATGTGACAAAAACGATTTTGGGCAAATGCCTTTGTCTTTTAGCCAGATTTTTCTGTGTAGATTTACCATTGTCTGCTTTTTGTTTTAACAAAACTTGATGATGGTGCACAGAGTAGAATATTTGTTATATTTTGGCCATAGCAAGTTTTAAATATTGTACTCTTAGGTGTTTGAAAACCTACATAAAATGACCATCATTCATAAATTTTACCCAAAATAATTGTATTGGAATTGCATCAAAATGAAACTTTGTTTTCCATTTGCAGAAGAATATTGGAATGTGTTTTCCACATATCCCATTTGTTCCCTATGAATCCCACATGCATACAAGTGTAAGTAGCGCTAAAGGTCAGAGCACAGGGTCAGCTATCCTGCACCCCTGGAGCAATTTTTGAGGTTAAGGGTCTTGCTCAAGGGCCCAACCGTCATGTGTGCACTTTGTCAGTCATTGGGTTTAAATAACCACACGTAACAATGGGAATTTACCTTGTATGCATTTGTGTTTTTGTATTTTTATTTGTATTTGCTATAGTTCATGGAATTGTTGTTTCCATTATGAGTGTACAGCAGAGGTGGGCAACTCCAGTCCTGATGAGGGCACTGTGGGTGCAGGTTTTTGCTCCAGCCAATCGCTGCTTTCATGTGAACCGCTATCCCATTTAATCATGCCCTTATTTCCATTTTTGACATTTACTCTGACGATCAGCATATTTCCAGCAGGGTTTATTTATTTTTGAGATTTTTTAAAGGCTGAGACATTGTGATGCTGCTTCTAAACATTTATCACTCTTATTTCTCCATTTGTTGCTAATTATCACAGAGGCAGAAATACACAAGGCTATTACTGCTTTTTAAGGCCTAATGAGTAGCAGTGACCTCATGTGTGCTTTCACTTCTGTGATAATTAGCAATTGACACAGACCACAAAGAAACTGTGAGTAATCCCTTTTTATTGAACTAACTTAATGTACTTTTACAAGCTGTTGAGAGTTAAACTCCCTTTCAGGTCTGTCATTGATCGACACAGTAAATGTAGAATGATAGACATAAGGGCATGATTAAATGAGAAAGGGGTTCACTGAAAAACTGAAAAGCGGGAATTGGTTGGAATGAAAACCTGCACCCACAGTGCACTGTGCAAAAATTGTATGGATAGAAGCAATTATTAACCATTTTTAAGCTTTCTGAATGGTCTGTAAAATTACTGCTTTTTAATCTATAATTGTGTTAAATGCAGTGCCCAATTAAGGGGAGCCATGGGCCCTGTGATCCACAAATAGTGTGGAAGAATTTGAGAGGAGCCACAGCTGGCACCTGTTGGCCAATAGCTGCCCTGGGGCATAAAGGAGCAAAAGCAAGCCAGGGAGTGGGAAGTTGACTTTTGGGCCTACTGTAGTACAAGCAGGAGGGAGCCAGGGATGTTAACAAGGGAGACAGCCACCTGTCAAGGGGAAGGACTGTCTCCCTGGACCATGTGACCCTGGCTGTTGTATCCTGTTGTGATGGTTCATGCAACTCCCTCTGGGAGTTACCACCACAACTTTGTGTCTGTCCCCCTGACAATTGGAATGTTCTCAGTGTTTTAATGTAAAAAAAAGTTGCATGGTACTAAGTTTCTATTTTGGGGTAAAATAGGTGGTGTGTTACAAAACTTTTGTTCTAAAAGGTATTTTGATATCTTTAAACAGCAAATACAAGCACTTGACACAGATTCCCTGTGTTATTGTAGGATGGGAAGGTAGGACATACAGTGATGTGATTCTGCTATCTGTTCCTGGTAATTGTTTTTGTCAGACCAATAGAGAATGTGTTTATGTGTTCTGACTTCCTGACATACACAACAGAATAGTCCACATCAGTCTGAAGGAGGTCCCATTGACATAAACTAAGCCCTCTCATAATGTTTTAAAGATGATCTTTTGGCAGGTATAAATAGGATGCAAACAAATTTGTATATAAGCCCTGCGTGCTTTAATGAGGCTCCCGGGGGCTGTAGGTGGCTGCCTACCTCGCCTTATTGTATGGTCCACCACCGTGATGAACTTTTATTCAAACCATAGTAATTTGCGATCAGCTGAGCTGTAATAAGGTGGCTGTCGGTGTGATAATTAACGGAGTTTCTTCAGTGTGGTGATTTCGTGGGGGATGGATGCTGGTGCAGGTAGTTGGGTAGGTTAATAGTTTCATTTCAGTCTTTAGATCAAGAATGTCTCACAATGTGAGTATTGTGCAGCTCTGGATAGGTGAAGTGTATATTTACAATTAGAAAGTAGTGTGGTAACAGGTCCCAGAAGAGGCAGAAACATCGATTTTTCACAACAAGGGATAAAAACTGTATTCAGTGGGCCTCCACCCACTGATGGACCAGGTAGGTCCAGCGAAGGGGGTCACTCCAGGCACTGGGGTCTGCACAGGAGCTGGAGGCCCCATCATCGGTTTGAGGTGTCCTTCAGCAAGCATCTTCATCCCTGGAGCAGGAAGAGCAGCTGCCGAGGGCCCAAGAATCGAGGCGGGCAAAAAAGCTAAATCTAAGCTAAAAATGTGTAAAACAGAGCTAAAAACAATAAAATCCTATTAACCCTCAAAAGGAGACACTGTACCTCCTCATGGCAGTGGTGGTCAAGCCACCTGCTGGTCACGCATTAGGAAGTGCAATGCCCCCCCCAACTAAAAAAAACACACCAATAAAAAACCCAAAAAAAGCACGATGGAAAAACAGTGGTACTACTAAACTTGAGTTAATTATGTAGTTCATTAAGGTAAAATTGCAACGCAATCTAATGAATTGGACAGCATGGCTGATCAGAGCAGAAAGAATTCAAACGTGTTCTGCTCAAGCCAAGAGTGTCTTCTCGATACAGGAACAAGTGCTGTAATTAAAAGCTCCGTGTTCAAAGTCAAGATGCCGTCACCTCCTGTTTCATCCGGGAGGCGTTGCCACAAAAGGTTCTACCAGACTCCATCGTGGTATTAACATGGTAACGGCTCACAAGTAGGCCTACTGTTCTGCCTGTCACTGCTTCCCCTGCGCAGCTATGCAGACAGCTAAACTCTTCCATCATAGGCCTACTGTTCTGCCTGTCACTGCTTCCCCTGCGCAGCTATGCAGAGAGCTAAACTCTTCCAACATAGGCCTACTGTTCTGCCTGTCACTGCTTCCCCTGCGCAGCTATGCAGAGAGCTAAACTCTTCCAACAGCAAAAAAGGACTCGAGACAAATATTTCAAAGTGTCTTCTTAATTAAATGAGCCAAGTGAAAACATGATAGACACAAAAGCATAAGCACTATGGAATCGCATAAACTGTTACATATTTCCGATGTTACAAATCAAATACACCTCGTATTAAACAAGTAATTAAAAAGATAAGCTAAGCTAGATGCTAAACAGAACATGCTAATTCCTTCTAGTAAGACGGTAAGTCTAACAGCGCTAAAGATCATAATTGCTTCTCTTTCAAACTCTCAGTGACAATGTTAAACACAAAACAACTCAAGTATTGAACATTGCATGAAAGGACTCACAGGCTGTGCCCCCAGGTAGGTAGACGAAGGGACTAACAGCCGCACTAGGCACCAACAACAAGCAACATGATAAACTCCTGTTGCAATACCTCCCACCTCAATGGTGATACGGTGCTTAAACAGACAGAATACAAATGTACCAGTATTATTATTTACTGCCAAAATTAAGGTCTCAGCATAATACCTACTTCAACTTGAAATTTACACGTGACACTCGTTCCATATTTTGCAGCTTTTGACATATTAGAGTACAATAATTAAAACTTACACAGGCAGAAAGAAGACTAATACATGACCCCGGAAAATAGCATCAAACTTAGTTCGAACAAAAGGCAGACAAGTATACAGGAAGAAATGCTCTTAAAACACGTACAAAAGAAGTATGACAGCAATCGGCTGTTTGATTGACTACTGATACGTACATTGTTTGTATTTCGGTTATTTGTTCAATAATAAAAAAAATCTATTGTTTGTATTTTGGTTAACTGTTCAATAATGAAAAAATAACCTACTGATATGTGGTATTACCTTCTTTCACCATAGGTTTCTGTACTGAAAGAAGCACGAACAGAAATATGAACGCGATTTAATGGAACTGAAATCTACACTCGGGCCTTAACTTTGTAATCAACAAACGACGTACACTTGTTTGAAAATACAGTGTCAGCATTGTCAGCTGACCGAGAATAGTGTTTGTTCAGGGGAAAACGGTGACAAAGCCACAACGAAAAGAAAAGGCTCGAAAGACAAAAGCACAAAGTAGAGCAAACCTGAATACTACTGTAGCGGCACGGGTCGGCGCCATGTTGGGACTGTGGGATTGTGGGTAGTGTTTTATGTGTATATCACCATGTGTTATGTACGGGGGCTAGCAAGGCTAACCCCCAGGTTTGTACTGCTGTGTTTGAACCAGTGATTATGTGTAAGGCTGCTTTGTGTTGGGCAGCTGTGGCTAAATGGCTCAGTAATCCTACCGTGTATGTTTTTTCCCGAGGATTCATCACCACATTGGTTTCAGAAACGAAGAGGGGATTTTGACGCCTGGCTGACAATACTGTACATCAAATACTTAGAAAAGTGCATTTCACCGCAGTCTGACAGTGCAGGGCTCGAACCTGCTGGCAAGGAAGACAGGAGGTCATCATTGACCTCCTCCAGCTGCTCCCGTCAAGGGTTGCCAAAGTTGATCAACTGTTGCCACTTCCTGCTGTCCTGCGCATCCTGCTCTGTTACACCAACCACCTGCATGTCCTCTCTCACCACATACATCTTCTTTTCTTTCAGCTGCTCCTGTCAGGGGTCGCCACAGCGGATCAACTGCCTCCATCTCCTCCTGTCCTCTGCATCTTGGTCTGTCACCCCAACCACCTGCATGTCCTCTCTCACTACATCCATAAATCTCCTCATTGGCCTTCCTCTTTTCTTCTTGCCTGACAGTTCCATCCTCAGCATCCTTCTCCCAATATATCTAGCATCTCTCCACTGTACATGTCCAAACCAACGCAATCTCACCTCTCTGGCCTTGTCTCCAAACCGTCCAACCTGAGCTGACCCTGTAATATACTCATTCCTAATCCTGTCTATCCTTGTCACACCCAATGCAAATCTTAACATCTTAACATCTGTATCTCTGCCACCTCCAGCTCTGCCTCCTGTCTTTTCATCAGTGCCACCGTCTCCAGCCCATATAACATAGCTGGTCTCACAACCATCTTGTAGACCTTCCCTTTCACTCTTACCTGTCTGTCACACATCACTCCTGACACTCTTCTCCACCCTGCCTGCACTCTCTTCTTCACATCTTTTCCACACTCTCTGTTACTCTGAACTGTTGACCCCAAATATTTAAACTCATCCACCTTCGCCAACTCTACTCCCTGCATCTTCACCATCCTACTGTCCTCCCTCTCATTCACACACATGTATTCTGTCTTAGTCCTACTGACCTTCAGTCCTCTCCTTTCTAGAGCATGCCTTCACTTTTCCAGGGTCTCTTCAACCTGCTCCCTACTTTCACTACAGATCACAATGTCATCTGCAACCATCATCGTCCACGGGGGCTCCTGTCTGATCTCGTCTGTCAGCCTGTCCATCACCATTGCAAATAAAAAAGGGCTCAGAGCTGATCCTTGATGTAATCCTACCTCTACCTTGAACAGATCCATCACTCCTACCACAGACATTACCGCTGTCACACTGCCCTCATACATATCCTGTACCACTCTTACATACTTCTCTGCCACTCCAGACTTCCTCATACAATACCATAACTCTTCTCTAGGTACCTTGTCAAGTGCTTTCTCTAAGTCCACAAATACACAATCCAACTCCTTCTGACCTTCTCTATACTTCTCTATCAACACCTTCAGAGCAAACATCACATCTGTAGAGCTCTTTCATGACATGAAACCATACTACTGCTCACTAATCATCACCTCCATTCTTAACCTAGCTTCCACTACTCTTTCCCATTACGTCATGCTGTGGCTAATCAATTTTATGCCTCTGTAGTTACTACAGTTCTGCACATCACGCTTGTTCTTAAAAATCAGTACCAGTACACTTCTTCTCCACTCCTCAGGCATCCTGTTGCATTCTAAGATTGCGTTAAACAATCTGGTTAGAAACTCAACTGCTATCTCTGCTAAGCACCTCTATCCTTCCACAGGTATGTCATCTGCACCAACATCCTTTCCATTCTTCATCCCATCCGCGCCATGGTAGAACAATTTGAACCCACCTCCGATACACCTGGCCTTACACCCCTTCCGTCTGGTTTCTTGCACACAAAATATATCAACCTTCCTTCTCTCCATCGTATCAGCTAACTCTATCTCTTAACCAATCATACTACCAACATTCAAAGTTCCTACCCTCACATCCACTCTCCAAACCGTCCTCCTCTCCTCCTGCCTCTGGACACACCTTCCCCCTCTCCATCCTCTTTGGCTCCATCTTCTTCAGCCAATAGTAGCCCACATTCCACCAGCACCCTGATGGCTAACAGTGCTAGTGGCAGTCGTTGGTAACCCGGGCCTCGACCAATCCGGCATGGAAATCTGTATTGTTGTCCACATATTTGATTTGGCAAAAATTTTACACCGGATGACCTTCCTGAGGTCGACCCCATTTACCCGGGCTTGGGACCGGCACAGAGAAACACATAATGCATTCCACAGTGGCTGGGTTAAGCTATACATTCTACAATATTCCCTATAATACAAATACAAAGCGTTAAAGGCAAATTGCTTTCTCACTAAAGTACCTGCATTTAAATCATTACAACACGGTAACGTTTCTTCAAGGCACTTGAACTCAATATTGAAGATGCTATGAATCAGAAATTGGGTTGAATTGTCAACCAGGCTGGCTGGGTTACATGTACAACCACCTAGAGTTTGCCTGGCCGTTGTATTGTACGTCTGAGTCGGCATCTGTATTGGTGGCGGTCGGCGGCCGGCAGCCGGTGCGCCAGAATTGCGACAGTACGTGCGCAGGCGGAGCCACCGCGGACCTACTGGATGAGTAGACCGAATAACTCC
>JAACJT020000002.1:15923122-15946023 GCA_009936485.2 Gymnarchus niloticus | reverse complement strand
CGTCAGTGGGTTTATGAGATTCCACCCAATGGGCTGGTGTTACAGACGGTGGAAGAGGAGGCACTGAATAGTCAAATTGCCGTGGGTACGCAGGAGTGTCTGGAACCCTCCTTGTCTGTATTTTACTTTAGTAAAATGTTATTCCGCATGCTATTGCTTTATGTTATGTTTTTCCTGGTCAACACTTTGTTTAGTTTTTATGGTGGATTTGGAAAGGCCAAAATAAACCAGCAGCAAGAAAACCACTTGTGTCTGCCTGTGCCATGAGGGAGCATCACTGAATTGATGAAGGTTTTCGGTTTGATAAGATTCGTTTGCCATACTTTCTGGAATGGACCCCATATGTGGAATAAGCCTGACTGACAATCAAATCACCATTGCATCACTTGATATAACCAATTAGTTAAATTAATAAACTACAGCACGAGGCTAAGTGAAAGGCTGTATTCTGGGCTGGACATTGGCCCTACTACCTGTTAAAATCAAGTTGAATTGTTATGTTAATAGAATACATGTATGTAGTCACCGAATGTTTGGCAAATGTTAAACATTCAATGACTGTAAAGTTACTGCTAATGATATCATAAAAGACTAATAATAAAACCGCCAGTCTCAATGGGACTTAATGTCGCTTCACAAGATATTAGGATAGCATGTGGGCCCTGGTATGTATGGTGATATCCGTAAAACATCCAGCTTTACAGGTGAATGAAGTTGTAAATTGTGTTGGGGAAAAGGAGGTCAACCAAGGAATTATAACAGCTTTAGTGTGCTATGTAAACATCTTACAGCCATTCACAAAATCCATTTAGTTTAATATAATTAATATAACTTAATAAATATAACTTGTGTGACATGTTTTCTGTTCAATTCTTTACATATCTCTGCCTGTGCACTCATCAATTTAAATGGGCCTTACCTGAGACTACATTCCTATGCCCATCAGGGCGGAATGGCAGGCATCTAAGGAAAGAGACAAAAGGAAAAGAAAGCCTTTTGGTTTGTTTATTGAAAGAAATAGAAATCATAAATATGCATGATAGAGTGAGAATTACTAAATACTATATTAGGATTTTAAGAAAACTCGGCTTGGTTGGTACCAGTCTTCAAAACAATTCCTGCTGAGCTAAAGGCAAAGGTAAACGTCAGAGGCCAGGCACTTCTCATTACTGTTGTCTCCACCCTTTATGCACTGCGCACATTCTCTGCCTCCAGAAATAACCATCTTCCTGACATCTGAACTCAACCCAGCGACTGAAAATAGCACATAATCATAACTGATCTGTTTATAGGAGGAAGCGAGAAGTGGATAAGCCGTTATTTTCATCACCACCTCTGTAAAACACAAACGAAAATTAGAAAATTTAAGGACATTTCCATGATGAATATAACAGGTAACTTATGTTGCGTAACGAATACGTCATTGAAATCAATACAATATCCCTTGTATACATTACATTTGTCCCAATCACTATATATTACGATTCCTCGGTCAAAAATTGCCCCATCCCCTCCTGACATTCAAGCAAAGTATGGTACGATATCTTTACTGGTAAACTGTCGCTGAGAAAAATTAAATCCGGAAGCTTGCTAAATCGACTCTGAAAGCTTGTGAGAGCAGCTAATGTCTCAAGTTGAATACAAGAGTTGAAGAAAAAAAAAAAAAAAAAAAAAAAAAAAGCAAATGAAGAGTCATACTTGCTCATAAGAACCGGGCCCGTTTCCTCAACATGACTGACAGACAGCACCATCATAACGAGAAGTGGCATTGTGAAATAAAAACTTGCTCAGAACAGAGGGATTCGGAAACGCATCACCGATATTCTATGATAATGACAGTCTAATGAAAAAACAAAATGTACTGTTTTATAATTTAATTTAGAATATTTCGGCGTTCCACACTTTGTGAGCTGCAGAGTACAACATGCAACATCCACACAACGTCGAGGTGTACTATCCACCAGCCTACGCGGCGAGCGTTAGGACCCAGGGGGAGACCGAGAGAGCCGGGGAGCGCGGTGCCCGTATTTCGGGACACACCTGTGCCGGCGGCTCATTAAAGGCTGTGGCGCTCCGCTGTAGGCAGCCAGCCGAGCCAATGCGCCCGTCCGAGACGTGGCTATGGGTCTCCTTGCTTTTATCGCGATGAAATGGGGCCGCTCGGCTTGAGATTTCAAGAGGGATTCCGGGCCCCTCCTGACAGCGTCGTAGATTTATCCCGCTGGGGCGCCATAGCGATAGTTCGCGATTCACATTGTCGTCGCTGTAAACAAATGCTGGCATTAAAACTTAAGAGCTATCCTTACAGATAACAGTGTCGTTTTTAAAAAGGTGACTTCCCGTTCGCGGCCTTGACACTTTTATTAAGCAATAGACTACGCGGTGTCCAGATGGGTAAAGTATACATTGTATCAACATGTCTGGTAAACATCAGAGGAATGTAGCTTTTCTCTAAGACCACACGGAGTGCAGAGAGACGCGAGCTGTTTATTCTGATCGTCGATAACATCATCACTACAGAGTACACAAATAGATGTTTTCAATAGTTTGTTTTCTATAACGTGATCGAGCCGTGCAACATGATATCTAGTAACGACTGCCGATGGATACACACACACACACACACACACACACAGGCATTTAAAAGTTAGTTATATGTAGCTGTACGTTTAAATGCAACAGCTATAAGTTAGACAAGTTTATTCCAAAGCTGTAAAAATCCATAAGAGGCGAACAAAGAGTGACTGAAATCTGATCCGCCGCCTGGAAATCGTAAAATTTGCCCGGCTGTAGTTGCTCTGGGTCGGCATCTCGATCAAGAGTTACACTTCCGTAGCTGCGATGGAGGAGAAAGGCGAAACGGCAGAGAACGACATCGTGGATTGCGGAGAGCAAGTACCGACAGCCCATGTCCAGAACGGGTCGGTGCTGGTTACGGACCGCAGTCACATTCAACCCCCGTGGGGCGTCTTGATAGCGGCCACTTTGTACAGCGCCGAGTTTATCAGCGCTGCTGTGCTTTGCAGCACCTACCATGAAATGGAGGACCACTTCTGGATGGGTCTGACCATCACCTTCATGCTGGTGCCCTCTATTCTGACGCAGCTCACATTGACGTTCATCCATCGGGACCTGGGGAGAGACCGGCCCCTCGTCCTTTTTTTACACCTACTCCTGATGGGTCCTATTATCAGGTACGGAGCCTTCATCACCTTCCAGGAGATGAATATAAGTTTACATTCCACAGCACATCTACAGTTTAAAAATAAATACTACAAGAGAAGAGAATCCTGCCGAAGTTTGTTGCATCCAGATTGTGCTGTGACACGTACTGACTTCGCGTGAATTTTACAAGTTCCTCATCCTTGGATAAATAGGGAAGTGTAACAAACTGGGTTTGCACTGGAAGGATACGTAAGTCCTACCTAACCTGTTAATGAGTCAACAGATTTGAGTGGTTTAACTGGCCACGTGACCCTGACTATGATAACCGGTTAGAATATGGACGGTTTAATTGGTTCGTTTAACGGGAGGTTAAATAGCTAAAGATCTTGTTGCTTCTGATATTCTTGTCTTTTTCTCCACTAGTTTGTGTGGTAGAGTGACATACAGGGCAAAACAAATTTAACCTCCGAGAAGTCCTGATTTTGTAAATGATGTGGCTACAGTCAGCCTCCCTGAGATGCCCAAAGGTCCCCTCATTCACGTGGACTAACATTCTGGTTAGTGACAGATGGTTAGCGGGGTTAGTGTTTGTTAATGGCATCTGAGAAGCTGTCCTCACCTGTAATGTCAGGTGGGTGTGTCAGTGCGTATGAGATTCTTTTGCTGTGGGTGTGGGCACATCTTGCTGAGGCAGGCTGGTTAATAATATCAGGAGTGCGATAACCATGACAATGTGTGATTACTTGTGCAACAGAGAGAATTGCAAGGATAAGCAGAATTTCTGTTGTCACGTGGCTTACTGTTGCCGGAAGAAGTTGCTTGTGAATTTTTTCTTCGGTGTGTATATTTGTGGTTTAAGTAAAATGTATGGGTCATTTAGAAATGGGACCTGGGGAGAGATCGGCCCCCTGTCCTTTTTTCATACCTACTCCTGATGGGTCCTGTTATCAGGAACGGAACCTAAGCACCTTCAAGGAGATGAACATTAGTTTACGTTCCACAAAGCACATCTACAGTTTAAAAAGAAATACTACTAGACAAGAATCCTCCTGAAGTTTGTTGTATCCAGATTGTGCTGTGACACGTACTGAGGTTGTGTATAACAGCCAAAACCTTATGAGGCAGAGGGTGTGCTGTAAGATCTCATTAATCTGATGTATTTGAATGAATGCTGATTGTGTGTTTTTGTTTAAATCCTTTTGGATTGTTGTCTGCTGCTTAGCCCATCATTGACTAAATCGCAAAAGCAGAGAAGTTTTAAGTTCCTTTTGTTTGTCTAGATATTTTAAGTGAGTATCCTTCGGATGTCCTGCTTGTGAGAATCTCAGCTTGGACTAGTCAAGCCAAATGGGCTTTATTGACATACCGTTCATGTACAGGTGTACAGTGGTGTGAGGTCATGTTCCGCAAGACCATAGTGTGACATATAAAGCCACACCTGGACAGAAGGAGGGATATACCATCGTTTTTGCATTTTAAAATGATAGTGACCCCCACCTTTTGTCCTTGTCACTCTGTATGTTGCACTACGATCCTGTAGGAACGTTACCTTGTGCCGTGACTGTTCAAGAAAAAAAGTTACATTTGAATACTAAAATTAGATGTGTATGTGATGTTTAGAGTCCATGGGATTGTACAGTGTGGTCTCACCCACAGCTATAACCCAGTTTCCATTGGTTGTTTCATTATCCAAATTTAAGAGCAGGCTTTCATTGACAGTGTATAGTAACCCCAAATACCTTGGGAGTGAAATCTCATTTTTCCCATTGCTGACTGTGCTGGGGATTTGGGAAGTGTGTGTGTGTGTGCGTGTGTGAGATTTATTTATTTATTTACAAGAAAGTGGATTATGGATCATTACGTTTTATGGATGTGTAGTCATGCATCATTGGATCAGAACCATGGAGGTCTGTATTTATTCACCCTGAACCAGACCTCCAGATTCAAGATGTCTGAGTATGTCTTGGACAAAGGAGGATACCACAAAATGCAACATGCCTTAGCTGAGGTGCTGTCATTTCAGTTCGTAGCTGGTGCATTTGCATCCCCGTGTGTGGTTAGTCATGTAAATTGCTCTGTGTTTTGGAACAGAATGCTTACGTGACCTCTTGACAGGCTCCGTAGGAGTGTGCTTGTCTAAGGAAAGCAAGTTCATTTCAAACTTCAAAAACATTTCTCACTTTCATTATTGAATCCTATTTTCCAAGGGGAGGGAGGGGTATAAAGACCCTCTGAAACATAAAAAGTGGTCATCACAGCTTGGTCAGCTGCACAGCATTAATCACTACTGAGCACCTTTGAACTTCTTACGTTGGAAAATCAGGTTCTGGTGGTGCTGTTTGTGAAGAATAGTCTCACACAGGCATGAGAGCTTTTCACACCATGGCCCGTGTCAGATGGGAATGACTGCAGTTTTCTCGGCTTGTTGAAACTGACTTCCTGGAAGGTGTTTGTTTCCCGCTACATTGTTCCTCATTGCATATGAATCTGTGGTTTTATGATACTTGTGGCTGTGATTCTGCCTGGCCTATGTCAGCATGCAGATCCCCTAAGTTAGACAGAGTCATCCACAGATGTCTTTGAGCTTCAGGAAATGCCATCGGTGGACTTTATGTACCAGGTTATGCTCTGGTGGCTGGTTTAGACACACTTTTTGTTTCTTGTGTGGAGTAATTGAGGAAGTGTAATTCTTCCTCAACTTGTGTGTCATTATAAAGAACACGTGTGTGTCTCAACCTTGTTTTTGATCGCTGAACCCAAATCGTGTTTTCATCTATCTTTAAGGACTTCCCCCACCACAAACACACATGCCTCCTACCTCGTCCCACATAAGCACACCAAAAACGGGTGAGAAACATTGACATTAGGTAAACCTGGAAGTCAAGTGTCAGATGGGCCGGCTCTCATGTCAGCAGTCAGGAACAATGTATGCAGAGGGAGATGAGAATAAAAGTCACAATTGGGTCCTGTATGCTAGCTACCAGAGGAGGGGACTTTTCAAGATGGTGGCCTCAGAGATCCCTGGTAGAACGGTACAATGTTTTCTGTCCATTGTCCTATTTGTTTCCCCTCACTCATACTTGAGTATCCCCCCCCCCAAGAGCCCCATCCAAGGCACATAATTTGGCTTGTGAGTCGGGGACACCTAGTGTGTGGCTGTCCCTGTCTTAGGTTTTTAACGGGAGCTCAGCTTGCTGACTGCTATGCTACATCCTCCCTGGGGTTTCGCAAATTTGCAGTGGATGTGCCGGCCCATGAAGTGACAAAAACCGTGGGTCTTCTGCAAACACAGACCGTCCACATGTTCTTCACTTCACTGATGCGTTATCCAAACACAGAGCAGACTGAGCATGCTCCAGCAGGCAGACTTCAGAGCTGTGGGCAGAGTTTTAATGAATCCTGCAGTCTCTTGGCAGGATAAATCTGAAACCAGTAGTTCTGGTTTCAATCAGTCGAATGCCTGAGGTCCAGGCTTGGAGCACAGACTGCTGTTATCCATGGAGTCTCACCCAAAAACTAGGCACACCACCTCCTAACTCTGAGGTTTCTCTGAGGATGGCTTTTCTTTTAAAGCTAAACTTACAGGGTGGGGTGAAAGGTGTGATAGGTTGTTGTGTGCTGCTCTTAAATGAGTAAATATTTACTATTATGGTCAATAACTCTTTGAAAGCAGACTGTGTGACCATGGAATCCTGTTCTTTACAAATCATTTACTGTAACTCAGAATTACATAATACTCCTTGCAAGGTTACAGCTGTTTGTATAAGGGGGTAGTAAATATTTGCTTGGAATCAATGCAAGGGTGAAAATGTGTGTGAGCACTCCCTCTTGTGGGGGTGAACAACCAAAACATGATGAGTAACCAGCAGGGAGTTTCCAAAGTGCTTAAATGAAAGACTTAACGGTTTGAATCACTTCATTGTTCTGTGTTGATCCTACATCAGTTGTTGGCTGCAAGATTGTTTCAAAGTGACGTGACAAAAGTAGTCTAGCACTACATCAACTGATTATTTAACTAATCATTCAGAATGACGTTGGTGGAAAAACAATACAGTAGCTTACACTAACATCGGCTATAATTTGACTTAATTACTACTTTATCTAAAGAATTCGATGGAGCCCTTTTTAAATGAGCTCCACGCAACTAAAATCCTCTTTATTTGCAAATGAAGCAGCATGATATACAGTGCTAAGGACTGTAGGTTGCAAATGTAAAATCATTTTCAATTTATTTAGCATGCTCTACTGTCCAGCGCAACACACAAATGAAGAAATATTGGAGTCGGACAGCACTTCTGGTGCAGATGGGATTAAGGGCCTTTCTCAAAGATCCAATGAAGATATGTTCACTGCTGGCCATGGGATTTGAACCCATGATCTTCTGAACATCCCTTGAGTTTAACACCCGGTGCTGACAGTAGGTCCCACTGGACAATTCTCTGCCAAAGGTTTTTCTTCATGCTCCAGATAGTAATGGATGTATCAGGGTCAGGAAGCTGCTGGGAATTTAAAGCTGTTCTTCAATCTAAAAGGTACCTCCAGTCTTTTTGGTCGCAAATAGTCTTTGTGGTGATAAAATTCAGTATTGGTATTGGTACAGTTCAATGTGCCAAACCGGTGTTTTGTTTAGTAATTTTTCCTTTAGTGGATTACTGTATTTGTATCACAGTTTCAGCATTTTTTTTCATGTATAGCATACAAATGGCATCAAAGCGGAAACAAAAAGTCAAATGGATCGGTATCGGCTGATATTTAAGGTTGTGTTATTGGTTTTGGAGATGACAACTTGGTATGGAGTCATCCCTAGTCATGACTCACCTTTTCTTGTGTTTTCCTCAGCTTCTGATGCCTGTGCTAAGTATTTAATTTGTAAACGATGGAAGCCATTCATTCCATTAAGTGTTAAAAATCACACTGGAGTGCTCTTTGAGCAGGAGTAACCCGTCTCAGGGTCTGTTCTGGTCTGATTTGTATTGTTGATGTTAGAGCATCTTGGTCTTTTGCTGACCAGGTGTGTCGACGCCCTAGTGATCTACTGCCAAGCAGGCAAGGAGGAGGAGCCCTACGTTACCATTTCCAGAAAGATCAACCTGAAGAAAGGCAGAGGAACCCTAATGGAGTGGGAGACGGGTCACTCGGAGCGCAAGCTGGCTGCCCATCGCAACGCCTTTAAGCGTACCGCTATCATCCAGGCCTTCCTGGGCTCCACCCCACAGCTGACCCTGCAACTCTATGTCACCATCATGGAGAAGACGGTGCTGACTACTCGAGGTAGGCTGTCTGCCTCGTTCTGCTGCTGGCCATTGCTCCTGGGGTTCCTCCTGGTTCTGTTCTTGGTTTAGTTTGTTTTTAAAGATATTATGACTGTTTCCTCTTCTGAATATGTGGTGACATTGTTCAGAGCCCATCTTGAGTCTGTTTCTTATGTGTCTCTGATCTAGTTCTCCTGATGGTCATAACACTCATCTCCATTACCTACGGTGCGCTGGTCTGCAGCGTCCTGGCCATCCAGATCAAATATGATGAGTACAAGGTGCACGTGAAGCCGGCGGCGTACCTGTGCATGGTGCTGTGGCGGGGCCTGGAGATCACTGTCCGTGTGACAGCTCTCGTCCTCTTCAGCACGGCGCTCTTCTTCTGGGTGGTGCCCGTTGCACTGGGCAACCTGCTCTTCTTCCTCTTCCTGCCCTGGGTGGAGTTCTGGGTGAGGAGGGGTTCACTGCCTGAGAACGTGGAGAAGAACTTCAGCAAGCTGGGCACCACGGTCGTCCTCTTCCTGGTGACCCTCCTCTACTCCTGCATCAACATCTTCTGCTGGTCGGCCGTCCAGCTGGACCTGACCGACCGGGATCTGATTGATAAGCGGCCGTGGTGGGGGCGCCTGGCGGTGTACTACTGCGTGCGCTTTGCTGAGAACGCAGGCCTCGTCATCCTGTGGTACTTCTTCAAAACGGACTTCTACGAGTACGTGTGCACGCCACTGCTGGTGGCCCAGTTGCTGGTGTGCTACAGCCTGGCCGTTCTCTTCATGCTGCTCTTCTACCAGTACTGCCACCCCTGCAGGAGCCTCTTCCGCCACAATGTGGAGGACTGCCTCAGCTGCGCTTGCTGCAGGCGCAACACCCAGCCGCACCCCGAGCCCAACGCAGACGTGCCGCTGACGACGGAGACTCCGTTGTTCCTCGACCTCAGCAGCCAGCTGAGCGAGAGGGAGACCGCCATAACCGACGACATCATGGATGCAGCCTGAGGCAGGGCTCTCAACCGAACGCGCCTTCGCTGTTGTCTAGGAAATGGACTGGCGACCTGCTCTGGACAGTACACTATGAGTATAGAGTTCAAAGAAGCAAGTGGGCAGCTGTGACATATAGCCTGAGAGGAAGCGGAAATCTCCGCAGATGATCGCAAAGTTAGGGCTGCTGGGATCCTTTCGATGTTGCACCGTACTGTTCTGCAATGTCCATTTTATTTTTACATTTCAGAGGAGATGCTAATATATTAAAGGTCTGTTTGTTGTGCAGAAAAAAATTCTTTCCGAAACCCATTTTAGTCTGTAGTGATAAAACATCCGTAAGAAGTCAGGATTATTAAAATGTTATACAAATGCCACTGTAAAAATAGGAGCATTGTGTCTGACCTGGCCAGGTGTACTGGGCATGTGCCAGGTATATTCAGGTTACATACAGATTTGCATTTGTACAGCCAGACAGGGATATTCCTTAACTACACTCTTGGTTGCTTTATGCGAACAAAGTGATGATACTCAGGGTGAGTCCGACACTTTGTATGGTAGTTTTTTTTTTGTTTTTTTTTTCCTTTCTTGATGATTCATCTGCACTTTATAACCCGTGTTCAAATAAACAAAGCGCTGCTGTAAATGCTAAGCAGACATCCGTAACTGGAACCTGCGAATCCTAGGACGTTGTGTCACGATCAGACGCTATATCTAGCCATATTAAATCTGGCTGGAATCCAACTTAAAGCTGTTGGTAGGTGTCGATGATTTAATTACGAGTTTGCCTTAATTCACCTCAACAAAATTACGAAAATAACTTGGGACGGACGAATGAAACTGCAATGCTGGTATGTTCAGGAAAACGAGAAACCCTGAAGTGCCTGGACTTTCGTTTAAGGTTCCGTTTTGGTCGTGTTGTGTGTATGTGTGTGTGTGGTTTTGATTGCTGTTTCTGTTTACCAAGAAGTGCCTGTTTACTGTTTTTTTTTTGTGATTTGAATATGTGCCTATTAAATAAACGAATCTAATCGTGAGCCTTGGTCAGTTTTTTTTTTTTTTTTCTTTTTTCTTTTCATAAGTCGTATCGCGACGTGTGAATCATCCGAACCGCTTTTGACTTGTGTCCATTTGTGAGAAAGTATACGTATAACAGGTAGGCTATCGATAATATTTCAGGTCGCCACGCAATATCTTAAGAGCACGTTATATGCAGTTGATTGCCATGGATGAAGCAACCAGGATTAAAATACACTCTGCTGTCACAAAAGGAATGCGGAATACGAGCAATTTGATTACAGCGTCTCCATTCTCGTTTCCATGCGCTCAGTGTAGACTCCCGTGTGGACCAAACGCTGGCAAAGCAAAGCAAAGCAAGCCACTGTCGTGATAAACGCCTTCCATTGCGAGATTGATGGTAGCAGCAAAACGTGTATAAATGGGGAAGAAAGAGACCTTGTATCCCGGTCGCGCTTTAAGCCTACACGCGTTGAAATCCAGCGATCTGACACACCTCTCGTCGTCCGTGTAGCGTGTGAAGGAGGGCTGGAGGCGGAACCGAAAGAAATGAAAAGTCACAACTCTGAAGACTGGAAGCCAGTACGGCGCTGTCTGCCCACAGAGTCCGAGAAGATGAGCAGCTGGATGGTAGGCCACGGGCTGTCCGCTGTTGTACTGGTAGGTCATGTTCACAACGGATTCTTTACAAAGAATACAAGTTTGTTTTATACATAATGTTTCCAGAATATTTTGAATGTTTGTTTGTTTAAAAATTAGACTACTTTGAAAAGTATAGCAATTTTTTTTTAAATTATGGGACACTGTGAATGTTGCATGTTACCTGCGTATATTAAATTATACATACATGTGATATTCCTGCTGGTTTTATATTTCATGTGCATGAGAAATCGGATTCGTAATTGTACGTCCACTCGACTGCCCCTTTAGCTGAAAATGTTTTGAGACGTTCCTCCTTTTTGTTCAAAGGTCGTGTGGATGGCCATCAATATATTTCTGTTTGTGTATTATTTTCACGTATATACTGAGGAGGAGCAGTTCCTTTACACTCGTCGTATTCTGGAGGTGAGTCTTATGTTACCGGAGCGTTTGTTTCCGCTCACTTTCCTCGAACCTGATCTGAAAACTTCATGCCAAACAGAAAGCGCAATTCAAGAAGACAACTGGAGAAACGTGCGAGCTCACAAAACCCTCAAGATTCAGCATAAAAATGGCAAAGGAGCTGTCAGTCCAGAACAAGCATATTCCAATATCGGTCCGCTCGAAGTTCGCATTAATTACTATATTGTGAATTAAATAAATCACAGAAATGTTTATTTGCATGTAATGAGACTAATGGGACATACGTTATGCTATTTGCCCACATCACGAGAGCTGTGGAGTAAAAATTCGATTTCCTCTCATAGTCGAGCGGCATGCGGTTGAGCTTCTGCCCATGCCTTTGTGTTAAATGGTACCTGGGAATCCGGGATGTGTTAATTCCAGGGCTCAGGATGTCCTGTCAAGTAGTGGATGTACGAGAGATACATACATCCTATAGCCAGATGGAATAAACAGGAAGGTGTTGTGTGCGATTAATAACGAGACATGCAATACGTAAACCCTGTGTGTCGCTCTGGATCACAGCCTTTGGATCAAATGTGTATGCAGGCTGTGTATAATGGATGTAAGTAAATACGCAATACAGGTGTGATTAAAGAAACCAAGTGAATCTACGCGGTGTTTCAGTCTGCGCTGCCTTGGGCCCGCGGTCCAGCGGCCGTTCTCAACTTCAACTGCCTCCTGATCCTCCTCCCGGTGTGCCGCAATCTGCTGTCTCTCCTCCGAGGATCCTTCGTGGTGAGACTCGCATCCGTTTATTCCGACAAATGGTACAGCGAATGTTACCGATCCTCGACTGATACAGCGAAACTATAACACAACAGGTCGGTTTTGCCTTCCTCTGATTTCAGTGCTGTGGGCGATCCCCGAGGAAGCAGCTGGACAAAAATCTCACCTTTCACAAGCTGGTGGGCTACATGATAGCGCTGATGACAGGTGGGAGTCCCTTCATTGATTTCCTCGGAACAAATTAGAACTGTAGTGTAATTAACCGAAAATGTAGAGTTTCTGAGATTGTGTTGCTAGATTTGTCTCCATTATTATAAGTGTCAGATAACTGCAAACGTACGGCTATGTGTAAATTGGCTTATTTAGACCATTCCTGTGTATGAATACACGATTGCAATTCAGATCAGTTGTACGCCCAGTTGTATGGTAAGGTCGTCACAGGCCTGACCGTGAAACAAAATCAACTGAGGAAATACATTCTCCAGTAACTCAACGCCCATTTCACTGGTTACTGCACTTTCCTGGAATCATGTAGATAGCCTTATCCGGAGATGACAGGATTATCACTCATCGCCCGTTTTTGAACTGGTGACATTCCTTTCACAATGTATGGTGCGAGATTACCTAGACCTGATACCGTTCTCTTTTTGGAAAAGCGGTGCACACCATTGCCCATCTCTTCAATGTGGAGCGGTTCATCGACAGCAGGAAGGGTCTTTACGACTTACTGAACACCGAGCTTTCCGAGCTGGGCGACGAGCCGGACCAAACCTATCTGAATCCCGTTCGCTCCAGCTCCGCCGTGAGTCTCGATTTGTATGTCGTTACCCGGAATTTCGGGTGTTTCATATAAACGGTAGTCATTTTTCTAATGTTCAGCAGATGCTGTTAGTCAAAGACGTCAGACGCATAGATTTCTACACTTGTTTGACTGGTTGTTGTTCTAATGAGTTTACTTTGCTCGAATCTACAACTGTAAGTACTGTATTTGAACCTACGACGTCTGGGTCAGGAGCCTACTGACATTACCACAGTTTCACTTGTCACTCAGGGTGCGATTCTCTTCTAAATTATGCTTTTCTTTGGTGCAATTTACAAGGCTCTTAGGGTAGAAATAGAACAGCTGTGAGTAACAATACAGAGCAGTACAAAGCACTAAAATATCGTAATAATGCGGAGCTGTAACATGTCAATGTGCTAACAATATCGCATTGCTAAAGCACAAGTCTGGTTGGTTGCTGGATAATGTGAAAGATTACAGAGTCCCACTTAAGAGGTATTAAATAAGACTAACTCTGTGTATCCTAGACTCCAACTCTTGTGGCGTTCACCACCATCGCCGGCCTCACAGGGGTTGTCATCACCCTGGCACTCATCCTCATGATCACCTCGTCCATGGAGGTCATACGACGCAATTACTATGAGGTTTTCTGGTATACCCACCATCTTTTCATCATCTTCTTCATCGGACTGGTCTTCCACGGAGCAGGGTAAAGACCACCCCCCAGATCTAGGTGCCAGTCACCTCTCCTTCATGGTTTGGGACAGCTGTGGGACAAAGCACCTTCTCACCATGCTTCTCCCACCAGGCGTATTGTGCGGCACCAGACGGCCACCATCCCACCTCACAACGTCACATTCTGCAAAGACCGCCCGTTGGACTGGGGAAAGATAAATGAGTGCCCAGTACCGCAGTTTGCTGGGAACTTCCCACAGGTGGGTGATGTTCGGGACTGAAAATTGATTGTTCCCCTGGTTTCTACTGTTTTCCCACATATTTACAGTATCATTGCTCGCAGACTTGGATGTGGGTGATTGGACCAATGATCCTCTACTTGTGCGAGCGAATACTGCGGTTCATCCGCTACCTGCAGCCAGTCAAGTACAGGAAGGTAAGTGTTTGGCTGCTTTTTTCCCCAATTTCCCACATAAGATTCCGAAAACCACACCATCATACATGTTAATTGTTGCTGTATGAATCAGTTGCTTCCTGATCATAGGTATGAAAGCTGAAAATTCTCCTTTAGGGAAAAATCTGAGTTAGGTTATAGCTTATAGCCCAATATTTTACTGAGCAAAGTTAAATACTTAAGTAAAATGTTCAACGACAAAATGCTGCCGCCTTTGACCACATTGTGCTAATCCTCTCCTCTTCCAGATTGTGATCCACCCATCCAATGTGCTCGAGCTCCAGCTGGTGAAAGCAGGTTTCAAGATGGAGGTCGGTCAGTATGTCTTCCTCAACTGTCCCGCCATCTCAGTGCTGGAATGGCACCCTTTTACTTTGACCTCTGCCCCTGAGGAGGACTTCTTCAGCATACACATCCGCTCTATGGGTGACTGGACCCAGAAGCTCTTCAATATGTTCCAGGAGCTTCCAGCAGGAGCCATGGAACCTAAGTAAGAAACTACAGTATAAAGTGTATCATATTGTAACACTGCCTTCATATCAATGGCACTGAAGGCAAAGTACAAGTTAATATAACATGACGTTATTGGCAAATTTCTTTTCTGACAAAGGGCATGCAATCAACAGGTACCCCCACACAATGAAAACCCACTAAAACCTACTGTGTTGGTTAGCACACACACTAATACTTATGTCACAACTTAACCCCCTGCAAACTTTTATTCACCTGTACTGAATTCTCTATATGTTTGGCTCTAACCTGGAAGTTACATCCCTTTAGCAGCAGGGTCACTACAATATGTTAATGTGGTTGAAGAATCAGCCTGAAAATTGACAGGTTCCATTTTCCAAATGGATTCCTCTGTTGGACCTTGGAGCATGGGAATTGACATTAGGCAGGAAGTCTGAAAAGTCAGAAAAGTGATGTGTGGAGCACCACAGAAATGTTTGCTGCTTATTTCAAGAGATTATCTCCTACGTGATTTGTCCCCACTCTCCTTAGAATTGGTGTGGACGGCCCATTCGGGACGGCCAGTGAGGATGTGTTTGACTACGAGGTCAGCATACTGATTGGCTGTGGGATTGGGGTGACTCCTTTTGCTTCCATCCTAAAGTCCATCTGGTACAAATTCAAAGAGTCGAATCCCTTGCTGCATACCAGAAAGGTAATGTATGAGACGGGCCAACTACAATTTCACATTTTGCAGGAATTTTTCAGATTTTAAGCACCAGAATGAGTGACTGAAATGAGCTTTTCTCCATGTTGTGCACCTTGCCTGGTGATAGGTCCCATCATTTCTAAAACAAAACAGACACAAAGGTGTATGTTCATAGTGGGTCATTTTCAAAGTGCATACTGGCCTTTTTGTTAATTTTCTTGTCGATTCCTGTTCCAGATTTACTTCTACTGGGTGTGCAGAGAGACACAGTACTTTGAGTGGTTTGCAGACCTCCTCCAGGTTCTGGAGAAAGAGATGGAGGAACGAGGGATGGGCAATTTCCTTACCTACAACCTCTACCTCACACTATGGGACCAAAGCTATGTAAGTTTCATGGGTTCCGGGTTGGGGGGGCAGCACCATTGTTCTCAAGAGTTGTCCTGTAGGTTTCAGGTTATTTACGATTTAGTGGTTTACTGTCACATGATTGCTTAAGTGGCTAATGCTAATGCATTATATTCTGTAGCCTCTTTAGGATTGGACCTCCTCACGGTCCCAAATACTTGCTTGTCATTTCAAACTTTTGACCTTGAATGACAGCTCCATTTAGTCTCCATTTTGGTGTTTTCATTTTTTCCCACAATGTCTTCCCCTTCTTTTAGGCCAATCACGCGATTGTTCACTTTGACCAAGATACGGACGTGATCACGGGCCTTAGGCAGAAGACCCACCATGGTCGACCCAACTGGGACAGAGAATTTGAACAGATCCGGAAAAATCATCCAGCGTGAGTTTTGACCCGTGAATGAAACTTTCAGTAAATTTGATGTGGCAAACTTATTTTAATAACTTAGGTTTCATCGCATCTCACCACAGCTGTTTGATCCTCAGTGATTGTTTATCTGGAAGCACATCACTTGATATTCTCCTGTAAACGTCAGCCTTTACAAATTGGAGCAAGTATAGAGTTGTTTTGTATTTGAAAAAAGTGGAAGCTGGACAATTCAGTATCTTGTCGGCTCCTCTCACGCAGGACGGTTGTCGGCACCTTCCTTTGCGGCCCTGCGAACCTGGCCAAGATACTGGAGCAGAAATGCATACAGTACTCATCCATAGAACCCCAGGGAACCAAGTTCTACTTCAACATGGAGAACTTCTGAAAGGAGGCCCAGCTATATAGACTCTCCACCATGTCTTTTTTTCCCCCTCTGTGCGTTTGCCATATACTGAAAGTTAACATTAAGACAAAGCCCTGATCTACCTTGAAACAAATTCCACCTCAACGGTCTTATACTGAGGGACGCTTGTTTTGCTGTATCATTACCCAAGGCACCTAACTGAGTGAGATCCACCTGGCTTTTATGACATGCTACTGTCACCTTAGTCCTCTCTGCAATGCAAGGAAAAAAATCAGTAGAATCAGGTTACAGTTACTTGATGCCTGTGATTTCCCACCTTACCACACTCACTGTCTTTTGCTCAAAACAGCACAAGTATAGATGCCAAGAGCATTTGCTCACACAAATTTACATGCACAGACACCTACTCCACCCCATCCACATACACACATAGGCCCATTGTCTTCTTAAATCTGGCACTGCATATACAGTACATTATTTGACTTGAACAATAAATTCTAAGAGAAACAAGCTGAATGCTGTTCCTTCACATGACAGACAGCTGTTGACATTGCTGTCAGAAAGTTGTTTTGGAAGTTCTTGGGGGACTGGTCCATTTGTCTAATTCAGCAGAGGAACCACAACTAAACCAACAGGCACCATTTCTAACACCATCTATGGTATTATGGTCTGTGTGTTTGTGGCTGCATATTTTTGCTTTTAAGTTCCACACTCTGCTCCCGGTATCCAGTGCCAGGTTTTCACGCCCACCTTCTGCCTGCCTGACAAGATGAACACCACCTGTGCCTCCTTTTGGGTCCTGGTCTCCTGATTGTTCCCACAGTGGGAATGGAGGATTGGGGTGCTTGTACTTTTGATATACTTGTGTTAAACTTTGATCTTTGGCTTGACTTTTGCTTGGAATGACTACCTCTTTTGGGTTGTGATTTGGCTTAGTTGTAACACCTTATAGTTTGTGTATTTTTGTGTTTGTCCCTTCTTAACTCTGTATACACAAAGTAGGGAGTGGCTGCCTTTTTGGTTTTTATTTGTATGTGTTTGGGTTGTGTTTTTTGGTTAGTTAGGGAGTTAGGTGTTGTTTGGATTTTCTTTTGGTTTAGGGTATGTAGGTTTTTATGTATCTGGTTAGTCACCTGTTTTATTGTTTTGGCCTGGGCCACTCCTGAAGTCCCCAGTGGTGTTGCTGTAAATGTAAATTGTGAAATACACCTTGGTGAGAAATTCACTTTATAGTTTTGGTTATTTGTGTCCCCTTATGTCCTTTTGCCCTTTTTTCCTTTTACCGACACCTGATATGCTCCGATGCTAGACTATGCCGTAACAATGGCATAAATATGCAAATAAGAGAATTGGATAGGTACAATGTAAGTTCTAAACCATCAACGAGTTATTTAGGTGGCAGACACCTACCCTATGAGGTACTTCCCCCCCACAGAGTACTTATATTCAGGTGTCATCTTATATTATCTACATTTACTTCCTGAAGTGACAGAAATATGGATCTGATTTCCCTCAAAGAACACATACAGAGGGTCTGTTCCATTTCTGTGCAGAAAAGGTTGTCAAACTGCACAAATATATTCAATCCAGATGGAACGTTTTATTTATTCCCCCATCCCACCAAAGGATGAAAATGCGGCCAGTGAGCACAAAACAGCATTGATATTATAAAAAAAAAGTCCAAACTATACAAATGTCTAAATCTCCATCCTGATGCTGACAGTCATTCTAACAGGACATGGGTCTTAGTCTTGATCTTCAGTCTTCATATTTCACAGCTGCCCCTCCAACTGAATGACATCATAACTGGAAAATGAAGTCACTCCAGCAGCCTCTGTTAGTGTACATGGCTTTGACACTCAGTCTCATGTGGCTCTCCTGCCATCCCAAAGTCAAAAATGAAACCAATGAAGAGAAGGCTTAACCACAAACAGCCCTGCAGAAGGGGAAAAACGGGTTTTCAAGTCTTCTCGCGTCTTTCGCTTACACTTAAAACCAATAATATTTAGCCTATCATAGAATTGTGGTTTATTTTGTGATGTAACTTTTTTTCTTAAATGCGTTCTAATTTTCCAGGCCTTTATAAAAGGCATTAGCCACACCCCCCCACTGTGGTGGATTATGGAACACACCGGTTGATGCCTGCCCCATGTCATTAGGGGGCGCCGGCCGTCTTCTGGATCTGCTCCTTCAGGATAAGGATGCTCTGCCTCTGTTCTGGGGGCAACATGGCAATCTGTTCTGGGGTCAGCTGCAGCACCTGCATGATGAGGGCAGCCTGGACCAGGGCGGGAATAGAGGACGAGGTCAGGCCAGATAACAGGAGTGCCGATACTTGTTTAACAAGCAATCCCCACCCTCCCCAAAGCAGGTGTGTAAACAGCCTGAGGGCCTGATTACGAGCTTTCAGATGAAGTGGGCCATGTAGGCACTTAGACTGAAACCATACCAGACATTCCCGAAGTCTGTAAAAAGACAAACCATGCCACTTATCTAGACAGCTGGCAGGGTCAACAGGAAGTGTCAAACAAACTGGGAAACGCCAGTCATTTAGAGATATTTTTTTAAATCCGATTACTGTTTAACATTACTGTATTGAGTATGAATGAAATGCAATTGGTCCATCATTGCATAGCAAGCAGCTTGGCAGTCTACTTAGGGTATTTGTTGAAACAAACAAACAAACAAACAAACAAACAGAAAGGATCATCACATTTTGTCTTGAGTCGTACCTTCTCATGGTCCTGGGATGTGACCTGGCTCTGACCTGGGCTGAAGCCCCCTCCAGCCTGGGGGACCCCCGAGTGGCCGGGTGCCTGTCCAGACACGGCAGGTGTTACAAAGCAAAATCACTAACATCACTTGAAAACTGCATCTCTGAAAGGCACAGCAGGGGTGGGGGGTTAATGGCAGTCTTACTGGTCTGGTGGGTGGTGGAGCTCCAGCTCCCATTCCATGTGGCACTGGGCCCTGCATTCCGGTTGCCATGGGAACCCTCTGCGCTGACACGGGTCCTCTGCCATCTAAGCCACGGGCCTCCACAGCTCTCGGGTCTCGCCCTCCAGGGATGGGGGCTTCAGAGGGTAGAAAGGCATCAGTATGAACAAAAACACGTTATATGTGTGCTGGTTCAGGACACATGCCATGTAACAAAACTGGAAATTCACAATAAAGAATCTCTGAAAGGAGAACTTTCAGCACTGAAGCCACATGAGAAGCCAATTAGGTGGCTGACAGCACTCTTCCATGTTGAAACATTCTAGAAATGAGAAAGGCACAGATTCATTTTCCCATATCTGGTTTCACCCCGACGGCTGGCAGGAAGTGATGTAGTAGGTCAAGCGATAAGACTCCTAACCTCAAGACTGAAGGACCCTGCTGTAGTCATCCCACCTACCCCTGGCTTCCATGGGTGGTCCCCTCTGGTCCATCATTGGTCCACCCCTCATATCGTGGGGTCCTCGCATCTCAGGTGGAGGCCCGTGGCCCATGTGCATTGGGGGGCCCTGGTGAGTAGGGGCCCCCATGAAGCCACGACTAAGGAGCACAACAGAGAGTCACTAACTCAGCATCTGCAGTAGGTCCAAAATCACGAGTGAGCGCATGTCACAGAGGCAAAGCGGCTGCCTGCATTGGGACTAAGTCGCATTGGAATACCTTCACAGCACAGGGGCCGCATCTGGTCCATGGTGAAGTTTGCATTATACAACAGACGACAAGCTTTCAATGGCCGTGTCTAATATAAACTGTGGTAGCTAAGATCTGTTTCAGGTCTGAAATGGGTTTGAGTCGATTAGAATCTAAATCAGTTTAATCTTACAGGTCAGGCTGAAACAGCTTTCTGATGAATTAATGACTGACAAAGACTCAGGCCAGCAGGCAGAGAGAGAGGCAGGCAGAGAGAGAGAGAGAGTCGATGGCTCACCTGGGCTCCACCACCTCGCCCGTCACTGACAGCAAAGTGCCACCTCTGGGATCGTTGGGGCCGTCACCAAGCAGGCCACGTGGGGGCACGACGGCAGGACCTGGAGGTACCCCCCCACGCATGGGGGCACGCGGGTCTGCCATGGGTACTGTAGGAGAAGCAGATGACATGAGCAAACAGGAGGATGGTTGCAGGTGGCAGGATAGAGGACACGAAGACACAATGCGAGACGGGACGGCAGACAGCGGGGGGGGGGTCAAAACAGGCCAGATAGCATAACACAATTCCAAGATATCCCTGCAGTCTGAAGTACTGACTTTCCCTGTCACTCACTCACTCACTAACATGCAGAATCCCCCAACACAGACACTGATCTTAAGGGACACAAACACACAGTACAGCTGGCCCGTATTCCATACAGCAGGAAAAGCTCCTTGCAGACACAAGTTATTTTTGTTTTCCTTAATTTTCTGGGCCAAAACCTTCCACGTTCAGCATCAGCTGTACCTGAACAACAACAGGCTACACCTGAACTGACCAGCTTACGTTCTTCCCACCATTTATGCAAGAAAATAATTTAAAAAATAAATTAAAAAAAAAAAAAATCAATCCAGGAGCTGATTAACCGTTGTGCCCCAAGGTCACGAGCGCAATTCAGGTCGTGACCTCAGCCCGGGTACACTAGCGATACCTTGTGGCCGCTCCATAGCGGCCTGCGCTGACGATCCTACGGGAGAGTGCTGAAGGCTTCCTGGGTCAACAGGAAATAAAGAGAACAGCAGAAAGAACTGAGGCACGACACGAACCTGCAGCAATGTACCCTGGCTTTGAAAAGGAGGGCGTCGCCCTTGATTATGCTCCGCCCCCCCAGTTACAGACAGGGAGCTGCTCAGGAAATCTAAGCTTGAGAGCAAAGCCCAGTCCATGACACCCCCCAGTGGTGACACAGCATAACGTCACAAACGCAGAGAGGAAGAAAGGAGAGTTTGCACAGAAACGCCAAGTGGTATTCCACACTCTGCCACGCAGACAAGATACCTCAGTAGGTTAACCAGAAGTAGGAACAGTGACTTACCTCAGACAGTGTCACATAATGGGTTAACAAATGGGTTCAAATAGTTAATACTACCAATAGGTTACGTGTATTCATTTGATCAGTTGTCAAAAGGTCACAAGTCATCTTAAAAATCACTGCAAAGCAGCTCCTCCCTCCACTTCCCTTCAGCAAACACATGACCACTTGCAGAATGATGCCGGAGCATTCCTGGAAACACCAAATTGAGGTACATACCTTGCCCCCTATCCATGGGCACGGGGACACTCTGCGACATGGCTATCTGCGGCTGCATCCCCACTGTAAGGGAACACAGAGGACCGGGGGGGGGTCAGGCGCAGACCTTCCAGATGCTTAGGGCAGGCAAAGAGATGGCCACCCACCTGTGGGACCCATGGGTCCCTGTCCTGGCACAGGTCCTGGGACACCACCCACCATCTGGGAAGGCTGCATCATCTGCGGGGCTCCATTCACATGCATGCCCACCTGTGTGTGTCGGGGAAGGAAGAGGGGGAAGGCGGAAGAGACGAGAGACGTCTTTAAGACTCCACAACTTTGAAGGAAAGCCCGGGGTGTGTGACTGGGGATGTGAGGCAGATTCCATGGTTCATCACAAGGTCAGCAGGGGGCAGCACTCACCATGGGTTGGGGCTGGGGCACATTAGGCTGAGGGAGGGGCTGCCCAGGGATGGGTCCGGGCCCAGCTTGGCTGCTAGGAACCAGGGGCTGCACTGGTGTCTGGCGGTGAAGCATTTTCTGCAAGGCAGGTCCAGAAGAATAGACGTCAGCACCGTGTGAGACATAGTGAGATCAAGCGAGGACA
Source organism: Gymnarchus niloticus (assembly GCA_009936485.2). Lineage (NCBI taxonomy): Eukaryota > Metazoa > Chordata > Actinopteri > Osteoglossiformes > Gymnarchidae > Gymnarchus > Gymnarchus niloticus. The sequence goes on along the minus strand of JAACJT020000002.1, from coordinate 15,923,769 downwards.
CAAGGTATGCCAACTGTTCTTAGTATAACAACACAAACAACCCATCCACCCATCCAATCATCCATCAGCTTTTCTTAGTCAGGCTTGTAGGGGATCTTGTAGCCCCTCCAGGTAGCACAGGGCATAAGGCGGGGTTAACCATGGATGGATTGTCTGTTCGAGGTCTGCAGACACGCATGCACATAATAATCATATGCAGACAAACACCTGAGCATCTTCTGTCTTGGACTCTACTGGTCTACAAGCAGACTAACTGAGTCCCAGTGGAATGAGACAGAGACAGGCCTTTCAGGCTTTCAGCTTATTACAGAACAAGTCAGCCACTATAGGTTTCTGACTGGGGTCCAACAACAGACTTGTCAGAGAGTCACTCTATATGGCTGTCTCTAATTATCCTTACAAGGGTCACACATAGCCTGGAGCCAATCCCAGGCAATACAGGCCTGGGGTACACTCTGGATGGGATGCCATTCTATTGCAGGGCACATACAAACACTATATGGACAAAAGTATTGAGACACCAGTTAACAGGAAGGCTTCACATACTTTTGGACTTGGGTAATTAAACCATAAGTGAAGAAGAACTGAAGAGCCTCTTGTTGAAGGTGAAGGAAGAAAGTGCTAAAGCGGGCCTGAAACTCAACATT
>JAACJT020000002.1:15893220-15916200 GCA_009936485.2 Gymnarchus niloticus | reverse complement strand
TACCCTCTTCTTCCACAGCCATGCCTTTGTAATGTGTGCAGAATGTGGTTTTGCATTGTCTTGTTGAAAAATGCATGAACGTCCCTGGAAAAGATGTCATCTTGAAGGCAGCATATGTTGCTCTAAAATCTCAATGTGCTTTTCCGCATTAATGCTGCCATCACAGAAGTATAAATTACCTTTGTCAAGGACACTGACACAACCCCATACTGGGACAGACCCTGGCTTTCGGACTTGTTGCCGTCTGGATGGTCCTTTTTGTCTTTGATCCAGAAACACACAGCATCCATTTCTTCCAAAAAAGATTGGGAATACTAATTCATCTGACCACAATACACATTTCCACTGTGTGATGTTCATCCCAGATGCCTCCAAGTCCAGAGAAGTCAACACCACTTCTGGACATGGTTAACAGAAGGCTTCTTTTTTGCACAGTAAAGTTTTAAGTGGCATTTGTGAATGTAACTCCATATTGTAGTGCTTTACAAAGGTTTGCAAAATCCCCTGCCCACGTGATTATATCAGCTATTGATGAATGACGGTTCTTGATGCAGTGCTGTTTGAGGGATCGGAGATCACAAGTGTTCAGCTTAGCCTTGCGCCCTTGCTCTTTACACACTGAAATTCCTCCAGATTTCTTGAATTGTTTAATGATATTATGTACTGTAGAGGGAGAAATATGCAAATCCCATCCAATCTTCCTTTGAGGAACATTGTTTTTATACATTTCAATCATTTTTTTTCACACATTCATTGACAAACTGAAGATCCTCTACCCATCCTTGCTCCTCAAAGACTCAGCCTTGCGTGGATACTGCTTTTGTACCAAATCATGATTACAATCACCTGTTGACATCACCTGTTTGAAGTCACATCATTTTAAATTTTTTTTACTTCATTAATAGCCCTAAATTCCCCCCATCGCAACTGTTTTTGGAATGTGTTGCAGGCCTGAAATGCAGGAATGGATGTATATTAACAAATGAAATGAAGTTGATCAGACAAAACATGAAATATCTTGGGTTCATACTGTCTGCATTGAAATAAAAGTCTAAGTAAATTTAAGAATCACTGCATTTTTTTTTTTTTACTTGCAATTTCCATTCTGTCCCAACTTTTTTTTTATTTGGGGTTGTATTTTAATTGACTTTTGATTTTATTAACTTTAACTCGTATAAAGCTAAAATATACATCAATATAGATCTTTTTTTAATTAGAGCCAAAATTCTTAATATACTGTACGTGGGCTATTTTTGAGTCGCCTCTTATGGCTGATGACGCCCGCAACTTGCATACCTACGAGCGCTTTTCCCACCGAGCAAGGACACTGCATAATGTGTGTACTTAAAAAATATCTATGCACCTAAATCAAAGCCAATAAAAATATTACTCATAATAAATAATCATGATACGTTAAATAGGCGTTTCTAATATGGAATTTATTGACGCAAACTCGGAGTTAACGCAAACAACTTTGAGTTGCTGAAAACCTGGTACGCTGGGGGGCGCACGTAAACTAAATTTTAACAAGGCGAGTCTTGCGTTCAATATGCGAGACGGATGCTATTCAAACTTTGGTTAATATAAGGACATGGTGGTATGAAATAGCCGTTTTATTAGTTGGCCACCTCAGAATAAAACGCTAAGCCTAGAAATGTTACATGAACTTTGTCTGAGTAGTGTGAAGTGAAAACTATATCAAGTATTCATGTTGCGTTGTTTCCTAAATTCCGATGTTTGTATGGCGCAAATATTTTAGCCGCAGACGTTTTGCATCTTCATGGGTAATTCGCTTATACAAAAGTAAACGCGATAATAAAGTAACTTAATTTAAAAACAAGTTGGTTCCACTGGGGCTCGAACCCAGGACCTTCTGCGTGTAAAGCAGACGTGATAACCACTACACTATGGAACCAATACGAGCACCTCCTCCTACAACTTCTGTCATCTTTCATGCACCGTCGATCACTTTAATATGTATCATTGAAGATATAATTAATGTTAATAAATATAGACGATCAATATAAATTCAGATTTATATAAAATGAATTAATAATGTTATCCGCTGCAAAATCCCTGAAGGAAGAACAACTACAAAATATCATCTGGACACACGTGTCGTTTGTTCTGAGACTGAACAATGTATAGCTTACATGGAGTTTTAGTTTATCAATTTAATGTTCGCACAAACACACACAACCATATACAGGCCTATGCATGTGTGTGATGTATACACGTGCTGTAAAGAAGTAAATTTCTTTTTTTGCGGATGATGACAGTTCTGCTTAACTGACCAGTTGGGACAAATGCCCCGTACTGATCAGCGATAGCCAGCTAGATGGTGAGATTGACTGGTTATTTTGACCACGTCTGCACTTGTTTATTAATGCGCTGGGAACAAAGGAATCTAAATCCCAAGGTAAGTTCGCTGTACCGCCAGCTGCTGCCCAACAACCTCCACGCAACGTAAACGTTATTTTAGAATTAATTATTAGCTATGCAGACTTAATCACTGTGCTTGAAGGAGGAGACGTAGTGCGGCATAAATACCTTGGCCTGACAACTAAGATTAAAAAAGAAAAATAAAAAATCTTGCCTGCCAGTTTTAAACAACGAGCAAACCTGAAGATCGCTTCAGCATCTCAATTAGCCCCCATTTGACAATTCACTTTTCGTGCAAAACCGATGGCCCGCAAATCACGTGAGATTAAAACAGCATGGGACTGACACAGTTGCTTGTTTATTAAGTATGCCGTGTTATTACGTTGCCTGATTTCATCACGCCATATTTCACCGAAACGATGACTTGTTCTCTTAGATCCTAACTGGACAGAGCTGCGAAACGCTGGTTCAGATCAGATGATCCTGCACCAGCTGTACGTACGAAAGGATATTAACTGCACATCAAAAATCCTACATAGCTGATTTATGTACTTCGCTTTTGTTTGGCACAATCAATTATCAATTTCCGCCTTATGCACAGATTCATAATTTCCAAATACTTTAAAGTAGTCCTACGCTATGGATTTGACTATCTATATGCCCGAAAGCTGTTGTCTACTTCCTCACATCTTTTTTATATTGAACAATAACTTAATATTTAATCTGTTTGGCTTTAGATCCCATTTTTAGCAAATGTCCCTAGACAGAATGATCATTTTTACAGCTGTATACTTCATTTACTACCGCGTACCATGCTATATTTCTGTATTTCTGAAGCATAATAAATCTCAAGACTCGAAGTTGGAAATCATTCGGCCGGGGAAATCATCGGCGTGAGTCCAAACGCACATGCATTTAAAAGTTGACGTGTATTCCCTTTATATCGCCCTTTAGCCGTTCTACCAAAAGTAAACTTGGGTTTGGTGCAGGGAAACACTCTGCCCGTCGCCTTTGCCTATTAAGATTGGACCCTGAAAGAAAAGGCTTGACATGGCAACACCCTCTGGCTACAAAGCTGACACTGCTGCGAAATGTTTGGTTCTCAATGCGGTCGAAAACTGCCGTAGTCCAGCAGAGGTTTCCCCTCAAAGCTTTATTTTTTTTTTTACCCTCCCTGACACCTCGTGAATGGCGGTTACAAATAGATCGCGGGAACAAAACCGACTCCATAACAAAGAAGGAATCAGCGAGAATTTCGAGGATGAACCGGACTGCACCGTACGATGACAGCCAAAAGCCGGGCACACGACAAGCGTCGACTTGTGTCCTGGCAGCTGTGGTGCTCGGCGAAAGCTGCTGGTGCACAGCTCTCCCGGAAAGAAGTCGAAACACAATACAGGGGGCTGCTTGAAGGTTGCAGAGCCCGAGGTCGATGTTGGAGGTGGGCCATTCGTTTTCACAGCCCTGCAAGTTGAACTACCACAGGAAAAGAGTCCGCTGTTTACATTCGGATAAAGCGTTCACACCAACAGTAAAAATAACACCGAATTACATCTCCATATGGGAATATCTCTGAATAAAATAGCAAGAAGTATCCCTCATCGTAGTCGCGTCACCAGCTGTCCAATCATTGTGGGTTTTGTCCTAATGTTTCCCATAGAATTAATGAGTTCAACTCATGCTTATTATCCGATACACCATTAGGGTAGGTTACTGCATGCTTAGAGGCACCCAGTACGGGTGCCGTTTTAAAAAATGAACTTGGTTGGCATTCCAGTCTTAACTAAATAATAATCTGCAGAGAGATGTAATCTGAATGAATATTATCAGTATGGGGAAGATAGCCATTTTGTCACACGCACATAGATACACGTCTGGCCCTAAACAGACACAACAGTCGGCAGTATTAATTAACTTCTAACGGTGTTTAGATAATCCCCTATCTTTTCATAATCACTGTGGATGTGAAATAAACACTTTGTGCCAAATTAAAGCTACCATTTTTGCCATGTAGGGCGAATAACTGAAGTGTACCCGTCCGTCAGACAGAGCTGTGAACCCAGGCTATAAAAGGAGGCACTTCTATCAAACGCTTCTAGTTCTGCAAAGAAACGACACATTTGCAAATGGTAAAAAGACGAGGATATGTTTAAGGAAATCGTTTGAATACGGAGACCACAGAAGGGAGAAGGATTGAAGCGACCCTGAGCAGAGATAAAACCACATCACTGGAAGAGGTGAGCGGTAAGAGGTCACAAGACGGGTTAAACTGAACACAGAGCCGCACTGTTGTCGCCACCACTGGATTATTTCTGTTCATCTGTGATATATAATGAAATAGAAGTGATGGAAGTGCGTCCCACTCGAGCAGTCCAGTGAGTTACCTACTGTACATCAACCTAGCGGCTAATGCATAAAAATACATTCCTTACGAAGTGTGATCGTTTACAAAATATAATCATCTACACGACGACACATGAATGATCGAGTCTGGTTATTAACTGGCTTTGTAAAGAGAATCATTTCTCTGCTACTGAACACATTGCTTGCACATTACTTGAGCTACATGTGCATGTCATTTAACGTTAACTTATGGCTACAGGTAGGCTGTAGAGCATGAATGGAATTCGTACTCGAGTCTGAGAATTTACAAGACAATGTCCCTATTATAGGCCCGAATTTCGGCCAGGGGTGTTTGGTATTCGTCAGTGTCAGTTGTAAAGGCTTCGTTCTTTCCATCAGCCTATATAATTCGAGTAATTATAAAACAACAAAACAAACCTAAAAAACTAAGACTAGATCTGAGAATGGACCACTGACATAACCTGTTACATATGTAGTTCATCTTCTATACGTGCATCTTCTAAGTAAATACATAACTTAAAAATCAGGCCGTACATTCTGTTTAAAAAGACTTTGTAACCCGTCGATAACAGAATGTTTTTGTTCACATTTAAGGTAATAAAACAAATAGTGCAGTAATATTAGTTTCAACGTGTAATTTTCGTATTCACCACAAGGTTATATTTATTTTAACTCGTAAACAATCAACATCCCAGTTTTCGCACCCCTAACATACGACACCAACCTGTATTTATTCACCTGTGGAAAAAAAAAAGCTCGCATTAGGACCCAGGGTGCGCGATTTTCTCTCCAGCTGCTGCGGTCTGAAACTGGCAATGAGGGAAGATCGCGAGGAGAAGCCCAAAATTTCACCCCGGGTTTATTCCACTTTAAAATCACCGAGACCCAAAACTAAAATCTCCCCAACCCACGTACTCTTCCTCGCCTTTTCTGGAAAACCCCGGGTTTAAAACGGCACAAAGCAGTTTGGGGCATAAGGTAAGGCGCCGCGATACCATGCCATTACTAATAACAAAGGAGCTACTGGCGAACGAGGGGGCATTATAGGGGGGCATTGCACAACGCAATGGAGGGCGACAGTTAGACTCTAAACTTTGCGCTAATAATTCTAGTACAGTAAAGTTAACTGGTCTGTTTAAAGCCCCCACAGGTACGTCTACCCGCGCGTAAGGTAAATATATCGATTTTTTGAAGTGTCAACATATGTACGTCACTCAATTTCGAGTATAATTAAATTTTCGGTGGAATGTGTTACACACACCCAACACATGTAAATGCAGTTTTGCCCTTTTGATGCCTGACAAGCACGAGCAGAGATTATTTGTTTTGATGCTCTGCCCTCTTTTTTGGTGAAGTTGGGATGTACGTCGGGCTTCATTCTATGCACCCAGTACGGCATGGACATTTCTATTTGTTTTTATTTACAAGTGTCCTCCCCACATATTATAGGAGCAACTCTACTGTGCTATTTAGCCTACGCATCACGGATTGCATCCGTAAACACACTAATTGAGGCAAACGCGCATTAGTCTATCTGAGAACATCACTCAACTTACCAGCAGTTTATGTTGCTGTTATTCGCCCGTTGCAAAACTTGGAACTTGCCCGATAGGCCTAATTAATTATACAACATTTTACGCGAAGCAAGACGCAAGGTACGGGACATTCCTTTTTAGTGGGCTGCTTCAGTTTGACAGGCCTAATAAGTTAGACAGCAACGAGCTGGCTAAGTCAAATCAGGTGGATGAAATCAATCGAGGAAAACACTAAATGCACAGGAGATCTGGTAAATTGTTCAATACCGCATCTAAATGCACAATACTTTTTTTATTTTATTTTTTTTTTCCCCCCTGGTAAGCGAGAGAGTGGCGACCGAGCAGCCGGCATGTGCCCCGTTAGAAGACTCCGAAATGGTGCTGCTCAGGCCAGCCTAATGTCATCTTAGACAAACGGTCGCGGTCTAATCAAGGCAGGGCACGGAAGCCCGTCGTTTTACTGCTGGAAGAAACGGCGTCCGGCGGCGTCCCGTCGCCCGGGATCGCCGGCGAAGCGCTGAAGCTGCCGATCGCCGCCACCATCCGCTTTGCCGAGCTCCGTCGCCCGGCGATCCCCTGGACAACACGGTGGCTCGCAAAACTAGCACAGCGCAATGTGTACATCTCGGACTGGCATGTGTTGTTCAACAGTTAAATATTGTACAACTATTTGGTTTTATTGTTAAACACTGGATCCAGTATCGTCTTATTTTATGCCTTCGGAGCGTTTTGCCGATTAATTTCAGATTCAACGGCACGTAATCTGTAAGCTATGTGCATGTGTTTATTGTTTTAAAGCAGCCTTTTGGTGCTCTGACAATTGTTATTTGAGCACGCTTTGCCTCCTTAAACAGTCTACACCAGCATCGTCCTCTGCACGATTTCCAGACGAGAGCGGATTTGCCGCTACATCCAAGCGTCGCTTCGTCGTGCTGCATTCGGGGGGCTAATGAAGAAATAGGTCATCGTCTCGTAGTTTTGTTTATTTTCATAACCGCCTTTCCATTTACTGATTGTCATACTGAGACCATCTGAGGCATTTACCCTTGATAAGCTCGCACGATGAGTATTGCAACAAATTGTAAATCTTTTCACCTGCACGTTACATGAGCTCATTACCTGGATACTAATTAATTCAAAATATCATTTGGCACTTGTTTATTAAAACGCATATATACACAATTTCGAGTCTAAAGGGGAAAACTGAGGGCTGGAATGGTCTACATTTGTATCAATATGTGATACAAAAGGTGGGAGAACCTAACAAGGTTAAAGAGCTGTGCTATTTACTATGGAAGGCAAATCTTGAGCCTTCATAAGGTGCTGTCGAGCTGGCGTCGTTACCTCCTGTGACCTTGCTATAGGAACTAGGTTCTGAGTACTTAAATTCTGTGTATCTGTGAGCAGCGGAGGATTCAATGTCCCCGGCAGGGCTCACGGACATCGGCAAAAGTGTCGTTTTGTGTAGTTTCGCTGTTCCGCATGATTGTTGCGGGGGAGTGTCTGTGGTGACAATTAGGCAGTATGACGAATGAACTCGGGAAGCAGCGCATCGATACTAAAGATTATATTCCTTACGCCGTGGCTCGAAGATGTATCTAGATAATGTGTTCGTTGCTTAGAATTTTCTTCATGTATATCATTATGGGTTATTCATTTTGGTATTTCTACCTCCATACGCATTCCCCCAAACTAGCTACCTTATCGGGATAAGTTGCAGACAGCATTCAAGACAAGTATTTCGTCAAGCGTACTACAGGGCCCCTTCAGGGGGGTCCGTCCGTGGCATAAACGGGCAACCTTCAGTTTGCGATTTTACGTATCGGCTTGATATAACATTTAAACCAACCATGAACCCATGCAATACATGACGTGAGCTTTGCTTTCCACTGTGTGGACTCGCTAGTCTTTCGCCAGTTGTCTAAACCACTATGCTATTTAGCTTACTTTTCAGACTCTCTCGGCCATACTAATGAGTTTTCTGGCAGTCGAGTTGTCAACGTTTCTTCTTATATGGCAGCTCTACTGCCCAACGGGTTGAGAGGGAGCAAGAGGAGGGGTTTGGTCTTCCTGGTTAAGGAGTGCCATGATATTTTCCTCATCATGCAAAACACGAATAGGTCCCGTTTATCGTAGGTTGTGGTTTTACGTTAAAGAGGCCAAGTCAACAACTTGCATCTTGTACTGCGACTGACTGAATTGAGATTTTAAGTCTTTAATGAATGTGCTATGTCGTGTCAGTGACTGATTTGTAAGCATCAGTAAGTTCACACCCAGGAAGAATCTCAAACAAAAGATGGCAGAAATGATTCCATAAGAGAACACTTAAAAACTACCAAGTCTTACACACTGTTCAATTACATTTACATTTAATGTTTGCAAACCTTTGGCATTCTTTAGGAGCCCATTAATACATTTTTCTGGTTCAAAATCAAAAACAGACAGGCCTCTGTAACTGGGTAATATAAGTGGGTCTCTCATTGTAGAAGATATCTTTTACGATTTCTGTTAGATCAAACCAAATGTGCTACATGTTTTATTACAGCTAAAGCCAATGTAAGCCAAGTTTAAAGTTTCAGAGAAACAGCTGAGGTTTGCTGGCCAGTGAAATTGGTGAAGGTACAAATAAAAAATATGTTTATGAAAACAAGAAATAGCCTCACAATTGACTGGTCATAATGTAAAATGAGGGTTTCGGAAGATGAGGTTGACTCACAGAAAGTTAGTACACATTTTCTTGGAAACTCAGGTTGACAAATTGGCTCAGTAGATGGCCATACAGCCCAGTTGTCATCATACAGCTCCGTGGCTTGTGGGTTTGAATCCTGCTTTTGTTCTCCCTGTGTAGAACATGTGCAATTTACCTGTGTTCTCATGAATCTCCTTAAGGTACTTCTGACTTCCACCCATAATTGAAAGACCTGCTGTTCAGGTGATGCAGTCAAACTAAATAATGCACTGGGTGTGAGTGAGGGCCCGTCATATTTTACCCATATGCCTCTAGAATGGATTGGATGGGTTGTTTATATCTGGGATTACTTGCATATACCTCAGAGTTTTACTCCATAAGCAAGTATATATTACTGAAGGAATTTGACTGCAGTTCCCTTCTGAAGGGTGAGCTACAGGACCCTCTCTTAACTCTCATTCTTTTGTTTATAAATCTAGTTTTAATTAATATGGTAGCTGGATAATCGGTTAACAGGGCACAAGATCAGCAGCCGTGATTAGTGGAGTGCCTCTGTCACAGCCTCCAGATGCTAAAATGTATTTCTGAGTGTGCGGAAATTGAGTGAGTTGTTGGTTGACAAAGAGCAATACTAAGTCAGGAAGTGTACTGTCCACCAGAGATTCACAACCCAGACACTGCGGGCATATTCTTATTTTAGCATTTATTGATAAGGATGCTTGATTTCCCTCAAAACTGATCTAAATATTGACATTTGCATACCTGAAGAGGGCTGACAAAGCATGAGAAAAGGACTGCTTGCCATTGCAAAACACAATAAGCACCATAGAATAAAATGCAAACTTAGTGCAGGTGGACATCATATTACTCCTTTAAACAACTTTGATAAGATGGATGAAATGGTAAACTTGTATTCACTAACGTCAGGGTGAACATTTTCAACACTTCCTCAAATGACAGGTGGAGAATCATTCAGTGGGGTGAACCTGTGGCTGGATGCTAGTTCACTTCAGACTGAGTTTTTTAGGCATGGGTGATTTTAACTGTGAGACTGGTTGATTTTACAAGATGAGATGAGTTCTTGATGGGTAGCCAATGCAGTTTTTTTTTATTCTTCTAGTCACCAGCCTTTTGGTTCAAGTCCCATAACCTTGGCAGATGATCAATTCTTGAGAAGTGTACTTCATTTGGGCACATAGTAGCTTCATAAACAGCTAGACTTGTCACCTTAGATAAGGAAAGGTGAAAAATGGACAGTTATTGTCATGGAGCTATGAGGAATTGGACATGGGTTTCCATGGAGGAGGTGGAACTAAGGCCCTTTCGAAGTGGAAACTACCGGTGGTGAGGGGGGGATGGAGCTTGGAAATCGTAGGTTAGAGAACATCTTGGATAAAGGAGCATAAAGGAGTGCCAAAGAAGCAAGCAAGAATATGCAAAAAGAAAGAAAACCATGGGTTTAAGGGTTTCCTACTCTTCAGAGGTGAGGCGCAATGGTACAGAATCGGAAGGAAAATTGTTCCAATGAAATAAAAGATCCAAAGGTTTTGGGTAAGTCTGGGGGGTATAGACAAGATTGCAGTGTTTTTTAGGATGAGCATGGACCCTGGTGAGGTTATGTGTAGATCTAGCTGGGTCGAATGAAGAAGGAATCTATGATGGACTTAGCTGGATTTCAAGTTGTTTTCAGCTTTTTTACATTTAAACTTGAATTTTGCCCTGGAAAAATTATGTACAGAACAGATTGAGGAGTGGAGAGAAGATACAGCTAAGAATAAAGGCCTCACATTAAATGGGTTTTCTTCAGCTATTCAGTCCGCAGAAAGGAAAAGACTTGGAATGCAGAGTGCAAAGGTTATGGAGGATGGTTATAGTATAAGCGAGTGCAAGGGGATTATGAGCAGGACGTCAGTATTTTGATTTGGTGTTAGCTATACAACTGAAGAGAGGTTTAATTTCTTGGTTTGACTGGAAGGAGTTTGCCATTTATTTTGACAGTACCATATTGAGCATTGGAGGTTTGTTTCTTACATTTTATCCCCAGTATTTGCACAACTATCTTTTTCAAGATCTTGTTTCTTAAGGTTACAGATAGCTTACAGTGAATGATCTTGTGGTTTAGAAGGTGTCCACTTGAAAATAGGTAAAGGTTTTCTGTCGAACTATAACGATAGGCATCTAAGTGTATTTTTGGAAAATCTGCATAGTTTAAGCCCACCTTTAATTGTATTAATCTTTATATAATTCCTTATATTACATTACACAAAACTATGGACTATCTTTCATTCACAATGTAGTTTGCTTTGGACGCAGAACCGGCTGATAATATTTATTATTTATTTGCTTTTGACGGGACAGTAACTAGTGCAGGGTAGGGAAAATTTTCCGTCCAGAAGAAAATAGTCAGTCGTGCACATCAACCTGAGATTGACGACAAGTTTCGTTGTAGTCAACGGCAAAGTTTCCTGCTGTCTTCGGTGCGGCTAATCGATGTCACGGCTTGCTCGGTAACGGGGCAGTTATCCATTGAATGGGAGTGGTGTTAAATCGAACTAGTGTATTTTGAATTAGTTTAATTTGCTTCCAATGTAAGCGTCGTCTTAAAAATAAATTGTGTTTCTTCGTGCCATTGCATGGCATTTCGGGTCATGTTCAGTAGTTCAGTAGGTTCTCTTTCCACACCCTGAAGGGTCTCGTGTCCTCGTGTGTAATGCCGCTGCAACGTTGGAGCAAACGCTATCTTTTCAACCTCCTTTTTGTTGGTCGCTTTGGACTGAGTTTTATACTTCTGCCACATTTCAAGGAAGAAGAGGGAAGCATTTCACTGCACGTGTCCTTTCGGAATGTCTAAACGTCGCAGCCCACGATGCCTTTATTACCGTAATCTGTATTTTCACTTTGCCACTTAGGCTTTTTCAGTTTAGCGCACCGTTGCGATCCCCTTTCCCCTTGAGCGGCTATAATTTCGCGGTGCATGCTGGTACTTGTAGTCCGTGCTCCTCCCTTGTTTGGCCTTAAACTTTGAGGGTGTGGTAGCAAGACACTACAAGTCCCACATTTACAATTCTCCACTGCCCCTCTCTCTCCCATCGGAGACTGAGATACGGTACAGACAGTCTTGACGAACCCCCCCCCCCGGACTTTCAGAGCCGAAAACGGACGGGATTAGTGAACTGCTACGGACTAAAACGAAAGACACGGAATTCACATGTCCTTTGATGTATTTCTCTCGTTTACCAACTAAGCAGACGGGTTTGTGACTGTTTCTATAATTTGACATAGCTACCTTGCAGGCTGATTATTTCGTACGAATTATTCCGTACCGGAGTGGGAAGGGAATCGGTTCGGGTGTGAAGATCCTATTTATAAAGCAAAGGGAGGTTCGGTCAGGGCCGAGGGAGGACGGGCTCGGAGATACTCTCTGTCGGTACAGTCGGACACAGATCGCCGCCTTAAACATTAGCGAGCGGCGTGTAATGTAGACGTATGGGCGCTTCGGGTTCGACTCCGCTGCGCCAGGATCTCGAAGCGCCTGTTATTTTCAACACATCCTGAGAGTAACACTGTAACCATCTACATTGTATCGCGTACAGTAACTCGCCGGCCAGACGCCAGCCGACGATAAGTTACATGCGGCGTCGTTACATTTTTTATTTTATTTTTTTCTTTTTCGTACCTCAGACACTTTTATGTTGGAATGTCCAAACACTGGACAGAAAGTGCAAATGGTCCTGCCTTGTGCGAGGCTTTAGCTGTGAATGTTGCCTTATGACGAACATAAGGCTGAGATATTGTCTTATCGACCGCAATCATATTATGCAGACCGTACCCCCCCCCCCCCCCTTTTTGGTTTCGAATATTCCGAGTATAATACATTTGTGCCTTGAAGTTTAGGCTGTTAGTTGTCTTTTTTTTTCCTCTCCAAATTTGACTGGGTCATCGATGGTCGTTCGCTAACGTGTGAGGGACCTTCCGAAGCCAGTTTGGTCACATTGTGGCGTGCGAATGTGCATGGAGGGGGGCAGAGATTACAGGACGTGGTCGGGGAGGAGACTGTCTTCGAAATGCAGTTGTGACAGTTTTCTAGTTAAAGGCTTATGTGCGGAGTGTCGCGGAGCCGTTTCTTTTCATTTGGGTGGCATTTCTGGGAGTCGCATTGTCTCCCAGTCTCAACATTTGGGATCACCTGAGAGACACTCGGCGGTCCCTTCGCATTCCGAAATGCGCCCGCCGCCGAGCAGGGCGGCTCGTTTCGGGGCAGACTTGCGAACTGAAGGAGAGCCCCGATGCGCGTCTGGACACTTCGGTAGCGGCGGCGCAGCGACGTCTTGATCCGGTGCTAGGCTCGGATGAAGCGGAGTGTCCGCTCCCGACTACGTTGCCAGCATCCCCGTAGACTTGCGTGTGTGTATGTGAGTGTGTGTGTGTGTGTGTGTGTGTGTGTGTGTGTGTGTCGGATCGGCGCTGCGCAGACGGTAGACGAGAAAGCGAGTCGGTGTGGTTTATTTTCGTCGCGTTGCCTCATTGTGAATAACATCATCGACGGACCTGGACTGAGACCGCGGAGCCGCGGTCCTCTTAATCCGTCTCCTGACTGGCACAAGGGGCTCCGGGGGGGGGGGGGGGGGGGCGCCGACAGCCCGGGGGGACCCGCCTGGGGGGACAGGGGGGGGGGGGGGGTCGGGAGGGGGGCGGGGTGGGGGGGGGGGGGGGGGGGGGGGGGGGGAGGCGACGAATCGCACGGAGGATCCGTCTTGTGCGAAAGAGGCGCGGTGTGAACGCTGTTTAAAATACCGCTGGAGTAATGCTGTCACGGGTCATTGTCCGGAGTGTTGCTGTACTCAGATGGTCGTTTAGGTTTTTGGGGCGATCGCTTATTGTTTCACGTTCGGGTCGTAGATGTGCTGTTTAAGCACTGAAGCTGGTGCCACACGTTTACACGCTTGGTTCGGAGCGGTTCGTTACTCTCATGATCTCGGACAATTCTCATTTGCATTTAGTAGTATGTATGTGTATATATATATATTTATATATATATATTTTTTTGATGAAAATTGGTTTGCGTTGAGACTTGAAAGTTCTGCGGGTCATCTGTTTAACCAGCTTAAAACGTTACGGTTGTGTGTGATGTTACACCTGTCCAGACAGAGCCGTAAAGATCGTCAGCAAGCATGAATATACTTTTAGCAACCGTTAATGTTTTGTTTCCAGTATTTTTGTATAAAGGATATAGACAACACTTTCCTGTTGTTGTCTTAGCATGAAAAGTATGTATATCGCGAAGGAAAGATACCGGACCATCCCTTAGGGCTGTACACTTTTTGAAAATATGTGTATTTCACGTTGATTTCCCAAGTCAGTATTGTGTAAGTTCCAATGCCACAGATCATGCTGAAGTTTCCTTCATATGGGCACTTGAGTGAAGGAGAGAAGTGAGAGTTGGAAAAGTTTATCACTTTTATGAATAAGCTTAATTGTAAATTAGTGGGAAATATTTTACACTGAGTGCTCAGCAAATGAAGGTGATTACCCCTTCTTCAGTGTGCATTTGGTTCAGTATTAATGCTGCAACTGCTTTTGTTGTTGTTTTGGGGTTGTTGCAGTGAGTAGTAAAGCCATGAGGGAGGCTCCCGACCAAAACCCTTACTCAAGTACTATTTCACACAGGCTTGCACAGAGAGCAACCCCCTCTCCAAATCCACCTTTCCTCCCCTGGTGCTGGTATCCTCACTCTGCGGCAGCGTACCTGAATGGGTCATCGCTGACTTCCGCCCCCTACTCCCCCCATCCCCTCCCTTTCCTGCTCCCCAAATGATTGCACTTGAGGGGTCAGGGGTTATGATTAGGCGGGGTACTGCCGGGATGGGAACTAAATGTATTCCAAGAAATCGGTTAAAGTGGAAGGTTAAATGGAAAGGAAAAGCATTGTGTCTTCCAGTTTTCCAATTTCCTTCTGATGGGTCACGCAATCACATAATGCCTTCCCCAGACAAACTGTTGAAAAATCCATGGCTTCCATGCTCGGTATGCTGAATGACTTCATATGATATGGTGCTGTCGTATTTAGGAAGGGATGTGTCCGGCTCACGCTTGTTTCTTTGGCCATGCAAGACTGGGGCAGAGACGGCAGGCAATCATGCCAGTAGCTGCTGTACACAAGTGTTTCTGAAGAATGTCGGATGGACGCTACTGAAATGAGTACGTCCCGCGTTGGAATGGCAGCAGCTTCGGCTCCCGAAATGTTTGAATTGTTTTTAAAGATGTGTGGTTTAATACCGTTTTGGCCGCAGGTCAAAGGAAAACCCAGCTGATGTGTTGTAAATACATCTTTTAGTAATGAAGAACACTTCAGGGAGATACCTTACTACTTTTTCCGTTCAAGATTATTTCCACGGATGCAGTTTTCTTTTTTAATTCAGTTTTAAAACTAAACCACGGCACTTGTTATCTAAAGCTGGGTTTTATCTTCCCAGTGTTCACAGCTCTGACATGGAGCCCAGAGCCTTCTTTGGGGAACTGAAATTTTCTTTGGAAGGATGGTTTTGCTGGAAACCATTCTGGGTCCCTACATCCAGGGCATTTCAGCTGAAACTCAAAATGGCCTGATCACAGTTAACTAAGTGTGCAGCCAGACTCAGCTTTTCAGTTCCACAAGGGTACACAATAGAGTAATAGAGGGGAAAAAAAAATTGCAAGGAACCAGAGCTCTCAGTTGGCATGCTGGTCAAAGCAGTACTCACCCTTCAGTGGGCATCTGGGTTCAATCCCTGTAGTTTCATGTTGGCCATCCGTGGCGAAGAAACCCTAAGATCTGTGCCTGAGTGGGTTAGGTGGCTGGGTCTCTCTTCTCTCAGCTTTGCAGCGACGCCTACGCTCAGCTGGGGGTGAAATCGAGCGGATAGCGCTCTCCTCCGAGCGAATTGCATCGCTTGACGAGGCCTGCGGCACGTAGAGCGGAAAGAAGCGGGCGTCTGACAGCATGCACATCAGAGGAGGTGTGTCCTAGTCTTCCTCCCTCCTGAGGCTGACATTGGTGGCATTTGGGAGGGAAACAACCATAAATTTGGCATACTTAGTTAACGTTATACCTTCTTCTGTGAAGTAGAATGGTTATTGTGAAATATGCTGAGATTATCTACCAGTTGTGAGGAAATGTTGCTGTTGCCACATAACATTTTGTCAAGAACGGTTGCTACAGAGATATCGGAAGGAGGTTAGGTGTATGGCTGTGACATCAGATGTGTATTGCTTACATTTGCTGATGTGGAAGGCAGTGTATTCCCTGGCATTTTGGAGGATGAATTTTCCAGGAGTGATGCTTCCCATACCGGGGGGGGGGGTTCAAGGTGGATTGAGTGTTAATGTCTGATACTGTTTTTAGCCATGAAAGGTCAGAAGATTAGATAACTACATTCAAACAGTCTTTCATATGTTGTTGGTAATTTTGCCATTTGAATATTTTGCATTTTGTCCTTGCACAAACATTGCTTTGAGTACACTGAGCAAAAATCCAGGCTAGAGGTAATAAGATGGACTACCAAACAGAAGAGTACTCTCTGTGATGGAAGCTTAAACAAGTACATGCCATATTTTCGATCTTGACTACATTTCTTTTGTTCAGCTGATACTGAGATCTGCTGCCGCTGTTGTCTGTCTGTTACATGTCATGCTAACTACGTAGTAGTCCTTTTGTTGTTGCTGACATTAAGACTGGCCTGACTGGTGTATTACTTTAATTTCATTGAAATACTCCAATTATTATGCTGTTTCCTATTTGCTTGGTTCAGCCACGGGCAGATGCTAAAGTCTGACTTTATTACCTGAATCACAAAATAATGGCAATTGACAGTTGACAAGGCTAAGTATTAAAGGGATATTTAATTGTAATTCAGTGTTTAGAATGCTTTTTGGACGTGTGTTTTAGGTTGGATAGGTGTCGTAATTGTGACTAAATCTAAAATAATAAGGGAGAGCAATTTTTCCTTGTACATTCAGAACCCTTAATAAAAGGGGGAAATATCTTGTTACAGGGGCTTAGAAGAAGATAAGTAACAGATAACGGCTTTCAGAATTCAGCTTTGACTGTAAGCGGCATTAGCTATATATTGGTTTCCACACATTCCAAGAGTCGCAGCAGGTGGTAGATCAATGATAATTAAGGCAGGCCCATAGACAGCACTTGCACACACATGCCAGCTCCTACACATGGTCACCAAACCCCTCCTCCTCCAGCAGAGCGTCACAGACAGAAGATTCGGTTGCCGCTGACCCGGCCTCGGCGTGTGGTACGGAATGCTGCGTTAACAGCCGTCATATGCAGGTAATGTGGCATGAAAACCTGGCTTGGGCATTAATACCGTCACTAATGATCACTGAGATGCTGATCTGTAACAAAGCACTAAAAAGATTATTTTAAGTTTTAGTTAAAGCTTTGTTAGGGTGGATGAGGTAGACAATGAAATCATTCTTGCAAGAAGTTACGGACAGGATTAAAATCTCAGCACCAAAGGCTGTTTCAGCAGACTTTGGGACGGAGAGGCACACAGGGGTGTGGTTTTACAGCCATTTCCTCTTACAGGTGGATCCCACTCCAACGGGCGCGGGTGATGGAGGCACATTGAACTTCTCAAGCGGCCCCCTGTGCGCGGCGCCCAAGAGCATGGTCGGCAACCCCCCGCAGACTCTGTCCCCGGACCTCCGTGGAGACGTGCCTCCCAGCCAGCAGGAGCGGCCAGCGGCGGCAGGAGACGACAAGGCCTCGAAAGGGGGGCCCACCAATCCTTGCCCAGGGGTCCCCCCAGAGCCACAGAGTGGCAGCGAGACTCTGAACGCCGAGCTGCACAAGAAAGCCAGCGTTGCCAAGACTGGGACGTCAGAAGCCACCACGACCTTCTCCTCACAGCAGCGGTCTTGCGGCAAGAAGGTCAGCCAAGAATTCCCCCTAAATGCTGACCACAGCAAGGGAAACCCAAACAAAGGGACAAAGACCCAGCCCCACTCCCTGATAAGTCTCACCCCAGGGTTTCATTGCTCGTCCCTTTTCAAACCCGGTCAACCTGTGGCCTTCCTTCCCACGGCAAACTTGGGCTCATCCTTGTGCAAAATCACACTCCCTCCTGGGCTGGGCCAAATTGCAGCGTTGAGAGAAGCCACAACCAACCAGTTCCCGGTGGAGGCACAGCCGCAAGGCACCAGCTCCAACATGACGGCCCAGCTTCACGCCTACGGGTACCACTTCTCTATGGGCCTGGCTCCTGCTCCCACTCCTGAGACTAAGCCGCCACCTGTGACAATGAAGCTGAAGAGCAGTTCTATGTCTGGTGGCAAGAGTTCCAAAGTTGGAGCAGAGCGTGGTTCATCGCTTGGCCTTGTGGCATCACCTACCTTAGGTCTGCCGTTGAAGCAGCCGGCTTTGAGTTCTGCCCCGCTGATCCCCCTCTCTCTTCCTTCCACCGCTCCTGTTTGCAGTAGCCCTACCTTAGCTAGCATCACCCTGCATAGCAGGTTACCGAACCACACGGAGAAAGGCCAGCGAAGTGCAGATGCATCAGTGGTGTACGCTAGGCTCGAGTCTCCGCCTTGCGTTGCTGAGCCCAACATGGAGTGTCCTGCTGAGGTAAGGGATGTGCCCCTTGACTTGTCCTCAAAATCGAAGCGTCAGAATTTGTCTAAAGACCCTCCAAGAACCCCTAGGGCCCCAGAGCACCAACATACAGGAACAGGTCTCAATGATCCAGTCTCTCAGAAGAAGGCACCAACAGCTGTCTTTGGGTCTGCCACTCCCTATGCTGTATACCCGGATGCCCTTAGAAATGGTATCCCCACGAAGCAGCCTGCCAGGCATCTGAATCACCAAGTTTTGGAGCCTTCAGCATCCTGGGCCAAACTTGCCCCACAGGGTCAGGTAGCCAGCATTGCAGGAACCTATGTTGGTGTAGCAAGCCCCATACTTGCCTCCACCTTGCGCAGCAAAGATGGCAAGTGTGCTGCATTCATGGAAGACATTCAGAGCATTGCCAAACAGGAGTCCATCTCTATAATTGACCAGGGGGAACAGCTTTCCTGCAGGGGAAAGAAAGGAACATCTGTGAGCAAGGAAGCCCCACAGCCGAGTGGTTCCAAGCACTCCAACAGTATATGCTCTCCAGCATTGTCTGGATCCAGCAGTCTGCACAACTCAAGTAAGCTCGTGGGTGGGAAGGCGGTTATCCCAAAGGCTTCAGCTGTTGACGTCACCATGCGACCTCAGCCGGGCCTGCTGCCACACCAGAGACCCTCGAAACAGCAGAAGATTGTTCAAGGGAGCACCAAGGTGCAGTTGGTCAACAGTTGTCATGGTTCTCTGAGTCAGGGCCCTCAACCAAGCCCGTCCAAAGCAGAAGATCAGAAGTGGGACCAATCTAAGTGTCCTCTGTCAAACTTGGAGTCAATAGTAAAGCAGAAAGCACTGGAGACCTCAGGGTTGGCCCAAGATGGAAATGGTAATCTGGAAACATTAAGCCTAAGAAGGTCCGAGGTGGAAAACCTGCACACGGGTCACCAAGATGTCCCCTTTCGACATGGCAATGCTGGTGGTTTCCCACCATTCAAGTCTGTGAAATGGAGGGATGGAAAGTTGGAGAAGGGTTCCCTGGAAACAGCCTCCAGTGTTGCCTGTAGGCGGAATGAAGGAAGCACAGCAGAGCAAAGGGGTAGTTTCACAGACAGACAAGTTGGGCAAGACAGAAACGCAGAGAGCAACGGGTTGCTGGATTCCACCATACCGCCTGCTCGTGCTGCTGGTGCTCTAGCCGACGGCAGCAAGAGGGGATGTGCGTTGGCCCAGGAGGCTGATGGAGGAGCAGGAAAGGGGCTGAAGTCGTCAACTGACAGCCTGTCCCCTTGCGTGAAGCTGGAGGGCATCGCACTGTCCATCCTGAAGGGTCAGTGTGGTGTCTTGGCAGAGCTGGAGACGAAAACGACCGCATCCAAGGGGAAAGCAAGAGCGACCAAAGAGAAAAGACTGAGCAAGAATGATGTAGCATTGCTGGAAGCCTCCAGACAGACGGAAAAAGAGAGTCCACCAGGAAAACAGGGACGCCAAGCTAAGAGGGTAAGAATTCGCTGCCTTGTAAAGTTAGTTTCTTTAGCTCAAAGATATTATAGAAATATGGTGAATCAATCTCCCATTTAGGCCATTTGTTCCTCATGAGGAATGTCATAGTTCTTAGTTTCGTTGAAGAGCATTGTTGTATAAACAAGGTTTTTGCTAAATCCTTTGAGTATATTGCACATCAGCTGTGATGACTTACATGAAAGGCATTCACAAAGAGTGACTGTTTCCTTTATTGCCTCTGATGAACGGCACCCAGCCTGTAGACTGAGTGACCCATTTTGCGAGCTCTGTTCGGTTTCCCTCTGTGTCGCAGCCGAGGAAGCCGTGGGCACCTGGACTGGATCACCGCCAGGCTGATCTGCCGCCGCCGCCACCACAACCGCCGTCCCAGCAGGCCCGGGAGGAGCAAGAAGGATTGCGCGAGGGGAGGGGCGGCCTCCCCCGCAACGAGGCGGGTGAGATGGACCCCCAAGATCCCCGCCAGCTGACAGCCCCAGTTTCGACGACGATGTCCTAGAAATGTTACCTGTCACGCTTCCCGTGACCGTGCAGAGTGTGGAATCCATGAGGTTCGGGGGTTTTATGCCCCCTCTCTCACCCATGCCTACTGGAGGTGATGTAGCAGTGGGGCATGATACCTAAAGCCCAAAGTCAGGTGCCAAGGAAGTATACCTCTAGAAATGTGCTGTGTGATTCTAGCCCCCTCAACAACCTTCCAAGCACGTCTGTAGTGCGTTAATCTCATGGTGAATCTTTATTTCATCCAGGTAATCTAAGCAGCCTCCTCCTGCATTCCCAGAGTGCAGAAATCCCCAGTTCTACTAGTCCTGCCAGGGACTCTGGGGAGAGTGACTCTCCCAGGTTGAGGAGAGGACGGCGACGGGCTGAACAAGCACGACAGGGTGACTGGAGACCTCCTACCCAAACCCCTCCCGTGGCTCCACTGGCTGTTCGCCGGCCGAGGGGAAGGCCGCGCTCCAACCCCCTGCCGGGCCAGGCAGACACTAGTGCCGCGAGTCCTGTTCCTGCCGCTGAGGGTGATGCCCCCTCCACAAAGAAGAGGAGGCGTCGCAGGAACAGGAAGTACCAGAATGGGGAGTACATCGTGGAGAAGGAGCAGGCTGGCGAAGTGGAGGCAGAGGTGGAAGAAAAGTGTGTAATCACTCGGAAGGCCACCAGGGCTGGGACAGGTATGGTCTGGGTCCCACTTTTACTGAAGCTCCTAATCACTGCAGAGCCTAGGAGCTGAAATGGTTATAACTTCATAATTAGCACTAGAATGCAGATTCAAGGCCAGTAAAATTATTAAACCACAAATTTCTATCTCTGCTGATGTCATGAACTATAGTTTTGGACGATCTGACGAATCATTCATGCACCATGCAGTGTTTTGCTGTCCCGTCTTACATCACGTGATCGTAGATTACAGTCATGGTTATATTTGCAGCAGGTTCTGTGGCCTGTCGGCGGCATCCGTTGCCCCCGGTACACTGCATGTCTTCATTGCCACTGGTTTCCTTACAGCCGTCTGGGCGTCTTGTGTCTGTGCAGACTTGAGGAGTGGTGCTTACCCACGACTTGGCATTGCTGCATCGCGGCACAGCACCAGCCCAGACCCCAGTTCCCAGCGGGCCCTGCTCACACGCTCTGGGTCATTGCGCCACCCGGAGGGCTACGTCACCCCAGAGCCCGTGGATAAGCCTTCGGGAAAGAGAAAGTTTAAGAGCAAACATTTGTGTGATGCAGAAGAAGATGAAAAGAAGGTAGAGTCTTTGTATGCATGGTGGTTTGTTTTTATATTAAATTATTATTTTTGTATTTTGGTTCATTTTTAATTCTAATGGAAGGGTTTTACGAGAGTTTGCCCTGAGTTGACCTTATGTGAGGTGTCCTGTATGAAAATCTTACCGCAGCTTTCCATCGCCCTCTGGTGGCAGCAGTAATTATTGAAAAAGCCTTATTTTTTCCTTTCTGTTTTTTGTTCCCTAGGGCTGTTCGCTACCAGCAGATCCGTTAGCACGATGTGAGAAGCCTCTGTTTTTGCAGTGACCTTTGCTGCTAACACCAATTCCATTTTCTCTGCACTCCCAAAAAACATCCAGCTTAAGACTAAGCGTGGGAGCTTGGGGAAGCGGGCTGCTGGCCCCGAAAATGACAGCCCTCCAGCCAAGAAACCGGCTACCCCCTTCACTGCTCCCAAGGGGCCGTCATCTCCCACGCCCAGTAGGAAAGGCTGCACCCGGCGCGGAGGAACCCCAGACTCTCCCAGTGGCCGGCCTGTGCCCCCTGAGGTCCGCCGGTTGATCGTCAACAAGAATGCTGGGGAGACCTTGCTGCAGCGAGCAGCCAGACTCGGGTACCAGGTACGATTTCAGCTGCCGGCCCAGCTGGGAACAGTTAGTGTGTTTCAGAGGCGTAAGGCCCGTGGATACCAGGGCCGACTCTGTAGGTTTTGGTTCCTCTGGGTTAAATGTTCCAATTAGAAGCTAATTATCTCTACAGTTTTACTGTAATTACCGCCTTTTTTGCCAAATACAACATTAAACTTTGTCTGAATATGTGGCAAAATAATTGTAAGTTTTTAATATAACATTAAAATCACAGGAGTAAATAAGCTAAAACGGGTTTACGTTTGGCCAGGCAGATGTTGAATGGGGTATTCCTGATGTATTTTTGAATTTTTACTAAGTGTACCTCCTACCCTCCCCATGGTGTGCAGGAAGTGGTTTTGTACTGCCTGGAAAAGGATGTGCGGGAGGTGAATCGCCGTGACAATGCCGGATACACGGCGCTCCATGAAGCCTGTGCCCGGGGCTGGCCAGACATTGTGCAGCTCCTTCTGGAGCATGGCGCCGACGTCAACTGCAGTGCCCAGGATGGGACGCGGTAGGCTTACCAAATGGAGCAGGGTGGGG
>JAACJT020000002.1:15863419-15889192 GCA_009936485.2 Gymnarchus niloticus | reverse complement strand
AGGGAGTTCTCTCCCCAGCACATGCCATGACTGCAAACCCATTTTGCTCTAGAGGGCTTCTGGGAAGGAAAAATGACCTTTCACTGACTCGCACCGATGTTGTAAAGGACTCCGCCCTAGTGGGTGGAGCATGTTTTATTTCCATTGTTTTTGATTGGTGTACCTGATTAATTTAATAGACTTTGTTATTAATATATTTGATCTCTTTGTGTATCTGGGGAAAAAAATGATTTAAAGAGATACTTTATATGGTTGGTTGGTGCTTTATTTGAAATGTACAACTACTTCCTTATTCAGAGCTGTTTCGTCCCCCTTGTGTACAATAACTTCAATGAGCAAAAGTACAGTTTTATTGTACTGGTGCTAAGCTAGATTTTGTGTTGACAATCAATGAAGCTTTTTTTGTTGGACATTTTAGATGAAGTTTTGTTGGACGTTTAGACAAATAACTTATATTTATAAGAGACCTAGAAATGTAAAGAACAGTTAACCTGTGGTTTAGTTCGGATGGCTAGGATGGAGGGTCACCTTGACACTTGGCCGTTTTTGTGATGTCTCAGACGTATGGCTTCTATAAGCTGTGTTGTAATAGGAGATGAGTCACATGATTTTTTTTTTTTTAAAAGAAATCAACCGGAATAAAGCATGAATGGGGCTTGTTCTGTTTACTTTGTGCATCTGAAATCTGCACATGGGAAGCGTAACAAGCTGGGTATCCCAGTCTGATCCACCACCCAAACAGAGTCACTCTGTGGGGACTCTGAGTATTGTGAATTCCTGTGTGTGTAGCTGGTCTGTGTCAAGTGAGATGGTCTCCAGTTTGGCACAGCTGATATTTCTTAGATGAGATCCTCTTATTGAGCTAAGGTGCACCAGGGTAGATGAGTTCTGCACGCTACTGTTATTTGACTTGTGGCCATTCTTTTTAATATTCTCTTCTGACCTCATTAACAAGGTGTTTTGGGCCACAGAACTGACATTGATTGGGTGTTTTTTTTTTTTTTTTTGTTCATCGCACCATTATCTGTGATCTGTAGACACTGTAGTGTATAAAAATACCAGGATGGTGGCTGGGAGGAGAAGGTGTATCGTGTCAACTGGCCACTGAGCACACACCTGCAGCTGGATGGTCTCCTGCTTTACTAAGCTGCTCTACGTCTTCAGTTCACGTACTCTGTTCAGTTTTAGCGAGAGCTTTTGAAGAGTTAGGAATCGCTCATCCTTGCCAGGACCCCAAAGCCTGATTTTAGCTCATCCTGACAGCAGCGTTTTGAAGTACTACAAAGTCATGTCTGTGAAACAAGAAATTAACCTGAAAATGCAGTTTTGCAGCGATCTTTTCTAATTAAAATGTGCATTTTGTTACTTCGTTACACTGAAGTTGAGCGACTATAGATGATGAAGTTGGTTGAACGAAGATTGTTCCATTAAGGTTTGGAATCACAAGTTATGATACCATGTGTGGTATTGTCTTATGTGCCGTTGTGGGGGTATGGGTATTTGTAAGCATTTTACATTGGGGTTTAATTTTTAAAGACAAATAAAATCTGCCCCCACCAACATTTTATAAGCATGTTACAACATTCAACTTCATTACCGTGAAGCTAAAAAGTGATGCAGTTGCACACTCTATGTAAAATCAGTCATGACACGAAACGAATGCAATTTGATTGGAGTCCAGCCTAAATACGGTAGGAAATGTTTAGTGTGGAATCAAACACGCATTCTCCAAAAACCCTGGGAAGTCTCAGACAGTTGGCGTTAAGACGCACCATCGTTTGCGTTTTAAGTTCATGCTGCAGATCCTCTAGATGGAGCCAAAAATTCAGGTACGGAAAGCTGCGAGGGTTCTTGAAGCATCCCTCAGCGCTCCATGGTCATCGTTTCACTTAGATCCGTTCTTCACGTTAATCATCCCTGGTCCCGCAAGTTCGTCTCATGTGTCCTGGATAGGGTTCAAGTGTGCATTTCTCAGTTTAATGCGTTTAGGTAACCCGATTCAATACCACCTTAAAAAAGATCGAGAATCGACACCGAGAGGAGGCATGTTTCTATTTTTAAATACTTCTATTTTAAGACCACACATATGTACATAAGATTACAAAGCATACACTTCATGTTTTTTCTTACTTGTTGCATTGATTACTTTGAGGGTATCCATTAATCAGTAATTCTACTGGCATTGGAATGTTGACATCTTTAACTGCTCGGAATACATGTGATCCAAGTAAATTAATACTGAACGTCAATAGGTCACGAAAGTTATATTCCCATTGACAATCAGCTGAAACAGACTCAGTTCCCTGTTAAACCGCTCAAATTGCTGTTAAACTACAGTACTTTGCTGTATGGACTCTCAAAAGGATACAGAGACAGTGCATTCATTTGACTGCAGGTGGGTAAGAAAGTATATTTCCAAGAGGGTCATGCATTATATATATTCATTTGAATTTTAGTACAAATATGATTTTTGTTCTTTACACAGAAAACCGGTTAGGACTGTGAGTATAACAAAAGCACCTAACAAAATTTAATTTGTCGCCCAGCCAATTTATTTCTGATGACTCAGTTCTTTTCCAGAAGCATGTAGATTTGGTGTTGTTGTTGGTGGTGGTATCAAATCATCGCAGTGATAGATTATGATTTTTCATTTTTCATCATTCATCCTGGCATAAACAGCTGTGCGCCTTCACATGACAGAGGAACCCATCGGTGACCTGGGCGTCCGTGCAGCAGCGACTCAGCTGAATTACTTAAGCATGATTTTACTGGGGGTGGCAGGATTGTTTACTCCAGCACAGCTGTCCACTGCCCCCACCTCATTGCTCATGAGTCAAGAACGTGATAGTACACTCTAAAACTACATGATCAATGGGGAGTTCCAGCTAACAGAAACTGAACAATGTGAACCTGGGGGGGGGGGAGCATGGAGGAGCACGCCGGCGGTGAGTGGCCTGCCAGGACCTTCACACTTTGGTTTCTGTTTTTAGCTTCAGGATAATGACAGAACGGCATGCTCTCTGGTCTGCACCAGTGTTACCACCCCCTCAAGAAGCATAATGACCAGGACTGAGCTGACCGCTCGGCACACTCTGCCTCTTAAATGTGTTCTTCATGCATGATCTTGTTTTTGATAGACCCCTGAGGCTGGCCTATAGGCACAAACTTCTCTAGGCTGACATGTGTTTATAAACTCTGTGTTCAGAAGGTTAATCTTTTGAGAATCTATAATATGACTCCAAAATGCTATGTATGGAGTATTTTTTTTATAAAGAATCTTTACAGTAGAGAATTCACAATTTGATCATATTGAAATTTTTGAGGCTGTGTTCTTGAGATGCACTCAAGAAAAACAGGCTATGTTGTTGTTTTTGTTGCTAGGGATTGGAATAAGAGTTAATAGGAGAAAATGGTGTTTGTGAATGTCTTCAACATGTACGTGGTGAGAACCCACTGAACTCCAGTCTGTGGTAAGCGCATGACACTAATCAGTCAACCCCTCATTTGCTGCCTGCTCAGCTGACCAGGTGAAGCAGGTTGTGGCATGCCATGAAGTTCAAAGAGAAGCAGGCCATCTTTCAGGGTCCACATGTGTGACTTGTTGCAGTATTAAGTCTGCCTGGGACATGCATGAATAATAGCCAACCTGATAATCGCAGTGTGGAGACAGAGTCCATATGACCTTGTTCAGAATTCTCAGGAATTCAAAATAAGGTTGAAAATAGGCCCTGTGATACATGGAAATAGGGCAAAAAAACACTAGTGTAAGTTGCAGACTTAATTGTTGTTGGTCTACAGATGTTTAATATAAACCTTTCCACTAATTCATCCTATGGCTGTGTTACTTTGTGACTACATTCCACTGAAAACTCTGATATCCAGCTACGTTTTTGTTTGTTTTTTTTTTCTAATGGACCTATATGCTGTTTTGATTCTATAAAAAATCGATAGGAATAGAACAAGTTCATAGTCCCTCAAATCTTCCGTAAGACCACTGTCATCAAAATCTGCAGACTTTGCCCCTTCGGAAAGAACTGTAAGAATAGGGAGCACAGGTCCAGCCTGTCGAATTACAAACAACGTGGTATCGCAGTCGTGCTGCCACACCTTTTAACAACCCGCAGCACACATTTCATGCCATTTCAATTCCATGACGGCTTATATGTTCATCTCTGCAAGTTAAGCCAGACTCACATTTACCTGACCGCAGCATCCAGTTCTAAATGCTGCTTCCAGCCATGGTTGTTTACTCCTCATCTGCAACAGTTATACAGGTAACATGTTGCTGCTATCCGTATTACCTGTAATATGTCACCCAATGCTATGATTGAAAAATGATGGAGTTGTAGGAGTGTGGACAAAACAAAGAAAGACTTCCTCTTGGTGTTAACTGTAATGGCAATCATATTTACAATCTGTTACAATCAGCTGTATCTCATTTTGAACTGGAGATAATCCCAGAGTTGAGAAAAACAAAATTAATGCTGATTATGCTTTCTGTAGATAACCACCATTCATAATTAGAATGTGGTCTGGAGATGTGTGTTGGCTCTGACATTCAGGAAAAAAAAAAAAAAACTAACCACCCCCCCAGTATCTGGTAATTTGATAGCATCTATTCTCCTTTTTATTTTGGCCGCAAGCTCTACTAAGACATGTCTAGTGTTGTACCCCCAGGTTATGTAACAGCATCAAAACATCAAGAAGGGGAAGCTGAGAGGTGCTTGTCAGCTCTGTGGTCAGAGGACCCCATCACAGCCATGATGTCCCCACAAGTCCACATTCACCACCCCCAGATTACAGTGTCGCAACGAGGGTTTGCTTGTTGTGAACTGCTATCAAGTGTCAAAATGCACACGTGCCCCCTTCCCACAATTTACAGAGATCCCAAGGGTTCTTCCATCAAAATTCCACCCATGTATAAATAATGTCTTGCGTGTTGGATAACCTGTGCTTCTTAAGCTACTTCAAGTGGTACCGTCCTTTGCCAGTGACAAGGCCGTCTCTTTTCTGAAGGCTAAATAAGGAGTGAGCAAAGCCACTGGGAAAGAGGGTCTTGGCGTTCCTGTGGGTTTAAAGCCATTTAGAAGTAGCGAGGGGTGGCAAATTGATTAGTGTGGAATATCGTGATTGAGGCTGTTTTTCTTTCTGTGGCGCAACAAAACACAATCTCTGCTGTTTTTAATCATTCCAGTTACCGTTTTGTAAAAGACGCAGCTTTGAAGTAATAGCAAAGATCCTGTCCTGCGTTGGTACTTCTTTCGACGTCTTTCATGGGAATTCCTTCAGAGCTTTGGGCTCTCAAGTTTGTGTTTCACTGAGCTTTTTAAATATTCAAAATCACAAATGTAAAAGAACTGGTTCCATCATTATTCAGATGATCATATGCAGGCTCCCATCTAACGTTTATGTAAGGTTTTTCAGCGTGACAGGCTACGTCCAGATACCTTTTCTTACCTCCGTTTCTTATGCTGCCCAGGCTGCTTGTCTGACCATTTTAACTGTACGGTTTACTTGCACATCGCGTGCATTTGTTGTTATCTGCTGACAAAATGGGTATGTAACATCAGTACTGTAGGCATATGTACTGGCTGGTGATCTTTACCTTAACGTACAGCTGCTCATGCCTGCGTCCTGTTTTTTATGGGTCTTTGAGTCGGACGTTGATTTTTCCACCACAGCTTAGTGCTCACATCATCTGGTGTTTTTTTTCTTTTCAGGAATCATTGACCCGCCGCTTTTAGATGCCGCCCCGGCATCGTCCGCATTTCGCTAATTTACGTTTGAACCTTAATTAGGAAAAACTGCGTTCGCTACGTCAGCCAGAAGCCGACCTCTTCTACTTCCCCGAGCGCTGCGGGCTCTTCTGCTGTTTTCATACGCAGGGGTTTCAAAGGCTACGACCGCAAATAAATATTACCGGTCGACTACCATGCATCAGGATCGCGGTTCACTTCGTTTTAAATCGTATATATTTTTTAATCCTCCGCTAGTCAAGCGTACAGCAGTCGAAAGATCGAGTGCACGCTCGGAGATGAAGTGAAACAGGAACCACCTTTTTGTTGGAACCTACAGTTTTCATCTCCTCAAGCACGGGCAAATGTGATAAAAGAAATAAAAGAAATGATACAAATAGGGAATCTTTCAGAATCAATACCAGTTTGGAATGTTAGACTACGTGAGAGCAGGCACACAGTAAGACCCCTGTGTGTGACCGTTCACTGATTCAGCTGGGCTCCAGGGACCTCGGGCTGTTACTTAATTTCTACTGGGCCAGCATGCCTTTAATATCCTGCCTGAAGCAGGATGATACATTCCGGGTCACTGGAAGATAGACCTCTGCCAATCTCAAGAATACATGGCTGAAAAATTCACATCTTCTAAGGTTGCCTGTAATGTGTAGGGAAAAGAGTCAAGTAACTGACTTCATGATATCTGAACAAAGATCATGTTTTCCAGAAAGAGACTTTTATGTGATGTAAGGAACATTTGAAAGATGTTAGGGGATTGTTGCTTGAGAAATACTGGAGCATTTATGAAAGTTACTGATTTGCTTTTTGTCCGGGCCGGTAGACACATAGTGCTGCCAAGTTGAGGTCCTCTGGTGGTTTCGGAGTATTCTGAAGGCCTGTACATAGTGGTGTACACAATTCAGCAAGGCTACCGCATCATGCACGGGTGCAAAAAACTGGTGGCCCACAGAATATGCAAATGAAAGTGTGTTTCTGTTTTTAAATGATTTAATGAATCTATCAAAGTACAGATTAGTGGTCCTGAGCACAAACTCTCAGTCAATGAGCCATCTCACACTGTCTGTAGGTCTAGTCAAGTAGGAAGCACAACTCAACCCACCTGTTTACACCCTCTTATCACTGAACCACATTTGCTGAGATCTTCAGCCTTCTATCAATGAACTTCTTCCCATGTCTAAAGGACACGGCATTAGATGTTTGGTAATCTGTTTTAGGCTGTGACGTGCTGTGCCGGGAACAAGCAGCCTTGCACCATTAAAGCTACACACAGAGTGTACTGAACAGCTTTCAGGAATGAAAACAGTGAACGTGAAATAAGGCCAGCCGTATTACAACGCCACAGCAACGCAAGCAGAATGGAAAGGCCGGCGTGCTGACGCAGCAATGGGGGAGGCAGTGCCTCGCGTGCAGATGCTCTGGGCTCCCGTACCCCAGGTGAAATTGACCAGCTGCATGGATGGGGATTTATGGGTAAATCGTGGAGAATTTGCAGAGCGAGCCATTTTTCGCATATCCTTAGAGTGAGTTTTGCTTATAAAGGACAAAACTTAAATGTGAGTCATTTATCCATTAGGACTTCTCAGAACACGTGCTGTAACTTGATAAAATAACTGAGCATATTAAACAGAGGCCTCTCATTGGGATGACAGCACTTAATTTGCTATAGCGTGCCAAGAAACAGGGTGAAGTGGCTGGGTGGGTAGTCCTGTCTTCTTACTTTTCCAGGGTTGGCGGTTCAAATCTCACCTCTGCTCTGTGTATATGGATTTGATGTGTTGACCCCATGTTGTGCAGGTTTCCTTTAGGTACTCTAGTATCCTCCTGCAGACCTAAGACATGTAGTTAGGCTAAGTGGTATGCCTAAATTGTCTATAGATTTTCATTTTGTGTGTATGTACCCTATGATATACTGGAATTCCATAGCCTTGTGTCTTTTGCTACCAAGGATAGGCTCTGGGCAACCATGACCAGGAAAAGCAGTTAGAAGATGGATAGATGCCTGTAAACAACACGACTCATGATTCTGCTGTTCAGTAAATGCTTTCTTTTGCTGTCAGTCTCAGACAGAGCCATGTTGTAATTTCCTGTGATGCAAAACCTATGATCTCATATGGTAGTTTTCTTCAAATGTGTCTCATTTAGCTTGTGTGAACTGGGAGATGGGTCCTGCGCCATTGAGGGACATGGACAGGTGCCTCCCGAAGGCCTGCAATTCCATGCTGGTTATTTGCTTGCGATGGAATTGAGGCTGCATGCATAAGGCCACACTGTTCTACCCCATAGATAAGTACTTTTTTACGTGTTAAACAGGGGTCAGCAGGGGGTGTAGCAGTTAAGGACTTTGCCTCATAACCCTTATCTTTTTAAATGCAAGGGCCTTGCTGTAGTACCCTTGAGAAATTTCTTTAATCACTCCAGTTAGATAGAAAATATGCCCATGACCATAAACGATAACTTCTGATAGACAGACATTGTGATGATGTACACAAAACAAATTTGACAATTTCATTCGCCTGATACGAAAAACAATTTTTATTAGTTTTTATCAGTTGGGGTGGAGTTCAGAATCACATATTGCTTTTAGTTAAAAAATGAATGAAAAATCCCCACTTTGACAATTCAATATTTGCACGCATGTTATTTTCAATGTTTCATTGCAATATATGAGAAATATATCGTACTACCCCCTTTTACGTTGTATTAGCTTCTATTTAACAGACACTTTGTCAAAACAAACATACAAGTGTAGAAAGCTTGGAGTCAGAGAGTGGGTTCAGAAACCACCCCCAGAGCAGCTGGGGTATAGGGCCTTGCTCAAGGGCTCAACTGTGATATGATTACTCTTCCACCTACATGATTCAAACCCACAACCTTCTGGGCCAGGGCACAGATCCATCCCTAGCCTACTGAACCAAACATTGCCCCCACCACCTAACAGTTAAAAGACTACTCATGGGATAAACGAGGCTTTGAATCTGGTGGTAGGTGGGAGTACCCAAAACTACCACCGGTTTTAAAGCTTCGTTTAGCACCAGCATTGATTGGTTAGTTCAGGATACTCCCACTTACCACCGATTTTAAAACCTCATTTGTCCCATCTCTAACAAAGACCATACATCCGAAGAGGGAACACCTGAAGGTAAACCAAGGACAGAAGGCAGAGTCTGTGTGGGTCTGAGAAAAATGCTCTTGATATTTTGCAATGTGCAGGAAACTGTCAGTGCACTGTGCAACTGGCGGGCAAAAGTTGTGCCTTTGCAAAATCAGGATAGAGGCAAACTAGGCTTCCTGTCATTTAAGTCTAAAAGAGGATTGTAACCCAGATATGGCATTAACCTCTGTCCCCATGCAAGCTTCTAGATCCCAGCAAAGTTTTGTCATGGTGGCACGGTTCTCTGAGGCCCATAGACAGAAGTGAGACCCTGAAGTATCAGGGAGAACGGGGTAGAAGGGGAGTAACCAGTACAGGTGAGAGGGATTGAGATGTGAGACCAATTAAATTTTGGGGTGAAATGTGACCGTACAGGGGCTTCTATCTGCCCTCTCATGGCTGGATGCCCCAAGTGCTCCGCTTCTACACCACACACCTCCACACCTTCGTTCCACTTCCACTTGGATGGTTTAAAACCCACGTACAAAACGTGCTCTCGACTAAGACGACAAAACTGCATGTCCCATTTGTCTCGGGGTGTTTGCTCAAGATGTGCGTGGCCCTTTGTATCGATTTTCATAAAACCATGAATAAAGACACGTCGGCAGTTCAGACTGCTGAGTAACAACAGGAAATGGTTGTGCCACACAAGGCCCTGTGCCGACGGCAAAATTAGAAATGGGCCTGGAGACCTTCCAGGGAATGATGAGTCATCAGGAAAGTCATTCAGCTACAGCGGTTCTTAACAAACCCTCTGAAGCCTGGATTTTGAAGGAATGTTTGGTCCAACTTGTTTCTAACAGCCTTTCAGGGGATTCCTGAAGGTTTTGTGACATGCTTTATTTACATTAACTTTGTCGTCACCTCAAACGCCAGGCTATGTCACCTCTAGACCAAATCATTATGTCCATAAAGCACCTGGAGAGGTGAGGATGACCAACCCAAGGGCCTCAAGGCCTACAGCTGGGATTGTCTTCTGAGGTGAGCCCCAGACAGGGATATCATCTGTGTGCTGAGCCAACCTCCAGACTTATGGGTTATGAACATCTTTACATGTGAACATCTGCCCTACCACCTGGGTGGTGATGTAGCTCAGTGGGTTAGGTGCCTGCAATCAAAAGGTTGCAGATTCAAGTCCTGCAGCCAACAAGTTTCCACATTGCTTTTGGGCCCATGAGCAGGGCCCTTAACCCGAATTGCTCCAGGGGTGCCAGACACTGGCTGACCCTACACACTGACATGTGACTCCCAATTTGGAGCGCAAGACGGGAAAATGCAAAAACTATTAACTTCCCCACAGGAATAAATAAAGTATAGATTATTATTATCACTATGCTCATTTAAGGCAGCCTGTATAAAAACAGTGCATCACCATACTACATATTTCCATACTGTTTAACATGCCTCACTTTGAAAAGACATCCCGATATAATATGTTACGCCTGATGACAGGTGAACACAAACACTGTGTTCCTAGTAAAAAGAAACATTTCAAAATATCTATTCCAGATCCAGGTGGCAAGGTGGCATAGTGGCTGGCACTGTTACCTCACACATCTGGGACTAAGGGTCGAATCCCACTGCTACTCTGGGTGTGTGGCATTTCCATGTTCTCCCCTTATCATGCGCGTCCTGCCGCAATCAAAAGCGATGCAATTGGGCTAAGGGGCATTTCTAAGTTGCCCAATAATGTATGACTGTGTTATGGCATATATGTATGTACCCTGCAATAGAATGGCATCCCATCCAGGGTGTGCCCCAGCCTGTACTGCCTGGGATTGGCTCCAGGCCTTGTGTGACCCTTGTGAAGATAATCGTCAGACAGCCATATAGAGTGACTCTCTAACAAGACTGTTGTTGGACCCCAGTCAGAAACCTATAGTGGCTGACTTGTTTCACAATATGCTGAAAGCCCTCTCTCATTCCATTGGTTGGTTTGCCTTCTTGTTGACCAGCAGACACCAAGACACTTCAACTTTTCCAGGCTGAGAAAGTCATACAGACATTTTCAAGTTCTTGGTCTGTTAATGTCTCCTGAAGGCATTTTCCTCAAAAACACCTGCCCAAACATCACCTCTTTTCCCTCTATTTCTGGGAGCTCACCCTTTTTCAGCCCTCTAATTGCTGTTCTGTTTTTGGGGGTAGGTGAAATCCTCCTGGCTCTTGTCCTGTCACTGTTGCTAAGTGAGGGGTAGCATTAAATCACTAAAGATATCATTTATCAGTAGACAAAAACCATTAGCGGTTTTCACACCAAATGTTGGGGTATAACTAATTACGTTTGCCTAATCATTTTTGGTGATAGCAAACCATAGTGCAAAGATCCGATGCTTCCAACTTCAACACTGCTTTGTGGTTTAAGATTGTATTGAAGGAGTAACTCAAACATCAGATTGTCCTAAAGATTTAGCTTTTGACTGATAGCTTGTAAACACATGTTACCAAGATACACACAACTGGGGGCAATGTCTTGGGACACAGCCTACATTTACACATTTTCTATGCATGTTACCATAGAAGATAATCATTGCAGAAATTCAATGCTGAGAAACCTCAGCCAGTCAGTCTTCTGATCCAGCCTTAGTTGCAAAGTGGTTATGTTAGTTTGTCCTCATGTTACATATTTTGTGACAAGATGGTAAAGGTGCATAACTGAAAGAATGGGGTTTAGTGTCAACTGACTGGCTCAAGCATTCTTAAAAGGAGCTACAAGTAACCAAGCTCTTCCTAAACATGGAGTAAAAGAATGAGCCAGGCAGACAGGAATTTTTAGCCTGGCTTTCAGAGACTTTCAGCAGGTCACTTGTAACCCAAGCATGAATTACACAGGATCATTTGTAGCATGATTTATCCATTTATTTTAGGGACATAGCCTAAAATATCTTGCCTCTGAACTTGTGTCTGTGGCACTGGAGACAGAGTTGCTGCTTAGGTTTCCAGCACTACAGCTAGGATAGCAGATAAGAGCACAACAGCCATTTTTTTTTTTTTTTTTTTTAATATTAACAATTCAAACTTGAAATTAACATTAAAAATGAACACACAGCATACCTTAAGTTAGAACACTTAAATCAAGTGGTATACCATTTCACCATTCCAGGTCACTCCCAAAACATTTAACTCAGCCAGCCAAATCCACCAACTCTGAGGTATCGACGTTTTGCTTGGAAACAAAAAGTTAAGGGGTTTGAGTGCAACTATTAAGCCCAAGTGTTTCAGACAATAAAACCATATTGCATCATTTAATTCATCAGGGAGCACTAGAAATGACAGAACCCATCTCCCCAGCACAAACAGAAGCCATTAACCTACAATGACCAAGTATAATAGAAGATACTCTACAAGATTTAAGTCTGCAAAGGTAACTTTTCAGGGTCCATACTTCAAACTTATGGTCCTTATGCACAAGGCATTCTCCAAAGGCAAACCCTCCAGGTTCAGTCCAGATGGAGCAGTGGTTCCGAAAGTAAACAGGAGAGCCAACCCTATCTAATAAAGCTGCCATTACCGATCTCCTGGTTGTATCGGTTGGTAAGGTGGTCTGCTTGCACAGTGAGTTTGGACAGGACCCCAAAGAGCCCCCGCAGGTGATAGTGGAACTGGCCCTCCAAGTCTGTGCCATCATCCATAAAACTGTCCCTACACACCTCTTCCTGCTGCTGTTTGACAGTCCTGTCCACAAAGCTACCACCACAAAGCTCCCGGCGCAGAAGACCCCACTCCATGTCATTTCGTATGGACTTGACCAGCAGGTAGTGCTCATACATATCCCTCTGCTTGCTGGTCTCCTCATTATTGTTGGAGGACTGCATCAACAGCTCATCCACCGGTACATCACGCAGCAGGCTGGGCACCATGATGGTCTCATCCATGTTGTTTGCGGCAGCGATGAAGCGATTCATCACATTCATCAGGGAGTGCTTCTTGCAAGACAGCTCACCGTTCATCTGCATCATGGTGAAGCCTCAAGTCTTGCTGCCAGTTAGGCCACTGTTGATGTAACCAGGACAGTAGATAATTCACCAAGACAGGAATTATGAGCAATGCAGACCAGTAAGCTAGAAGATACCACTTTCTCTAAATCCCAAAGAATTACCGGGTCCCACTACCAAACCACCATTATCACACATCCACAGGTAACAGGAACAGACATAATTGATCAGCTCCAGAAAACAAGCTTAACTCACAGTACGGGTGAACAAGCCAGTCCATTTGACAGAAGCCCCACATTTTTGGGGGTCTTAAGTGCAGTGCATTTATACAAGAGCAGTTTGCATTCAGCTAGTAATTCAGGAACACGGCAATTTATAGGCATTTAAGACTAGCAGCAAATACCACAGGAACCACCCTTTCGGTTTTAGGAGAGATTTCACATTCCAGAAAGGGCTTAAAGCATCACAACCGCAGGCTTTAACAGCTCAACCTTTTAAAATACCAACCTAATCAAACTAACGCACTGACTGAACAATGAGGGGAGGAAATAAAGACAAACCTGATGAAATCCCTGGATGGCCTGAAACGTCGCTACCGAATATACAAGTCCTCAGATGAGTGTTGCCGTGCACCCGACCTCACATGCCCCGCAAAACCACCCAACCGGACCCGTTCCTAAATCTCAGTACCAGCCTCTCCGTGTTATATATACACCGGGAACGACCGGGGATAAACTGGACTTTCCCCCTAATCCGCAACCGAGCAATCGGATGAGAGCAGGGGGGTGTTATTTCGCGGTACTGGTGCTGATGACAGCCAATGAGAGAACGCCGCCTTGGGTTACTGTCGAATGGTATTGAAGCTTTGTTAGATTGGCAGCAACGGCCCCGCCCACTTATTGCATTTCGCGCAGGCTTGAAGTAATTTCGGTAACTATTAATGGTTTCTAGGCGTAGCCATCAGTTACACTCCGTAATAAGAGGCATCTTTAAAAAACATTTTCAGTTATCTTTTTCAAAATATCTTGAATTAACCGGATGTCCATATACCTGAGTTAAAATTTAAGTATCACATCGACTTTCTTCAAATTTAACGTTCCACGCCGGTTACAGATCAATGAATAAAATACTGACATCTTTCTAAACCATTTTTTTTTTACTTTTCGAAGCGTATACATACTGAGAATAGAAATTACTTTATTGGAACATGCATAATTATAGTATGACACTTGTCGCGAATGTACATGCATGCTGTACTTGACTGACACATCGCACTGCTGAGACTTATTTTTAGGAGACAGCGATTTAAGTTTGTAATACAACTATTTTAACAAGCTGTGGATAACCTCCGGACATTAGCTCCCCCTGGCGGAAGTGCCAATCGAGGTTAATTTTGAATCGTGCAATAAACTGAAGGAAAAAAATAAATTATGACGAGCCTTAAATTTATTTTTTCTCCAAGTATTTTACAAGCTACAATAATTTTGAAAATTAACAGGCGAATTTTAATACAGCTATATTTTTTCATATAAATAGAGAAAAGAAAATAAGACTGCATTAAGCTTGATTTGACATTAACTATTACTGCTAGTGAATGAGCATCGGGATTTTCAAGCTGATTCCTTAAAATACCGTAATTAAGTACTACTTTAAATTGTAGTTCTCTGTGGTCGTACTGATTTATCCATACCCTTAAAAGTGACAACAGACTGTTCAAACAGAGCAATTCAGAAAAGTATTGAAACCACAATTATTCTTCCCAAAATTTGCCATTTCTTCATCAGAGCAGATGACAAAAACCCTCCAACCACTAAACAAAATTCCACTTCAGTTTGGAACATAAGTGACAATTATAAAGGTCTGCTAGATTTCTTCTATGGGGAATCATCTTGGAAACAGCAAACACTGTCCAGACAGGCTCAGCTTTCACCACACAGTGGCATTCAAGGAGATCACTTCTTCATAAACATCTGGTGAAACGAATATGCATGTATAGTTCCTTGAGGGTCAAAAAAAACAGGTTATTAGGGGGTTTCCACTGTTTTGCTGGGGTGTCATTCAGTTTTAGCTGTTGCCCCTCCCCCCATGTAATAATGCATCTCATTTGGTGCCACTAAAACAACTGCAAAGGGCATTTCATAAACGAAGAATCACAAGACTTTATTAAAGATCATAATGCTATTAAAGTAAATTGACAATGTTACTTATTTTATTACTTTTTAAAGGTTGAGATACAAAGACCACATAATTTCAAAAGCCTGCCCAAAGAGAGGAAAGCACACGGCCATAACAAAGTGGACGGGGTACATATCACACAAACAAAAAACAGACAGCACTGACCATCAACTCAAAATAACTTTTATGATGCAAGTTTCAAAGCATGTGACACAAAAGTGCCACAACTTCACAGAAAATAAGTTATAAACAGAAGTCACAACTTAATCCCTTTTAGGAATGTTAGAAGCTTGAAGCACAGTGATAAAGTATACAAAAAAAACACACTTGATCCCTTATATCAATTCTCACGTTTTACTTCACTTCAGTCCAGAAGCCACTGTGAAACTAAAGACTTGAAAAGAAATGTTTCTAAAATGAAAAATGCTAAACACAGTCAAAAAACCAAAAGGTTAAAACTACATGAGTTCCCTTTAAGGCAGCTTCAAATCGTTGCTTCAGCCATCCGTGTCCTGCAAGAAAACTGAGGACATGCCTCAGAATTACTATCGGGGGAGAATAAAAATCTACCTTTTCCCACACAAGAGTTATGGTCAACTCAAGCACCCGCTCTGAGTAATCATTTGCATTAGAGTATCTAAATATAATTAAGCTTTCTTTAAATACTCCAACATGCTTAGAAGCCCAAGGCCCAGCTGGGTCATTTTTTTCTGAGATGAGCAGCAGGAGTACTTAAGGTATTAAAAACAAAACTGAATGCAATTCCTTCTTTACAATCACCACAACATTTTTGCAGAGTAAGACGGGTTAGACAAATATTCAAATGTGGCTGTACCTGAAACCCTCATTCCTCTGTAAGACAAGATGTGACACAGACTCCCCCGGGTGGAGTAAGATCACTCATTTAGCATACATATGTACCTTCTTCTCAGTTCCCTTATCTTTCGCCAGACACA
Organism: Gymnarchus niloticus; assembly: GCA_009936485.2. Taxonomy (NCBI): domain Eukaryota; kingdom Metazoa; phylum Chordata; class Actinopteri; order Osteoglossiformes; family Gymnarchidae; genus Gymnarchus; species Gymnarchus niloticus. Next base: position 15,873,225 of record JAACJT020000002.1, on the reverse strand, counting down.
TTTTTCTCAGTTAAGTTTAAACCAAAACAGTTCCTTTTGTTTTCACCCCATCCATAAATAAAGGCCGTCTACCGTTCTGCAGTCACACTTAGAACTAGTCTTGTATCCTCAAACTAGTGACTGGCATCCACTTAGACAGAACCAGAACCAGGCAGAGCAACAGACCTCATGTGACACGGCATGTCCCAGGCCGATGTTAGACCATCTCGTACTGGTTGTTGGTGATGTACCGGGACAAGCAGCAGGCCAGGAAGATTCCAATGAGCTGAGGAGGAATTTGTTGTGTTAAGATATGATAAAATTTTATTTTTGGCTGTTTTTCTTTTTTAAAAACATAATGCACTCTCCTTCCAGGTCAGGAAAAAGTCAACGCAGAAAGATTTGAAACATACTTGCATGTATGTACAGACCTGGAAGAAAGCTATTCCAAAGCTTATCCCTGCAATGATTCCCAGGTTGGCCTCCATGACGGTGGTCACCCGTACGAAGCATCCCTGGGAATGGGCAAAGAGCACAAATTTACCTATTTAACCACCACAGACCTGCACTTCCTGGGTGCCCCCATTGTGCAGTCGAGGTAAGCATGGGCCCTGGGCTCACCGTGTCGTAGACCTCACTGGCGGCCTTCTCTATGTCTTTGCGCACATCTGGAGTGCAGCTGGTCGTGTCCTTGCAGCAGCTGATGGGAATCCCGTTCTTCTTGAAGTAGTTGGTGCTGGACCAGTCTGTGAAGTTTCTCACGCCGCAGCACCTCAGCTGCAGACACACAAACACACATATCACGTCCGTGCCTCGTTCTCTACACAGCAGAGTAACGGTGTCCTCGAGCACCAGTCACTGCTTCCATTGCTGCATTCGATTGGCTAACTAATACACACAGACCTCCAGGCGCTGACTAGGCAGGCAGACCCTGAACGGATCAGGTTGAAGCAGATGGTCTTAAAATTTATTGGACACAATGATTATTATTGAACCATGTTTAATTTAGTCACAATGAATACACAACAACATGCAAATGGGCATTTTACAACGCACGCACGCACGCACACACAATGGGTCACGAAGCAGTCTGCGAGGCAGCTCTTCCCGCCAAGCACGGAGATGCTCCAGCAAAACCAACAGCTGCAGCTTGGATGACAGCATTGTTAACTCTTTGGTCACCAGTCACGTTGTTGGGGGAATCCATTTGGTACTCCAAGAGTTTCAGCTCCAGATACATTAATTAAATTACTATACATTTCATGTCATTTTTAGACAACATAATACATTACAATTACAGCTAAAAAAATTCACTGCGGATAACATGATGGAATGAATTTTTAGAAAAAAAGTTTCTAAAATATGCTGACTGATTTGCAAACCATAATAAAAATATTTCAGAATGTGATGTGCAAACACTAGCCATGAATGGAGCCAAGGGACTTACTGTCAGGATAAATGATCTGCCTTTTCCTGAGCAATTTTGGTAAAAAATGTTGATCTTTTGGTTGCAACTCTTCACCACTCATATAATTACTGTTAGTCCAATGCTGTGACATCAGCAACATTAAAATCTCTCAATAAGCATTGATACTAGCTGAGGCACCCTTCATTAAATGTTATTTTCCTTTGATTAAGATGATTTTTCCATCGCGATCACCACCCCATCACTCCTGACATCTGCGGGCATGAAGGTACTTACACTTCTCTGGATGGTGTCCACCGCCTGGCTCGTGTGGTCTTCACCATCGTAGTTCATAACAGCTTCATCGTACTTCTTGCTAAAGTTAGCCTTTATCTGAAAGGCAGCGGGGGGGGAAAAAAAAGCTAAGTTAACAAGGCCAGCTTCTGTCCAGCCAGCTGATGATATGCTGTTTACCGCATTTAACAGGACGCTCGGGCAGTCAGGCACATCGCATAATCTTATTGTGTCTTGTGTGGCATTCTCTACAAAATGTGAGTGAGTGGTGCTTTTTGGAGAGCAATACCTCATGTCTGAAAAGGAAGCCGGAGATGCCTGCCACGAGTTCAGCCAAGAAGACCAGCGTCAGAAACATAGCATACTAGGAGAGCAGAGAGCGACAGTCAGGTACAGAGCAAATGCTGGAATGACTGACAGCATTTATTCTATACAGACTTCGCAACACAACACCCCCACCCATGCTCACCAGCTTCAGCATCCAAGTGCTCCCGCGGCACGTGGCAAAGCAGCCGAACAGGCCGAAGATGACGATGATGGCTCCGGTCCCAATAAGGACGTATGGGGCATTGGTGCTCTCGTCCGTGGCCAGGGAAATGTACGCCTCCAGGCTCACCTTCCCCCACACGCCCACAGCCAGCAGAATGACTCCTGTGAACTAGGAGGGGAACACACTGTCAGGAAGCCCATTTTTAACATCTACCTCCACCGTTAGGCTGCCATCCTACACATATTACAATTTATTCAAGAGGAGGCAGTTCGAAAGTTTCAACAGTGTTTGTCAGTGGAAGAACACTGCTGAGAATTTGCCTGCTTGCGCGCCTTGGTAAACGTTACGGGGAAGCACATAAGTGAGGCTGAAGTCTCCAATTTGTTCACATCCATTGCAAGTCCAGTGGAAGCTGCCGGGAAAAATTATCTGATCGCGCCTGGTGTGTTTTTTCCGCCTCAGGGCCATTAAAATGTACGAATCAGCAGTCCATCTGGCACTGTGCTGGTACAACACTTCACCAGAGCATGGTGAAAGCCTACTGACGTGGACTTTACTCATATACAGGACATTTTCCCATAAAGACTATTAATAGGGTGAAAATGAATTACTCCCACAAATGTTTAGAACGATTCCTTTATTTGTATAGTTTCGTTTATTCCACTTTAGAATAGGGAATAATATATGTGTGTGTATACACACACACACACACACACACACACACACACCGCCTCCGGTTAATTGCATGTTTTGTTGGCAGTGTCCTTTGAACTAAAATTACGTAAACCAGCACCACCTGTTAGTTCAAATGACAACAGTAAATTTGATAGATAGCCGTACAAGCCAAACTTAAACGACTTCATTATTTTTAAATCCTCCAGAATAGTTACTATAGCATCTTCTCGCTGGTTTTCATGTCCAGACAATGGGATTACGCTTTTGGAGAACAGACGCACGTTTTATATCGCAGCCCACAAATCTGCAGGAAAAACAAAGTGCATGAATAAAGAAACGCGCCAGGACACATTAAAGATAGCGGACATAAGGCCCGGTCCCCAAAAAACATCCCCCCCCCCCCCGCCGAGGCGACCCGTGTTTATGCGGCTCAGCCTGAAAACACACATTTACACTCACAGACGCGTCATATCGCTCCAAAAAAAAAACAAAAAAACCGCAGATTCAAGTTTGGAATTAAAATCCATAAGCCACCCGCCAAGCTGGACTTCCATGCATGTTTGTAATATTTCATTTTCTTGATGAGTTTGCTATGGTGTCGCGAGCACCGCCTGCCCATTGTCTACACTTCGGGCTTCCAGGCTGCGCCGCGTCCTGCGCTTAAACACAACTCACCCAAAATATAAGGCTGTAAGAAATAAGGAAGGTCTTCAGGCATGTTATCACGGGCTTGGTTTGCAGCCGTCTTGAAGGAGAAGACATTTCGTCCCGTGTTGCTGTTCTTACAGTTTTCTTTTAATCGGCACGTTAGTTTCAACTGCGTCGCTTTTGAAATACTTCCAAACTTTCCCCTGCCAGCGTCTTTCGCATAAAACTTTTACTGGGCTAGGAGAAGGGAAATGTCGTCACCGATTAGGGACCGCTTTCCGGCAGAGGGGGGAAAAACAACGCTGCCTCTAATCAGAGGACAGATCCCTTCTGATCCTGAAACGGTCTTTGCTGTAGAACAGCCCTCCGGCAAAATGTTACTATGGTAACAGCGGGTCATGTTGTGATGGGGTTGTCGTCTCATGTGATTGATGGCGTTTTCCCTCGGAGGCATGAATATTTGGCATGATAACGGGTGTGATCACATCCAAACTTTTAGTTTATAACCCCATGGAAAATTTGACAGTTTGAACTACAAGCTTCTGATAACTAAGTCGTTATATAAGGTTATTTAACAAACACATTAATATTGGGTCAGACACAATTGGTAATGCATTCTGTCATTGACTACGTAGGATTCTGTAGAAACTTGACTGGTCCCACAAACAGACTGATACATTACACCTGACTATCACTCACTGAGCTGATGTCCAAAACATCTTGAGTATATCAGTCCTTTTCGGATCATTTAAAGACAACAACTGACTTTCTAATAGTACAAGCAATTTTATGAGAACATTAGAATATAGAATATTAGAAGAAATAGGATCCCATTCTTGCTTCTTAAAATGCAATATTCACACGGCCTTGTTTTGGAAAAAAAAAAAAAAAACTCCAAAATTTAAACAACGCTATATACTTATAATATACTTGAAACTTTCGTAATGGGCAAATGAGGCTTCCGTGGTAGGTGGGAGTATCCCAAACTACCAATCAATGCTGGGCAGTGCCTAATTTGTCCCATCACTGCTTGAAACAAGTTAGATCCCATTCTGGCAACAACGCTCAGACTGTTTGAATCAAAGTGATATTCTGATGCAGGAAACAGAATGATACTTAAGATCTTTGGTTTTTTTGTGGCTTTTGGTAGTATTAAACATTCCTTATTGACCCCACACAGGCTTGAGTATTACATACAGCTGCTTTTCCACACTTATCCTTAAATTATATTCCTGATTAAGTTTTCATGTAGGTATGTGGTCTGAAGTCCAACAATGATCCGTCTTTGGACCTGCATTGTTTTCAGTCTGTATGCTACTAGTCAAGACAGTTATCCAAAAGGAAATATTTTACTGATAGGCTAGTGTTACATAAATCTACCTTTTGATCAGAACAAGTAATATTCATAATGTCCTTAACAAACTTCATCACTGCAGTAAAATCTAAAAAAGCTTTATTATTCAGAAGAAAGAATACACTTGTGAAATTTCATATTTTAACCTCAGGGAATTTCCAATTTTTAAAGATATAGAACAAATAATACATTACAATACATTTTTCTTTGGCAGATTAGACTGCAATGCCTCTGGGAGTGAAATTCTTACAGTTTCTGCTGAAACAACAATATCAAGAAGTAAGAAAACATGACCAGGTTTAACATGCTCTCATATCTCTTCACTGGCCTTCTGTGAAATTCAAGGATTTCAAAACTCTTTCCCTCATCATAAATCATTGAATTAGTAAACTTTTTAAAAATAACTTTTAACTGCTTTTATTCTCTTCTGATTGTTTCCTGCATGTATCAGACTTTAAATACTGATATAACCGTAATAGCAATTACTGTTTTGACTGTGACTCTACTATTTTGGAAAAATTTTGCATGGAGAGCTTATGTTCAGAAGAGCATGATGTAAATACAATTGAAATGTTAATTGCACATTTTTGCCCCTATAAATTATGTGTGCATCAACTCTAATGGTTTTTCACAATTGTAAGTTGTGGGCCATGCTGTATTTTATAAAAGGAGCAAGTAGTCATATTACAATATAGACCATAACAACAGTCTAAGTTGACCTAAGATGTAGCCCAATATCTTAGTTTCATGAAGATGTGGTGCACTGTGGTATGCCTGCTAAAATGGTTTCTGTTATAGTTTTTGTATGGAGTGCTTGGAATTGTCAATATTTACAATGTAAACAGCCATTAACATCACTGGGCAAAGGATTAACTTACACACACATACACACACGCACACATAAGCATATTTAAAATCTTTAGTCTGTCATGTCTTTTCAGCTTATCACAAAATTGTTTTAATTTAAATCTTCAAAGAATTAAGGATATATTTGATGTGATAAAAGTATTTTTGACGATACCCTGACATCATGCTACTTGACAAAAACTGACACAATGTCATTTTGGAACGGTAGACATAATGCCTTATCTTTCGACCATCACATAACCCTTTATCTTTCGACCATCCAATAAATATTTGAGCCCAGCTATTTGCAGGCAGTTCTTTATTTTTTATATAGATATCCAAATCTAATTCATAGAAAAATATTCTATAATCAAAATGCTCAAATAACTGGTCCGCACTCAGTGGACCACATCTGAGATGTGCTCGATCTGAGAGGTGCTCTGTCACCTCCCCTGGCCCCTTCCAGTGGCTGTCCAGTTTGGGTGACCATCGCTTCTCCTTTGAAGGTCAGTACATCCATACCTGGTCCAAGAAAGAGAACCCCTGTCCCAGTATTGTGTGTCGTGTGCCCTGTTTTGTCAGCCTGTTGCTGCCCCCTGGGATTGCCTGGCCAGCCCATGCACCGCCAGCAGACTCCCGGAACCAGCTCGTGCCTGATGTTGTTAGCAGATCTGGCTCTGGGGGGATGGGCGGAATACCAGGTCCAAGAGGGTCTGTAGCTCTTGGCTGAACATGATGGTAGCTGGAGTGCACCCAGTGCTCTCCTGCATGGCTGTCTGGTATGCCCAAAGGACCAGGGGAAGGTGGACATCCCAGTCGCGCTGATGCTGGGTGACAAGAATCACAAGCTGTGTGGCTAGGGTATGTTGAAACCAACAGTCTGTCACATTATGGATACAGATGCTTGCACACCTTGCTGAGCACCTGCAACTCGAAGTTCCTCCCTGGTTGCTGTGGAGCTCCTCTGGCTCTCCAAAGCAGCAAAAAACTCCTCCGTGAGTCTAGCAGCAGCGGTTCTGGCACTCTGGTCAGAAACCACACACTCTTTGGGCCACTTTGAGAAATAGTCCATACCCATGAGTATGTAATGGTTCCCAGCATTGCTGTTGGGGAAAGGGCCCAAGCTGTCAACCCCCACCCGGTCCAGGTACGGCTGAAGGGAACCCGTGACAGCAGCTGCAGGTGATGTCCCTTGTCGTCCAGCATTCACCAGCGCCAGTACAGCAGCCCCATGTGCTCTTTAAGGGTGCCCCACTGGAAGTAGAGGGTCACAATAAAAGGGACCTGTGATTCCAGGTACGGCAGCACCAGTGCATTGGTGAGTGCAGTCTGGACATGGTTAAAAGCTGCAGTGTAGGCATCTGTTCAGACAAAGCCCTTGCCTTTTTCTGTGAACTGATGAAGCAGCTTAGCGATGATGGCAAAGTCCCTGATGATGTGCCTGTAATATGAGGCAAGCCCCAGGAGGCTGCACATGTTAGACACAGACTGAAGGAGTGGCAAATCTCTCACTGCTATGGTCTTATTGGGGTCCACAGCCACACTTTGCCTGCTGACAACGTGGCCCAAGAACTTAGTCTTGCACAGGACCAGCAGATTGTCCAGGTAGATAATGTACTAGCTACTAGTGACATGGAATAAGATGGGCTCCATCAACCTTTTGAAAGGGGTCAGAGTGTTACAGAGCCCGAATGGCATAACCTGAAACTGCCACAGCCCTGACAGTAAAAGTGGTTTTGGCGTGGGCATCTGGAGACAGTATGACTTGCCAGTAGCCACTCCAGAGGTCTAATGAGCTGAACCACATTGATCCCGTGATGCAGTCCTATGTGTTGTTGATCCATGGCAATGGGCAGGACTCCTTCAGGGCCACGGAGTTCAGATGCCAGTAGTCCATGCAAAACCCCCAGAAGCTGTCCTTCTTCTTAACAAGGACTGCAAGTGCTGCCCAATGGCTATCGGAGGTCTCGATCACTCTCGCTGCCACAATCTCCCGGATCTGCTGTTTCGTCACCTCTCTCTTCACCAGAGCCAGTCACGCAAGCCACAACCGGATGGGTGGAGCACGATGGTGTGCTGCACAAGGGAGGTGGGAAGGCACACATCATCTCTAGTGGCAAAGATGTCCTGGTGCTGGTCCAGGAGGGTCTTCAACTCCTTCTGCTGCTCAGCCATCAGGTCCTGACTGCTTGGCTGCCATAACTTGTGCATAGCCTGCATGGTTTCAGGAGACGGCTCTCCTATGGTGCTGTTGCTGGAAGGTCTGTGGACCCTCAGCAAAGTCAACCTTACTCCAGGTGCTGGAGGTGGATCTTCTCCTTCGGCACACCAATGACCTCTGCTAGCACCCTTTCCTCCGAGGCGATGTTTTAGCTTCACTGTCCAATCGGAGAGCCACCATCTTGGCACTGAGGTGAAGAGTTGCCCCTGGTACATCGATGACAGCTCCACAGTGGGACAACAGATCCAGTTTGATGATACTGGAGGTCTGTGAAGCAGACCTCCTACTTCACCGTACTCCCTGCCAGCAAGCATAATGCGCAGACGTCTCTTCCCCTTCATCTGGGTACTGATGCTGGTTGTCGACATCAGGTGGACCTCTCTTGCTTACCAGCCAGGTGAGGCTGCCTGCTCCATGACCTGGAGGCCACCAAGGCACACAAGTGTTATAGTGGACCCCATGTCCACCAGGCAATCAATGAAGATGCCGGTGTCTTTGCCGAGCTGGCCCACCTGGTGGGTCAGTGCAGGGAGTTTGTTGATATGCAGTCCAGGTGGTGTCCTCTTCATGGCACAACATGCTGGGAGTTTCCCAAAAGCACGTAGAGCCAGCTCCTGTAGTTCCATTGTGGAGAAACAAGGATATCCGCGCTGTTCATAGAGCTAGAGCTCTACAGTGATTGCTCCCTGAGTTTCTCCCTCTTGTCTCTGCCAGTCCATCAGCCTCTCTCCCATCACTTCCACCAACCATCGCTGCCCGAACCTTTACGCCAAAGCAGTGACCAGTACTGCGAAGTTACCATGCTCTTTGAGGGAGAGGCTAAGGAGTGTTTCTCCCTCCAGCACTATGGCCAGTTGGCTGGCAGTTTCCCCAGGGCTCCAGCGGTTGTGCCTTGCCATGAAGCAGACTTGAACCAGGTAAGGCTCTAGAGGTTCTTTCATTGTTGCAAAGTAGCTTAAGGGGAGTCTTTGTCTTGTTGCTCACTGTTGTTCCTCATCACAGTATCTCTGTTGTTTTGCGGAGTGTCTGTGCTCGTAGGGTGCATCCACGCCATCAGGTCACTCTGGGAAAGTGTTTCACTCATTTCCTAGGGCTCTCTTTGGGTCTGTCTAATGTTTTCAGGGTCGTCTCCCCAGGAGTCTTTCTACATGGTGAGTGAGGTCCCCCATCTTCACTAGCTCCATCTCCACTCCCAACAGCAATGTAGCAATGTGATGTGCCATGGCGTTTAATAAGGACTCTGTTGACACAGCATTCAACAAAAATGTGTTTACTAGCAACTCCGATAATCGAACCAACAACTTTTTCACTGTACAGCATGGAGTCAGCTTGCTAGCCCTTCACACACAGTGACTGTCACATTTAGCACATCGGACGCACAGTACAGAATAAAACTACACTGTACACGGCAATACGGCACGACACGATACATTCTATTTCTAATACATACTTGTTATTAGTTACATGCTATTTACAATCTCTCTACATTTGGCATTGTGGCAGGTCACCTTGTGGCACTCTGGGCACCCGCCACTTCTGCACAGGGCCACAATATTTTGTAACGAACTCGTATGGCAGTAACAAGAACAACAAAAAGAACAAGATTACTAATGGACCTTTCCTATTAAGTTAAGCTATAATGTGTCGTGATCATATAAAATGTTTTTAAAAGAACATTCTGGCAGGAAACATCAACAATGTGACTTGTTTCTTTAAAAACCCAGCGCTGCAGGCGCGGCTGCCAAAATTCTGAGCTACGAATAAAAGACCGCAATGATCGTCCCTGACGTCGGGGGGGGGGGGGGGGGGGGAACAATGGGGGAAACAAAAAACTTCGGGTGTTCTGGGGGGCGGAAGGCACGCACGAGAAACACAGGGGGGGGGCACCCCGACC
>JAACJT020000002.1:15841569-15863409 GCA_009936485.2 Gymnarchus niloticus | reverse complement strand
CGTGAGCACAGACAAAGGCAGAGGAGACGGAAGAACGCCGCGGCTGGGGGGGCGGGGGGGGGGGGGGGGGGGGGGGGTGTGTACAAAGTGGGGAACAGAAAAACTTCTGGTTTACTGGAGCGCAGACAGTCAGACAGCGAATACCAGAGGTAGGCAACGCTAACTCTTCATGTCCTTTTGTACGAATTAAAGTTCGTCATTGCAAGAACATTTCATTTAACACGATTAAATGGTCTCTAAATATTTTGAACTACCGGTGTTCGTAGGTTAATTATTGCTTTTTGTTACTTGGCACGTGAAAAATATGAAATATTTTGTGCGCATACGTTGAATGTTTTCCTCTCTGTAACAAAGATATTGTTCCATTTGCCGAATGACATTTTCTCCCATTGCCTTTCTCATGACAGCAATTGGCCTCGAGGAACTGAAATGGAAAATCTTTATATTCTTTTATTTCTGAAAGTGTATGCTTTGTCGGATGTTGCTGCTCGAAACAGCGAAGGTACGTCTCGACTGTGCTAAAGAAGCACATTTTTGTGTTTCATGGCCACGATGAATGACAACATTCTGTTGTACTTCTGATGTCTTTCTAACGTTACAGCTTCTTTGTGGTAACATTTTGAAAATGTGCTTGCGCCAGTTAGTGTGAATTAGATTCACACGTCTGCCTTCGTTGACATACTTCACCTAGAGCTAAGGTCTTTTAGTCTTTTGCCTGTGCATGATTTTCAAACTGACATCCATAGCTGTCTTGTATTAGAAGCAGCTGTTGTGGCATCTTCCAGCTTTTTTTTACGAAGAGAGGAGGCTACTTCGGGACCGTGGAAAGAGTGTGAAGAATTTGGCATTCACTGCCTTTCCTTTATGGATATTGTGCCTTGCCTATCCCACTCTCACAGCACCCAAACCCCCACAGTAAAAACTACTATTAAAGACTTTGGTAACTGAGATTTCCAGTCACTGTTTATTTCTTGTAACCACCAGTTCAGCTTCATCATAGCAAATAGGAAACGTTACAGGAACGTTAAGAACGTGATGAGAACGTTATTGGACGTTTGTGGGAACGTTCCCTGTTTGCTGGGAATAGAGTAGAACGGGATGCCTTTAACGCTTAATTAATGGAGACGCCTACCACGCAATGCTTAAATTAAATCAAATGGTTATTAGAGATTTTGAAGCAAATGTACAGGCATATTGCAAATATAAAATAAGGGTACAAATATGTGGAAAGAATTCTGCAAAGAAGCCTCAAGAGAACTAAATGATTAGTAGTTCAATGATAGGAAATTCAGGTTTTCGTACGAATGTTCTTTAAGATAAATCCATTTGCCCGCTGTACCGTTTCACCGTCGCCCGTCGACTGTAAGCTAAAGCCGGAAGTAAAAAAAAAAAAAAAAAAAAAAAAAATGGTCAAAAAGATCAATTTATGTCGTGGTGATGCCACATTATAGCATCTAAATACCGTTATATAAAAAGACGAATGCATCATTCAAATGTAAGACAACAAACTTATGTTGGTTTCGCACATCACTTCTCCAGTTAGCTTCGTAAATTTCGCCGCGGAAAAGACATAAATCGTGTATAAGATACCCGTCGCTCGAATGACAGGATACCGTGTAGCCAGTCACGGAGTGGGCCTCTCATATCCGCCCTCTGGAGCTGCAGTACAGCCTTCACGGTTCCGTTGGTTCATCTCGCAGATCATGGCAACGGAAAAATGAACCTTTGTGGTGTGCTCTGGAAGGGCTCCACAATGGAAAAACATCAGGGCCTGCTCGACTCTCTCTGATTAATTCGGCATATAGATTCAGTGGGAAAAAACTCATCTTTAATATGGTAGAATGGTTAATATAATCATTAGTCTTCATTTTAAAATAGCCCACGCTATTCAATTCTGTCAAGAACTTCACACTAGTTGTAGTGATAAAAATTCCTAGCTTCGATATGACCCTCCCTGAACATGCAGGTTTTGGTACTGAAGTGCAGATAACTGCCATGTACCATTTGAGTGTGTGACAACAGTCTTTTATTTGATCATTAATTATATGTACAGTACTGGCAACTTCCCTCCCATTGGTGCAAGGAAGGGGCGTAATTAAATAGCAAAAGATGACCCAAGTGTCTTAGCAGAGCAGGGTTGTGAAGGTGAGCTGTCTGAGCAGAGTGCTGCTGTACTCATCTGATTTCTATAACAATTTTGAAGGTACATGAATATTTGTGATATTTGAGACTGTAGTGGCACAGGGAAATATGAGGCTTTGAAATCTGTTATTATTGTGTGCTGTCAGTAGTAGACTGGGTTAATCCACTTGGTTGCTTGCTTTATTGGCTCCTATAAGATTTAACCAGGTGCTTGATAGCACATGATAAATCCAACATCCTGATGTGGTTTTGAAGACTTATTTTTCCCATCAGTTAATATTTAGTCTCTGCTTGAGTGCTCTGGAGGGAATGTCAGAATGGCACCACAGGGCTGTAAGGAGATGCCTAAAAGTGTTTATGCAAAAATAAAATTCAGCTCTGCCTTTAGAGGCTGATGGGAATGTGGTATCCTTACTAACTTGGACTTGTGAGAAACACTGGGGCTTTATTTGTGACAGTTTGTCACAAAGGAAATCCATTCATCTCTGATGCTTTGTGAACATGGCTGTTCATCAGCACAGGCAAGATGCTTGTCATACAGCTGTGGTATGCTTATTGTGACACGTACTACAGTACTTTAAAATGTTGTATGCCAGCTCCTGTTCCATTTTGTGACCCTGTACTTGATGAGTGGTTGGAAGATGTTTGTATGTATGAGTGTAGGCATCTGTGTAAATTAAATCAAATAGCCTGGCTCTAGAACTGAATATAACCATGAGATTTTTTTGTGTTCTTGTCAGCCTATGACAGATCGATAAGTAAGCAAATGTCCTCCTCTCAAAAGTACTTCTCACCTTGCCTGCCGAAGTTGAAGTGAAAACAAGTTGACTCTTTTTCACTCTAAAGACAAACAGTGCAGTTTTAATGTTACTGAACAACAGAAGGCTATCTGAAATTATGGCAGTACCCAACATGGGTCAAGGTGAGCGCTGGTGGGTAGAAGCACACCTGCATTTTCAGTCTAAAGTCTGTCTGATGCCTCCTGTGTCTTACATCCTTGGAGCTGTATAATTACAGTCCATAGCCATCTCTCCTGTCAGACATAAATGGCCACATTTGCACACAGCTGCCGTGCCAAGGACCTTCATTTGACCTTTTTAACTCAGTGCCTCAGGTAATCTCTCGTTGGCCGAGTTTAACCTAATCAGGAACCACTGGCAGCCTGCTCTACCAGTCAGGCAAAACATAAAGCCAACAGTAGAGGGCTCTTTCGAAACCAACAGTTTATTCTGAATTTTACGGATTCTGCAGCTGAGTGAATCTGCCTGTTTTGCTAATGGGTTATCGAAAGAGGACATTTTTTGACATTTCATGACAGGCCCTAAAATTCTTATGGCCTTTTCATGAAACCTGTAAAGCTATAGTCCGCATTGTCATACTCTGTGGAGTGTAGTCTTCCGTCGAAGGAACAAGGTAGCATTTTTACAGTGTTCAGAACTAAGATTCTGCACCTAAAAAACTGAACCTTTGTGCTGAATAAGAGGTTAGAGGGAGGATGGATGGAGGCACATTAGAGACTCATTTTTGTGCTTATTTTAGTTTTTTTTGGTTCAGGCAATTGAGCACTATTTGCTCTAAACATTGCTAGCAGATGTTCACTCTGCAGGCTAAGCTTTTATCAGTAGTGTGTTGACTCAGATCAGGGCTGTTGATTCCACCCTACAGACGTGTGGGTCTTACTGTGGCATGCCCCTTTGGTCAAATTGCCAGAGGCATGTCACGGTGACCAAGTACCACGTGACTTGCTAGAAACAAAAACGTGATTTGTTTTTGCGGGGCCAAAGTACATCTTGAGGCTGCTGTCCGACGACTACAGCACCCGCTTTATGAGCACCCCCGGCTGGCCGTTTAGATGTGGTGGACTCTGGAATAAGGTACATTATGAATAATCCATGTCTAAAGCCTTTGTTCTTTTCCTTCTGCTGTTCTGATGACACATCAGATGTGAGAATTAGGAGTCCCTGAGCTTTTTATTTTTTGTTTGGAACGTCTCTAAGCTCCATTTTGCTGGTGCGGTGGAGTTGCTTCTTGGCTGAATTTCTGCGGCGTCTGCAGTGTGTCTGCTGGGCATTACTGCGTGGCTTAACAAGCTGCCCCACTACCCCCTACCACTGGAAGGGAAGCTATGGGAAGCATGAAAAAACAGAAAACTTGATTTCTGAAGACAGAAATGGACAGCTGTGTGACTGTGTGTGAGGACAAAGTTGAAAAGCTTAATAATAGGCAAAACAAACACTGTGCCCTAAACGAGGAAGGTGATGTCGGCCGTGTTTACTAATAGCAGAATTCGACATGCCAAAAGTAAAGTTTCCGTCATCAGTTTCCCATCCATTTGGTTTCTCCTGCTTGTTGCCAGGTTTCTGCTAAACCAGCGGCCAGTTTCAGATGAGACAAGGGCAAGTCAGCTGTTACCACATCTGGAACCTGAATGAGACCATAGCCCCAGGATATTTGCTTAAGACGGAGAGCAGAATCACATACAGTGTCCTTCCAGAGATATCAAGTAACTGAAAATAGGGCTAACCAAAGTTCTTGAAGTGGGGTTGTACTGATGATGGATTGCATCTCTTTACCTGGAAGACATAAATGTTTTGTTCTTTTCCATTTTTCAGTAGATTTTTTAGCTGTGTACATTGATGACAAAGCAAATTTGGATGGGGGGTTACTAGACATTTACTCTGTGCTTATTCTGCATCTGCAGTGGAAAATTCCACGTAGCATGTAAAATGGAGAACTGGGAATATTCTGATGGCAATACCACCATTACCCTGAAGGGGGCACTGGTACAAACCCAGATAATTTAAGTGTGCTTGGTGAGTCTTGGAATATGAACAGTATATGAGAGCAGATTTCTTAGAATTTCGTTCTCCTTCTTGTTTTCCGTGACATTGTTCTGCAACTGCCATGGCTTCTCTGAAACTCCATATTTGAGGTTCGTTTCAACACATGCAGACTGCCTTATATGTAGTTTTTCACAAGTCACCCAGGAAACAAATTCATGTCACACAGATCAGTGCCTAGTCAAGTCCCACATATTTTTCCCCCCTTTTAGGGGTCAGAGTGACTGTTCATCAAAAGTGTGGCTGTCACCCTGACAATACAGATTTCTAATGGAAACATGGAAATTCCTAAACCTCCTGACTCAAGCTGACACAGAGGGAGACTGTCTCACTCTCTTTTCTAATGGCAAACACAGGCATGTTCATAGTTGACACATATTAAGCTGTAAACCTTGACTTTGTTTGAAAGGAAGGATTTTTTATTGCAGGAAAGAGAAGGGGCTAAAATCCAGGGGGATTCACTTGATTTATGGTTCTGTTTTTAGAATGAACTATTTTAAACATACTTTCAGAGTCTAGTGTGGCATACTACAGCCATATCATAATTTAAGAATGAACCGAAAAAACAAGGCAAAAAGAATGAGCCTGTTCTTTTCATGAATTGCAGTACCTGCTGTTGTTCTTGTTTAGTGTTTGGTGCATTTTGGCTAGAGCAGCTCTGGAATAATCTAACAGCAGACTGTTGTCAAATCGAGGTTCTGAGATTACTGTGCAGTACAGCCAGAATGAAGTCACAGTGGAAGAAGAGGAGGAGGACCACTCCCCCCAGCTCGACTACAAGGGTGGGTAAGCAGTAACGCATTCTCGTCTTTCCCTGGGGGGAGAAATATACAGGAATTATGACTGAAATGATGTGAGAAAACTCAAGGCTTTTAGGTCTTGGATTTATCGATAAGCGGTTGATCTGTAAATAAAATATTCTTTTAATGGTGGTGGCCTAGAGTGCTGTTAACAGGTGGTTGATGTCTTTTTCTGCCCTATGCCATGACAGAGCCGCGGTGGTGCCACCCCCTGAGACTTCAGAACGGCGAGGTCACCTGCTTCTCGCCCCGTGGGGGGTACTACCGTAGCACGCTGGGCACGCGCTGCGAGCTAACCTGTGACAGCGGTTTCCGGCTGCTGGGCCGCTCCTCTGTGCAGTGCATGCCAAACCGGCGCTGGTCGGGATCCACGTACTGCCGCTGTAAGTGAGCCCATTCAAGCAGGTTGCGTGTGGTTACCATGGTGACCACAAATGCCCCAAGAGGGCTGGCGATTGACGTGCAACGTTCAAGAGTAATAGAGAAACACACAAAAAAATTAAGAAATAAAAAATCTGATTAATTTTGCTTCAGACGTTATTTAACAGTGTTTGTAGAACCTTCAGAACCAGTACATTGTTTTCTCTCACCAGGTAAGTGGGAGCGTATAAGCTCCGCCTACTGGTGCCGCTAATTTAAATACACTCTTCTTGTCACCATGACAACCCTGCAGCTGTGCGTTGCCGTGTGCTGCCGCTGATCTTTCATGGCACCTACAGCTGCACCAACAGTGTGCTAGCGAAATCCAGCTGCAGCTACACCTGTGACCCAGGCTACCAGCTGGAGGGTGACCACACCCGTATCTGCCTGGAGGAGGGGCAGTGGAGCGGCAGAGAGCCCAGCTGTGCAGGTGAGGACCACTGCCAGGCCTGGGAACTGGGGCTTATGTCACATTCACGAGGGGCAGTGGTGGGAGATGCAGTAAAGCAGAGGACGGTCTGTACGTAACCTGTTATTGTTTACGGCCTCCGTAGCGTGGTCCTACAAGCCTTAGTCACCGTGAGCCTGGTGTACTTCAGTCTGCTCACAGCCCCCACCTCAGTTCAGGGCCTTGTTGCTATGGGTCAATCCTGCCCACTCCCATCCCTCACCAAGGACTGTTTCCTTGGCTTCAAAGTTAACTGAGGCAACAAGAGTTATTCGCATAAAGAAGGCTTACACGTAAATGATCCAAATGCTCCCCTACCCCTGCTGCCCAAAGAAGGAGAAATTGCTGTGTTTTTCCAGATCGGGATCCCCCCAAAATCCAGTGTCCCCAGTCACGGGTGCAGATCGCTGAACAAGGCAAGCTGACTGCAACGGTGACCTGGGATGCCCCTGTTGTCAAGGATACGGCTGACGTCTCGCAGATAGAGTACGAGATCTGTTGTTTGTTTGTAGGAACAGGATATTCCTTTTCCTTTTAGTAGGCGGCGGTTTCTCCCATGCTCTCGCTCTCTCTCTCGTCACAGAGTGATCCTTATAGGACAAAGCCCGGGTTCTCGATTCGAGGAGGGGATTCACGTTATCCAGTACAAAGCTTACGACCAGGCCAGGAACAAGGCCTCCTGCAAATTCATTGTCCGCGTGGAGGGTAAGACACCGGAAGGCAGAGCATATAACATGTCCAGTTTAACAAGCAGAGGAGCTGTTTATTTGCCACTACGTAGCTGAAGTGATTTCAGTACGAAAACAGATTACACAATGAATTCCTTCTCTGTTATCAGCCACCTTATCAAAAGGGTTAGGGTTGAAATACCAGAATGTGACTGTGGATCTCCAGTGTGGGTCCAGTGAAAGCCTTTTAACGAAGGCATGATCCCTTTCCTGGCGGAGCGGGAATCATAACATGCGGGTTCTTTCCTGCTGTGCCCACCCCAAAGTAAGTAGGTGCCCCACCCTGACGCCCCCAATCCATGGACATCTCACGTGCACTGCGGATGGGAACAACTACGGGGCGGAGTGCGAGTACCGCTGCAAAGACGGCTATGAGATGCGGGGGTCCACCTTGTTGACATGCCAGTCTGACTGCAGCTGGTCCGAGGCTCCGCCGGTGTGTGTTGTCCGTGAGTACCTTTGCCACGTGCGGACATACCCATGGCAACTGGCAAAAAAAAAAATCCTATTTTCAGTGATGATGAGGAGTGTTTGCGTTCACAGATCTGATGGTTAACACAAACGTGAAGAGCTCTACCGCCCTGCTGGACCAGCTCTACCTGAAGAGGAACCTGCTCATCGTGTCCTCGCCCAGCGCTATTGACCAGTACTACGGCCTTCAGAAGCTGATGCTGGAGGTACTCGTACAGCCACTACACCAGCCCCGTGCTACAGGGAGGAGCTTGGAGATTACTTTCCATTTCGACCAATCGTGTTCAGTCTGAGCCCTGGAGGGTGGGGGCTTCCTGCCGCTGTCCCAGCTCACCCTGGAATGTTTGATTGTTGAGAAGGGGGGGAAGCTAGTTGTTTTCACTTTGGGAATTTCTTTTTCTTGTCCGTCATTCAGCATAAACAGAATCCCATGTGAAACCTGTTCTCTTTGGACCATGTTAGCACCTCCCTGCTTCCCACCTTAGGACTCAGGTTTCGATGGTCGGTGCCTTTACAGAAAGCAGAGTGTGGCCTGGAAATGAGGGAAGTGACTGTGATCGAGCTGGTGGGACAAGCCCCCGATGCTAAGGGTCACCTGAAGGACCGGCCCCTCGACTCTGAGGTCATCAGGGGACTCAGGTAAGAGGTGCTGCTTGGGTGAGGCACAGGAAGTGCATCTCAGTTTTCAGATAACCCGTCGACCTGCCCTTTGGCCCTTGCAGGCAGAACCTTAGGATTTCCAGGGCGTACTTCTCCATGGTCCTCCTGGACAAGCGGGGAGTTGACCGAGAGCGCTTGGTTGACCCCACATCTTCAGAGGAGCTCTACTTGCTCATCGATACATACTTGCTGACTGAGGAACAGCGTCACCACCTGCACGAACACAGGGACTTGTGTGACTGAGCTGTCAACTGCTACCAGAGGGCAGCTTTCTTTACTGGGCTGCCCTCTGGTGGCCACATTTGGATCAGACGTTCACAGGAATCCCCGTTGGTTAGGACTGGTTTTACTCAACAACGTTGATCCAGAATCTACTGAAACCAAAAACACAAAACATGCTTTGTAGGTTTCCCCCCCATTGAGTAGAACTAGAAGTACAATAGGCGTGTCAGTCCACTGTGCGGCCAGGTATCAACGTCGAGATTGCATGAAGTAAGAGTATACACAAGCACGGCCCCTGGAACTAACGGCAGAGTAAACAGGATGCTTTAACTTACACTGAACAGCTATAAGTTAATCACAGCAAGTAGCTCTGGAATTAAACAGTTATTTATTAAGACCAGAATTTGATATCAGCATACAAAACTTTCACGCCCTCAGTCAAATTGCTTTTTATATGTTTTTTTTTTTTTTTTATTTCTTTTACACATGTATTATTGAATAAAAATCATGTTTTTTTTTATAACACCAACAAACAATATATCTGTGACCTGACTGGAGATTTTACAAACATCTAAAGGTAACAGTCCAAAGTGCTTTTTCCGCAAGCAGATCAAGTTAGCGACAGCTAGGCCCTCGGTGCTCCGATATTCCTCAGAACCTGACATTCCTGAAGTGACTGAGCTCCCAAGGGCAGGTTCTAGAGAACTGGGGCTCATTCAGAAAAACGCCTCAGACAGCGACAGACACCAGTCTGCTGGGTCTGCAGGTGACAGCATTCTGCATGCGGAAAGTAAACACTCTGGTATGATAAAAGGTGCATTTTTTTTTAAAGATTAAAATACAGATATTTAAGTATTTTTAAATATGCAACAAATTCTTTGGCAGAAGCAACCTGTGATTGTGCATTAACATAACGCTCTTGATTAGGTCCTTATAATCCACAGATAGAGGACAAGGAAAAATTTCAGCAAAATATTCAGTTACTCTCCCCAACTCAGTGAATTATTACTACACTTCTCTTTCCATCCTTATAAAATACAAGGACACCGAGTCCTCAGGTCAGAGACAAGTGAAATACATCTCTGAAATCTTACACCTTATTGCAGATGGAGGTGGATAAAGAGAAACTCGGGTAAATGGCTTCAGACAGCTGTTTCCATTCACTTGGCTTTGCCCATGGTGGAGCGCAGCAGGAGAGTGCCCTCTGCCCACGAGCCGGGGTACTGCATCATCTTCCTCCACAGGCAGGCTTCATCCTCTGTGGAGTCTATTGTCATGTCTGGCATGGTACCTATAGCAAACAGGCAGTCATATACAACGTGGCCACGCCTCCCTCCTTTCAGCACAGCTATTGGCAACTCGAGAAGTTCATCACACCCTGTGTGTCTGATGTGTTTAGATGAAGAGATTTTCTTCTGGTGTTTGTTCCCAATCAGACTAATGCTTTGATTTTTTTCTAAAACAACCAATTTTAAAGTAGGTGACGATATATGCCAGTATTATTCTGAAAAACCTGCAGAGGATCACGGGATTGCAGGAACAGGATATCGTCAAACTATATCATGGTAATAAAACACTAATGTCAACATGCAGAAACCAGTTATGTGCTCACCTGGCCCTGAGCTGAGGAGGACACCCCCCAGGAAGTCATTACTAGACATGGCCTCCCGGTCCCAAACGGTTAGCTCCAGGCCCATGCCTCTTAGCTGTTCCAAGCTCAGGCCCTTGTACACAAAGGTATGGTCATAATGTGGGTTTAGGGTTTTTTTCACCACAGGTGTCTTCCTCTTCGTAGTCTTTGTCTTATCTGGCAGTAGGTACCTGAATCCGTGCAACAAATTGGTCGGGCAACAGAAACATCATTTGTGAGTGGCTCAGGCTGCCTCACAGAGGCTATTCATGATTGGCTCTTCAGAATCACAATATTGTTCTGCACCAGTCCTGTGCTGAAGACAGAAAAAGCAAGACAAGATGGCCACCCCCTCACCCCTTCACGAAGGAGTCCGAGCTGCCTCCTGCTTTCATGGCGGTCAGGTTTTTGGCCTCCTTGATCAAGACATGAAGCTCCCCACCATCATCTTTGCTTTTCTTCTTCTTCTTCTTCTTGTCCTTACCTTGGGAAATAGAAAGTTCCTTAGGGTGACATCACCATTGATCAAATGTAAAGGGCAAGGCTCCATGACTTGTCCCAGCAGACCTTTAGTGGCATCTGAGGACAGCTCATCAGCAGCAACAAACTTCAGGGAAATCATCAGTTCCCCCTTGTATTGGGCAAAAGCTGACTGTGATGGAGCGGAGACCTGCAGCAAGGGGAGGGAGGCAGGCAGGGGTGAAGGACCTTATCTGTTGTGGTAGCACAGGTGCGAGGGTGGTGCCAACCTTTGCCCGGAGTGGAATGTGCTCCTCGTGGGTGAAGTTCAGGTCTCTGCAGTCCAGAGGCAGCTCCACCTCCCCCAGGAAGGCGTTGCGACCAAAGCGGTCGTTATGCCAAACAGACAACTGAAGGGAGCGTGTCACAAGCTGGGAACGACTGATGGAGTACTGGGGCACAGCAGAGGGCGAGAGGGGAAAAACAGGATGACAGGAGAACGAATAAGAATTATGGGAGGGACGTGTGCACGCACACACGCACACACACACGCACGCACACGCACACGCGCACGCACACGCGCACGCACACGCGCACGCACACGCGCACGCACACGCGCACACGCACACGCACGCACACACACGCACACACACGCACACACACGCACACACACGCACACACACGCACGCACACGCACGCACACGCACACACCATGGTGTACCTGTTAATCGTTTACACACAGCATTGGCTGTTGTGGCTATTTAAACTGGTCGTGTGTTCTGTAAACCACTGTTCTACCTAATGTTTACGCTGGATTAACAAAGGGCAGGAACCGAATCAATATTTGCCCGTCATTCAGGCACACAGAATAAAAATCCTCCTCGTCTTGAATGTCAACATCCCACCTAATTGTCTCCTGGAGGTTCTCGCATTAGCTGTCTAACAGCTCGCCGGTGAATGAGTCTAGCAATTAGTGACTCAGGGCCTCAGGAGCCCGGGTGGGCCTGTACCTTCAGGGTCTCGTTGTAGATGGGGTTGACGGTGTTGCTCTTGATTGTGGACTTCTTCTTGCTCTGTCGGGACTTGTCTGGGAGGAGGTAGCACTTTACATACCTGTGGAACAGGATGACCTCTGCAGTAGTGGAAAAAACAAGCTGGTCCAGAGCAAACTTGAGGAAAACCACTAATAAATAAGCAATGAAATTCTCAAACAGCCTAAAACATTCTTAGTAGGATATAAGAAGGATAAAGCTGATGCTGGGGGGGAGGGCACAGTGGCTCAGAGGGTTACTCCATTGCCTTGCACCTCCTGGGCTGGGGGTTCAAATGCCACCTCCACTCTGTCTGTGGAGTTTGCATGTTCTCCCTGTGCTTCGTGTGTTTCCTCTGGGTATTCTGGTTTCCTCCCACAGTCCAAAGACATGTGATTTAGGCTAACTGGCGTGTCTAAATTGCCCATAGTGTGTGACTTGGTGTGTGAATGCGTGTGTGTCTGTGCCCTGCAATGCGGTTGCCCCTCCATCAAGAGAGTGAGCCACACCTTGTGCCCTAAGCTGCCTCGGAGAGGCCCCCCATGACCCTGCACAGGACAAGCAGTTTGGAAAATGGATGGCTAGAAATAACCATGTAGACAGCATTCCTCCAGAACATTCTGTCTAAAGCAATACTATATGATTTTATATATGACCACGTACTTTATTCTAGTTGGATAGCTCAATATTTACATAATCATATTATAGTCTAATTTATACTATTGAATATTTGCACGATTTGTTTCTTCTTCAGAATAACAGGCCTCTATTTTCCTGACATCTGAATTGGTCACAAACCCCAGCTCCTTAATCACTAGCCCACCTGCTGTTATTGTTGTGTAATCACACTTACGGGTTTGAGCGACGTTTGGCAACATTTCCGTAAGCCAGGTTGTGGCACTCCTTAATGAAGATGGACAGGGTCTGGGCACGGTCGTCATAGCTGAGGGAGAAGATGATGTCCCCACTCACTTCCACGGTGTCGTAGTCTCCAGCCTCACTGTACACGCTCATCATACTGCCCAGCGTGCTCTGAGGGGAAAAAGCCAATGCAAAGATTCTCAGGGACACCCAGATGTCCTTCCAAACCCAATAACGTATGGGCTTTCTTCACCTTCCAAGGAAGGGACTCCACACAGAAAGAGTTAGGGAGGACTACAAAATGTTTCCTGGCAGTGGGTGGACAAACCTTGCTTCGTAGACTGTATGTACTTCCGCCGATGTTCCTTCTGTGGATCTCAACAAGGCTGTCTATGTCTTCATCTTCCTCTTCCTCCTAAAACCCAAGTGTCACGAGTGGCCAAGAGGTTCATCTTAATAACAAATCCATTAAAAAAAAAAATAAACATAACTCCCCAGTGGCCAGTGCAGCACACACCTGCGCATTCAGTCCTGGTACAGACTTGCTCCGATCACCCATGGACCCCTCAGTTATCTCAGAGCCCCCCTCATGCAGGTCCAACACTGAGGTGGGCCAGGTGCTCTCTGCAAAGAACAGGAGAAGATAGTGGCCATCACAGGTTAAGCCTGCTTAACCCAACCCCCTTGCTCAAACCCACATTCTGATTGGTCCAATTTCTCACCCCCGGGCCTCTGGACTCGTTTGGTGCTCTTCTTAAACAGCTTCTCTTCTTCAGACACTGCTGCCACTTGTTGGAGGGATACTGACTACAGTGGGGGGGGGGGGGGGTTGTGAAAAGCAAACTCTCACTAAAGCTGTGGACAGAATGGGGTGCGTTCTGTGAACAGGCAGTGCCGTCTCACCACGTCTGGGTCGGAAGTGCTGCTGTGAGGATCAGCTGGCTTGGTGAGGACATCCAAGGGAGGCAGGCAAGATCCAGCGGGACTAGAGCGACCCATTGACCTTCTATCTGCAGATATATCGTCTTTCCTGTAGGGAGGAGACACACAGTAACGGGACGGCAAATCCAGATAATCCACATCCCCAGCGTGTCAATGGGTCATCTCCAGCTGGTCATCCCCCAGAGGTCTACCTAGCCAAGACAGGAGTGACGTGGGAGGATTCGGTCCCGGTCTCAGTCCTGCTGCTGCCCAGGCTGCCCTTCCCCACAGACTCTGTGTCGCTGCGCTGCTGTTGATCCGGCACCGGGTCATCTGGGGGGTGTGAGGCTGCCTGCTGGGAGCTGAAGCCCATAGGGGAGGAAGGTGTGAGCCTAACGATAACAACAATCACAGACTGGCGAGGATCTGCAAAGGCCATTTAATAAACGGCCTTGCCCATTCCCCTTCACGACACATGCTAACGGCTGTGTGTGACACTGACTTAGAGACATTCCACTTGGGCATGACCTCAGCACATTGGCCTGATTCAAATTATGTCTGAAATCTGCATCAAAAGTTTACATTCTAACAAATGGCATTTCTGTTGTTCTGGGGTTAGAGACATGGAAAGCCTGATCATCAGAACAGCAGCAGACACACAGGAGCGTCTGAAACACCCAGTGGAGATTAGCGTGTGGCTGAAGACACTCCTCAACTGTGCCAGCTCTGTAGAAAGGATGGGCCTCATTATTCAGAACAGAGCAGTTTGGACACCACTCTTCCCTCCAGTGTGGATTTAAAGCGGTCCAGACTCAGTCCTGGCAGAACTTACTGTCCATAAAAGGTTCTTCAGTCGACCAGCTTCCTACTGCTCGACAAACAGCAATGAGGAACGTGACTCTGGCTGAAACAGGCTGGTTAAACACGACTAGCAGTTTACGACACACACCGAAGTACTGTAGAAGAAAATGATCTTCAGTTGCGACATTGACATCCTGATTTCTTTAGCTACTCTCCTTCCTTTGTTTTTCTATGGTTTCTATTCTCCCCTTCTTTTCGAAGGGCCGATTAGGCCACATGCATGCAGGCTTTGGCAAATGTTACAGTTTTCAACATTTGTTCACTGGGTGCCAAGTCCAATTTTCTTTTGCCCAAAGGTGCCATCAGGATGGTAGTGGAGCCACATTTCACCAAAGGCACTGAATCTTTACTAGTTAGCCAGCTACAGCTCTGATGATAATATGGATTAACTGGCGAAAATTAAATGGTTATGGGCCACATCACCCGGGGTAGCTCACCCTGTACTTGAGGCCTGCGTCTCCTTCAGCCTAGGCCGAGGCACTGGGCAGGGCCTGCTGACAGGGTTTATGTCCGTGTTCTGTAGGAGCTTCGCCCCCATGGTGTCCCGTTTCGTCCCTAAAACACAGCAGCTAGCTGTTAGCGTAGCATCAGCAGTGTGTGTGTGTGTGTGTGTGTGTGTGTGTGTGTGTGTGTGTGTGTGTGTGTGGGGGGGGTGGCTAAAGGCATACAATGAGAAAGCGGGAAAGGCATCGTGTCTAGCTGGAAAAGATTATCACTGCTGCAAAATGGATGGATGCCACAGAAAGAGCTTTATCAGTCTAACCATCACGCCCCCTACGGGAAGTTACTGTGTGACGCTTCCTGCTCTCACCCAGAGGCCGCTTCCTCAGGGACGCTCTGACAATATCGTGCCCGGGGGTGTCCAAGAAGCGATTCACCCTCTGGTCGTAGAACCAGTCTCCGGTGCTCTTCTTAAGGTCCCTGCAAAAGAAATATAGTCAATGCAGCAGAAAGCTGTTCCCCTCTTGAAAGGTGGGGCCACCCATTAGGGGTGGGGTGGGGTGGAGTCAGGGCACACTTACGCCTCCTTGGCGCACACGGTGCACGCCCATGACCCATTGGATCGGACACAGCGGCAGTTGTGGCACACGCGATGATTGCAGCCTGAGCATTGACTGGCACTGGTAGCCAGGCGTCCCAGCGGCTCCTGGCAGCGGCCACAGCTGCGCTCGCTGTAGTTGCCACTGCTGCGCTTGGCGCCTTTGCGCCGGATGTCCAGGAGCTCCGCCTTCAGCCGTCTGTGGGGGAGCGGGGCAGGGTACTGTCATGAATGTATAATGTACAGCTGGAGAAGATGGAGCCATTTGACGGCGGGTGTGAGACCAGGGGAGTGTAAGTTTTACGTGGAGAAAACCCTCAGGGGTTAAGGAGGAGTGTAGTTAACAGCTAAGGCAACACTGGGGGATTCCCAACCTCACACGCCGTTCCTCAGCTTTCCGCAGCTCTTCATCTCGCCGCAGCACCTCCAAAATCAGCTCGCGCTCCGAGTCGGTCAGGAACGCCACGCTGATCTCCACCTCCTCCAGCATCCTCGCTTGGCACTCCTGGCTGAAAGAGTCCTGGTCGCATCAAACCAGCTACAGAAACCCACTACGATTCAGGAAAGCGGTAGACAAAAATAAAGCCTTATCTGGAAAAAGTGTGATCCATAATAATATTTTCCTTGAGAGACTCTTAAAAAAAGAAAACCCAGTGATGGTAAAGTCTGGTATTCATTTATACGACAGTTTTCCTCAGGGAAGGACATGAAAGAATGGCCCACTACTCATACAGAAAGGGCAAAGGAAGGTTCTGGGCTGGTAGCTGTCAGATTTAAAGCTATTAATCATACCTGATGAGGTACCGCATGCTCAAACCAAGTTCAGGGAAGACGATGGGAAAAATTCCCATTCACAGATAGTACCGTCACAAAAATACATAGGGGGATGGTTTTTCCACCTGATGCTTCCAACTCGCTGAAACACCACAACTGCGTTTGAGTTTCGCCGGAGCAGGAAGGGCGTGATAGTAAACACGTCGAACTGGGTCACAAGCAGGTAGCGTGATGGCTGAGCCAACTGCATTGGCTGACATCATGTCCAAGGAGGCCGGGAGTGAGAGAGAGGCACAGACTGACATTTTATAATCATCGATTTCATCACTTGTCTTGTTCATGGTGTCCCCTGCCTGTTTGCCCTGTGCTGCCAAGGACAGGGTGACCTGGACGTGGTACTGAATAAGCACTACAGAAGATAGCGGGCTAGGATTTCATTCTTCCTCACATTTTCACACCATTTATTTAGCAGACACTTCTGTCCAAAGTGATGTCCAAGAAAGAAAAACCTGTGGTCAACCGGCACACCTGGAACAGCTGGGGTTAAGGGAACAACTCAAGGTCCCAATGGTAATATGATAACTCTGTCAAGCCACAGGATGTGAACTGACAACATTCCGGATATGGGCACAGATCCCTACCCCATGATATAATTGTCTCAAAATGTTTACTGTAGGGTTGATGCAGTCTGGCCATCATGTGACAGTCATCAGTGATGCTTGTACCAGTGCCACAGTTATAAAGCACCAGGATCTGTGCATGCACAATACAACAGAACAATATGAGCACAGGAAACGGAGCTGGTAGGGAAAGTGACCTCCCTCACATCAGAGGCCCCCATCGGGGTGGTAATTAGGGAGCTAGCCGAGGTGGACAGCTGTCCTGTAAGCCGGTAACCTGAACCTGTGCCGCCAAGCGCCACCTCAGTGCCCAGGCACTGATGAAAAGCCTTACTGAGGCCAGGGTCCACGGAGATGTCAGCATGTCTGGCTGGCTCCACTCACAGGTGGTTGATAAACACAGGTCCTGTTTATTCATTCCAGCAGGTGGATTGAGGGTGCTGACACGGGGGGGGCAAACACGACTCAAGGGCGCTGGGATGGCAGCCCAGTTTGGCTGCCATGAAGATGCTAAGCAAGGGTTAAGGAAAAGGAAACAAGCTGCGGAAAGTTTTTTTTCCACGGGTTGGAGAAGTCGGGTGTGTGGAGTGAGACGGGCAAAAGACTTGAATGGCAGCTCAGTTGGGCCTGAAGTTCCCACCCTCCAAAGCATATAAAGGTCTGGGTGGCGCACAGCTGCGGTTAAACGATTCATCAACATCTGACAGACGTCCTCCTAAATCCTGCAGAATGCCTCTGCCAGATCCCAGCCCTTGGTCCACATGGGCTGCCCTGAGAATATAACCACTACTAACCCCCCACTGCTTGGCTGCAGTAAGTCTACATCTTTAATCATTAGCCAGTGGGCCACCACAAGTGTTTAAAATGCAAACACAAATAGCATTTTCTCCATTTGTCCAGCCATACGTCACGAATGTTTCCAGAAGAGTCAGAGCTGCATTTCAGAATAGGATTCTTCTGGAATATTTACAGTTGTGAGTAAAAGGTCCTGCTTATAAAGTAACAGCACGAAGTATGCTGTATATTTCTCCAGCATATTGATCTCAATTATTACACGCGAGAAGTTTTGCTGAAGTGTGCAGCTCTACCCAGGAAACACAGTGGGATGTGGTTCTCATTAGAGCCAGATTTATTCACTGGAGACAGCCAATTAACCAGAAGCCTCCAACAGATGATACAAATCAATATACTTCCTTTATCAAGTGACTTGTGCTGGACCAGAGAAGACCAGTGGAAACAGTCCTCCTCCTTTTCTTAAAAAAGACTGGCTAAAGCTAAATGGGGAACAGCACACACAAACAAACACACGGGCACTTTGCCAGTTGGAAAATGCATGACTTCGTTGGGCAAAGACAGCAAACAAGAATCCCCTGTACTGTACACCTATGGAATACAGTTTCTTGATGGACAGATTCTCCAGTGTTTTCCTGACAATACCGTATGTCATTATTTAGATCTTTATTTTTCTGAAGCAGTCTGTGCTCTTTACTTAGCAGACCCTGTTTGGGTACCTTCAAATCTCCCTGCCTGTCGCACACATAAACTACTGAATCCCATAACACGCAAAGTTACTATGACAAAACCCAAAATATGGTATGGGGTGTGAATCATACAGACTACCAAGAAGCGATACCGCCTGTAGCATGACTTTTTCTTTTTTTTTTTAAACCCTGTCTTTTATACAGAGAAGTGCTCTAGTAAAATGCCTCTCATCCCTGGGAATTTACACAGAAGCCAAAGGCTAGCCTTAAAAGTGAGAGAAGCGGGTTCTTCATCTCCAGCCTTTTGTGATGCCCAACATTTGAAAAGAAGTATTTTGTCAACACCCACATCAATCCACCTGTCCTGACAAAGACTTGAGTGGGTGACCTCCTTCAGGAGACTGAGACGGTCACGGTCCCTTTGACAGGGCTGAACTGCAACGGGACAAGCAAACAGACAGACTAAGATTTTTAACACACAGTCACAATAACCAGCATGCTCTAATCTCTAAGGGTGTGACACAACATACATTACCAAATGGATGCCAAATAGCATCCAAGTATCAACTTTGGGGTAAAAACTTTGAACATTTTATAAAACTCCCACCAGTAAAACAAACAGCCGAGTGACGACGGAGTTCCAAAGTAACGGAAGGATGGCAATGAAGGAGGAGGAGGAGTGTGCGATGCCAAGTTAAATAAAACAGAGGTGTGCCGGCAAACATTCTTAAAGGGATTAGAGGAGAAAACGGATACTCAGGAAAGTCTGCCATCTCTACCAATAACATAAAAGAAACGGCAAAAAATAACTAAAATATGAAGGGATTAAATTCCGTAGCAAGGAGTGCAGACCTAATGCGTGGGGAAAAGAATCACTACGAGTTCTTTCCCAGTGCCTTTAATTCCGATTGTCTAAGATTTCAAAATGATTAACACTCTTCAAAAAAAACGTTCAGAGCCCTCGGGATATCTGGAAAAAGTGGACAGCGATGAGTGTTCAGGAAAAGCTGCGGAACTCTCATTTTAGAGAATGGTGAACTCCTAGACAAACAGGCACCTCTCAGACAACACAGTCCTTAAGCAACCGGCAAACAACAGAAATCGAGATAAAATGGGTTAATACAATGAAAGTCAATGAGTTGTATTTTAAAAGCGCAGAGAAAGAGAGAGAGAGAGACTCGGACACGGTCAGCGTGTGTAATGGTGACTTAATCCCGAGGGTCGCGATGTTGACCAAAACAACACACGAATATGTACAAATGCTCGACTGACTGACTTACTTACTTACTTTTGCACGGCGGAGTAGCCCGCAGCTCCTTCTCCTGTGCCCCGCTTCCTGCCCACTCACACTGGTGACTCCACAGCTCTGGATCACAGTCGATCGTTTATCCCGGAAGGTCTACACGCTTCTTTCCACTTCAGTAGCGCCAGAGCAGACAGGAGCCTCCCTGCTGCCCCCGCTTTTGGAGACAGGTGCAGCCCAGTCCACCCAGGTCTTCCTCTCTTATTCCTCGTCTCCCCAAGTTTCTGCAGACCGATCGACCGGCTTTTCCCCCTGAAAGAATCCGTGCCTCTCGTTACGCAGTGAATTATTAACTACACTATTAGCCCGAGTCAGAATATGATATTTAGTCTATTTCTCGCATTCGAACCTATGATAAGGGAGGTAAAAATGCTAGAGGGCGAAGAATGCCCGTGGGGCAGCAGGCAAGACGTGAACCTTAAGAAAATCGCGGAAAAGCACAGAATATGAATGGCAATAGAGCAGAAATTCATGTGAACACTGCCTGATGAAAGTCGCCTGGCTGGGGTTTCATACAATCTGGCCATACGTGACGTCCACGTGGTCAAAGAGGAGGCTTCAGCTTCATCAGTCTGTTCTGCTCTTACTCAACTATTACAGATGAAGGTTGCTTCATGGGCTCATCATACACCTTTCCGGAAAATACACAATCCCTGCCACGGCCGGCAACATCCGCGATTAAATATGCAAGGTTTTCTAGATGCAATCAATAACAAAACACCTTATCAATACTAAAGTTCATAATTATTATCCTTCAGTACACGTGTGAAAAAAAGACAAAATCTGATAAGTATGTTTAATAGTAAACATGTTGAGAAGGCAGATGTTGTATTTCAAACCAGAATATAAATTACAAATGATACCAGAAATTATCAACTGGGTCAATCCATTATATATTTACAGTAGCATCACATTCATAAAGTTTTATTTGGAATTCTTAAAAAAAACAAGCAAAACGATAAAATTATCAGTACTGTCCCTTGAGGTTTCATTGAGTTGACTGTGTGATTCAGTTGTGGTCTTAGTAGTACCAGTACAGTCCTAGACTTTCAGCACGGTCTACACTCCAAGTCTAGGACAAGGTGATCAATGTAGGGTGCATATGATTTGACATGTTCTATGTGCTGGACTGCCATCTTCCAGGGTGTCCCACTCTCCTTCTCCAGTAGGGTGGCGATGTGGCAGGCTGTTTCTTCAGCCCACTGTCTCCACACTTTCCGCTTTATACAACCATGGATCTGCTGCACTGCTTTCTCACCAACCGCTGGCTCCATCCCCACATGGCTCAGAGATGAGGTCACGTTCTGATGGATGTGCAGGACACCGCCCGTGGCTCGCTTCAGGAGGCGACATGCCACAGGCCACCCCTCCTCAGAGCTGGGAATTAGGCCTAGGTTGACCCGGTCTGCCACATCACGCAACTGGAGCTGGGGGGAAGACAAGAGAGTGACTGGTCCCACCTTACCTGTAAGCTGCCTCTTGTATTTCAGCATTGGTCAATTTTCACTGTTAGCATTCCACAGCCGTTCCACTGGCTCATTTAACTGTAGCTCAGTTTTGGTTCAGCTTCTCCCATTGTGGCATCAGTAGTTTACTGAAGCAGCCTGTAACACTCACTCTGCTTGGGATGGCAGAGTGAGTCATATGACATGCAGACAGGGGAAAGGAAAAGGGACTTTATTTGGGATGAGGGATGAAGATGGGTTGACCAGAAAACAGTGAAAGAAATGAAAAACAAAAAACACCCTGGAAATGAGATACACACCAGATCAACTGGCATCTGGTTATGGAAAAGGGACACAGCTGGAGTGAGAATGTCTTCTGCAGTAAGGAGAATCCCAAACTGAATCTTGTATGAGGATGGGGGATTTAGGAACAGGGGAAGTGAATAAGTGGGCTCACTCCCTGACTTTGGCCCTGCCTTGGTCATTAGGGTTATAAAGACAAGGGCTTCCCCTGGGAACTGATCAAAGCACCAGATCAACATTCTAAAGAACAAACCTCCCTACAGCTGTAATCCAGGAACCTGGAAACATTTATTTATTCTTTTCAGGAGGGAGACACGTGATTGTACTGAAATGACTGCTATCAGAGTATAGATCTTTATGTTTCTGCTTGAGGAATGAGTC
>JAACJT020000002.1:15819918-15841469 GCA_009936485.2 Gymnarchus niloticus | reverse complement strand
GGGTGCACACCCCCCCCCCCCCCCCCCCCCCCCACCCCCCGCCCTAGAGAGAGAGTCAAGAGTCAAGAGATCTTTATTGTCAGTACATCCATATACATGTGTAGTATATAGTGCAATGAAATACCGTTTCCCTTAGGTCCCCATGGTGCTACATATAAATGGATAAAACTCTGCAAGTATAGGCTCTATATAAGAAATATAGGCAATATATAGCCTCTAAAAAGAAAAATGGTAAGGAATGCAGAAATGCAAAGTGATTGTGCTTGCGCAAGTATCAAGTTATTGTGCAAAATCACTAGGGCAACACTGGGCCTTTTACACAAGGGAAAGTAATGGTTATGAGCCAGTGGCGATGCCCTTAACTGACGTGTCTCCAATGGACTTTGGCCCCTACAGAGGCAGCCAGTGGCAATGTTCCTGTGGGTCAGCGCCCACCCCCTCGCATCAGGAACGTGCAGATCAACAACCAGATCGTAAAGCTGAAGTACTGCTACACATGCAAGATCTTCCGCCCTCCCCGCGCCTCGCACTGCAGCATCTGCGACAACTGCGTGGGTGAGTTTGGATCCTGGTAGCGCACTTGACTCCGCCCCTTGCACACCGATCACCGCCCAAAACACCCTCAGTGACAGTTCGGAGTTTTTTTTCAGCACACGCTCCCAGTTCTGTGGAGGTGGTTGCTGTTACATGGCTTAAAATCTGTCTAAAATGCAGCAAAAACGTGAAATGTTCCTCTTACTTTTTAGGTATTTTTATTAGAAGTCCTCAAAAAGTGCACTTCAAAATCTTTTTTAAAGAACCTGTAGTTGTCTTCACATGGTGTTACATAAGACTTGCTCTGTTGTAGTGTCTGTTTTTGCTGGCATGAGCTGAGGTTGATTTTGAAACTCACATGATCAGAATGAAAGCTGACTGCATGGTATTTCTGAGGAATGCATTCTGGCATGCAGTGACACAATGGACTACTTTGTGTGCACCTGTGTAGCCGCTTCGTTGCTGCATGAGTCACCGCCACACAAGGCGTTCACTCGGAACCGACTTTGATTGCTCTTGTCCCTAAAGACTAAATCAAAACATAACATGCAAATGACACAAAGGCATTTCTTCTGTGAGAAGCTCACTGCAGGTCACGTCGCATACGAGACGTGAGCACCCATCCGCTTAGCTGGCTGACGGCCTGTGTGCACCTCAGCCTGCAGCATGCTTGCGTGCCACGTCAAAATCCCATCCACAAGCATCTCCAGCCTGTTCAAGCACAAGATCTGCATCCTCTCGCTAAACTGCACCTAGCTCATTTATATCCCTGATGCGCATCACTGATGTGCATCAGCAGCAAAGCATGTACTGCATGTCGACTTTCTGTTTTCGTGCCGCGGCCATGTTTGCTAAGCTTCAGCGCATTCCGCTTTTACTCTGTTGTTTTTAGAGATGCTCTCAGAGGAGCCTCAGATCTCATGCCAGTTCAGGAACACTGTGGCTTCATTAAGCATGTTGAGAAATGGAGTCTTTGAAGTGAAGTGCTTCAGTGTTTGGTACTTATTCCAGACTCTGAAATCAGGCCTACCAAACATAACAGCCTTTGATTCTGCCTCATGTTTTGGTTTTGGTCCATTTCAGGTTCTTCTCCAGTTATGGCTTTGGCCCAGGTCCAGTCCTTGCCGGATTCACTTTGTTCCTCCAGTTTGTTTGGATTAATTTTAGAACTGCACATGTGTTCCAGATCGTTTCGACCACCACTGTCCGTGGGTGGGCAACTGCGTTGGCAGGAGGAACTACCGCTACTTCTACTTGTTCACGTTGTCCCTTTCTGTGCTCACCATCTACATCTTCACCTTTGACATCGTGCATGTGGTGCTCCGTGAGTTTCCCGGGGGAAGTCCTGAGGCGGGTGAAATGCTGGGGCCGCGATGGATCGACCGCCTTCTCATTTACAGTTAAAAGCAGTTGCCTTGGAGCTAAATGGACTAATTGTGCGTGCAAGTGATTGATTTGCAAGGGAATAGGTGATGTGCATGTTAAAGATCACATCTGAACCTGATAGATCAGCTTCCAGTCGGACCTATATGTTGTACCAATGAACAAATTATTTAACCTCTGTGAAGATATGCAGAGTGAACAAGTCAGATGACGGGCTAGTTATCCCTTGCCTGTAAACTACCAGACAATGATTTATGCAAAACAATGAAGAAACTGATGTCAGATAATGGTCCAATCAGAGGGTGTAATGTAATCAGGAACTGGATGTAGTGGCTCAGCATTTAGAAGCAGTGAAGCTGTTGTTAGGGCAGTGAAGCTACACTGATTGGTCGCTGGGCAAAAGGGAGATGGGAGCCACAGAGTCGAGAATTTTCTGCCAAGCTGTTGTCTACATGCACGTCATCCAGTATTTTTAATGATCAGTAATCGGGGTTTGTGGAGGCGGTGGTACTTACGAACCTGTGTGAGTGTGTGTCAATTTGTGACCAAGCTTTCCGCACGTTTAAATGTGTTAGTGTGTCTCTGTCTGCATATCAGTGTGTGTTACTTCACTCTGCCTATGTCTTTTTTCCACAGGGACGCTGAAGTCTGGTTTTGTGAACACCATCAAGGAGACACCTGGCACATATCCTTTGATTGGCTGAGGGAATCTGAAACCGATAAAGATGTTGCCATGACAATTTATCTAGACCAGTCCAGGGAATAAGTAGGCTTAAGTGTTCGTAGTTTATTTATAAAATTAAGCAAGATATGTTTCTGAAATCAATGCTAGTTTTTCAGCTGTGAACACAGTCATTTAAGCATTAGTACATTGATTTTTGGGGTGGTTCAAGACTTTTGCACAGTACTGTATATGTGAAATAAATTAAGACAAGGCTTATCTGCCTATATGTGTCACACAGTACTATAAGATTCGTAAAATTCAGGACTAGTGGATGTAGCCAGAACTTATGCCTCTTCTCTCTTGTAACTACCTTGACTTGCCCCCTACTGTCCTGGAGGTGGTAATCTGCTTCTTCACATTGTGGTCAGTAGTGGGTCTGACTGGTTTCCACACCTACTTGATATCCCTCAACCAGACAACCAATGAGGACGTAAGTATCCTAATCCCATCACAGTGAATGAACACTTCCTGAGAACACGTTTGCCATGGTAGCTGCTGTGGGTCACCTTGGTGATGTTCCAGTTTGAGCGGCGGGGGAGGGGAGAATAAATAAAGCCAGGAGTGATGATAGAACGGGATCGATATGCTGGAACATTCACGTGTCTCCCCCCTTCATCCCCGCCCCTACCCAGCTTGGATTGACCTTGCCTTTTTGAGTGTCTATGAGGACGGAGCACTTGTTATTTATGTCCTAGAACTCGCTGCAGCAGCAGAGCAAATTGCAGCACGCGAGTATTTGGCCTTGATGATTTATTTATTTATGGTCCTTTATATGCCTCCCAACGCACAAAAAAATGAGTCGTACCGAGTGAAGCAGGTGCCAGCAAACTGACCGTGGGCTCTACGGCATCCATCTCAGATGACTCTAATAATAAATGTGTCTATGCCTTCCGGGCTTGTGTGGCACTGCCAATGTGCGTGCCTGGCATTGCAGAGGGATGGAAATGCTGCTTTGGCTTCGCCAAGGGCGCAGTGAACACTGCGCAGCTCGTCCAGATCACTACTGTGCTCCACTGGGATAGGCAGACTAACTTCCAGACCATTATCTCAGGTCTTCGCCCATCTCGTCTACCACCCGCAGGTGACATCCAACCGAAACATGGCTGGAGGATGGGCCACACCT
The DNA here is from genome assembly GCA_009936485.2 of Gymnarchus niloticus. Classification (NCBI taxonomy): domain Eukaryota; kingdom Metazoa; phylum Chordata; class Actinopteri; order Osteoglossiformes; family Gymnarchidae; genus Gymnarchus; species Gymnarchus niloticus. The sequence goes on along the minus strand of JAACJT020000002.1, from coordinate 15,837,705 downwards.
AGCTTTCCACTGTGAAACTCAGAAGCTCAAAGTGCCCCTCTTTCTTTGTGGGTCGGTTGTGACCTAGAGGGAATAACATTTTAAAAAGATGCACATTTTCTGAATTAAGCATAAACAGAAGGGCAGACTTCCAAGCTGTGGCTTTTGCTATTGATCCAGCCTTGCAGTGAGGCTGGAAAGGAGTTTTTTTTTTCCTAGGTTTTTTCAATATTTGTAATTGATTGCTTTATTTATTTATTTTTGTACAGATCAAAGGCTCATGGTCAGGGAAGAATCGAGTCCAGAACCCCTACAGCCACAGGAATGTTATCAAGAATTGCTGCGAGGTGTTGTGCGGACCTGCATACCCCAGGTACCTTGGTGTATCTGTCATCTGTCACTTCCATCCTGTTGCTACCTTAGTATCTCTAATGCTGCTTTCCCACTCCTCTGCATCTTCTCTCTATAATGGTGCCGTCTCCATCTCCACGTGACTTACTTCTTCTTCAGGTCCTCCTCAGCATGTCAACACAGCCCATGTTGATTTGACCTCTCTAACCGTTCCTCTCTAACTACTTCTGTTCACCTGTCTCCACTGACTCTGCCTTTCTCCGTCTGGCCTGCCCTGAGACTCTGCATCTGTCTTCTGCTGTCTCTCTCTCTCTATTCCACCCCCCTGTACTTCACCAGTCTGTCTATCTGCTCCACCATTCTTTCAATCTTCGAGGACTCTCACCAGTCTGAGGGCTCAGTCTCTCTCTTCCTCCTCCGTCTCTCATCATCTCATGGTCTCATCCCCCCCATTACCTCACGGTTCCATGTCTTTTATGTGCTTGTGATCTTGCTCTCTGCAGTGTGCTGGACAGGAGAGGGGTGATGCCAGGAGATTCAGTCACATCTGCTCCTCCCAATGAACTGGGAAACCCGAGTGATGGTTCTAACCCACAGACCACTGTAAGCCCATCCACGTGATCCTTTGGATAAAACCACCTGAAGAACATTTATAACACTGATGAATCTGCTGAAAATGGAAGGGTGTGTCATGTTTGATATGGTTGTGATCTTGCTTGGGTCTATAATACACTAGCACTGGCTCCAAACAGTCCACAGAACCAAATAACTCCCACAGAAGCTGTGAAATACGTGTTTTGGGACCTAGGACCACCGTACTCTTATACTCATTCATACTTTTTTACATACTGTTGGGAAGGTAGCACCAGTCTTTGAGGAGACTGTCACAGGATCTGTCATGGAGAATCACTGGGACACGCTAGACGTTTAGCATTTTGTTAGACAGGTGTGACAGAGACAGGTGTTATGGAAGCATTGTAGGGACGGCTATTGTCACAAGGGGGCTTAACGTCATTATTTGTGACAGAACAGAACAATATGTGATGGACAGGGTAGAGATGGTGTATAGGGGTGATCCCCCCAGATTTGGTCCATTCCTGTGTCCTTCACCGTCTGGTTCCTCCCAAGGTTTCTTCCTCTTGAGGGAGTTTTTCCTTGCCACTGTTGCCTTTGGCTTACTCCCTGGGGACTGTGGGCCCGGGACTATGTAAAGTGCTTTGTGACCGTGCTCCGTGTTAAAAGCGCTATATAAATAAAATTGAATTGAACTGAATTGAATTGACCGTGCTGTGTTTTGTCCACTCTGCAGAGAACCACGGCCCCGCTCATCCCTAACGAGCACACCCCCGATGACACCAAGCCTAGCATAACTGCTCCCCTCGAGACGAGTCCCGACTCTGAGAAGGAGGAGGCACACCTTCCACAAGACCTGCCCATTCCATCAGTAGACACCAATACTGACCCTAGCTCTAACCTGGAAGACTCCCAGTAGCCAAGCCTAGACATGGAAAGTGGAGGAGTGGGTTGGATTTTTTTTTTTCCAGTTTTGAAGGTGCATCTTCTCACAGTTGAGAAGTTCGACCAAGCTAGTCTCTGAAAGGCACCTCTGAAGGTGTGACTGGGTTCCACCACCCCCAGAGCGAGGGCGGCTGCTTCAGGACGCGTATCTCTCGAGGCTGAGCGTGGTGGCGGAGAAGTATGACTCATTATGGTTTCCATCTGTTAGAACATTGCATGAAAAATGCTACAGAGAACTGAGACAGACCAAAGCGGTTTCCTTCACTGGTAACCAGCTGCTTGTGACCCACTCTAATGCTGGCATAGCTGCAAATATCACGTCTTCATTGTTTTTTGATGTACCATTCCTCTGTCTTGGACTTGTTAGCACATAAACAAACATCAAAGGTCTTTCACACCACACTTCCATGAGCAGTCCCAGTACCCAGAGGTCCCTATGCAACTCAGCGAGAGACTGGTGCACAAAAACACTACGGAGAGAGGGAGTCGACACCTGATCGTGCCATGATTCGGTTCCAACGGCCATCTGGTGTCTCGGCAGTCTCCACCTGCGTCGTTATGACGGCTCCGCTGCTTCTCGCTCATCGCACCACCTACCGTGGGTGTCAGTGTCCGACTATGGAGCCAGGTTGAGCAGAACAGGCCCTAGAAACTGTGCCTTAAGAAAAGATATAATCGCTGCTGTACTGCACGTGAACTGACAGCACCTGAACAGGGGCCTGCTGGAACTCGATTTCCGTGTTCGGAGTAAAAGCGAATCTGTGGAGTAATCAGCGGAAACCTGCCCTTTTTTTGCACTAATACAACAAAGAAGGGGAGGATTTACGAAAAAAATGGAAGGTTATGTTTGTGCAAAAACAGAGGAACTGCGTGCTGAAACGCTCATAGGAAATAGCTTCCCACATACTGTGAAAGCGCAACATCAGATTTCCGGGATGACCCAGTTGACATGACCTTGCCGGTCACTTCACCCCAGGTTCCTCCTGACCAGATGGCCTTTTCATGCCACGTTCTCTGGCTCCTCGTCTATCCCACTGTTTCCGCTCTCTGCCTTCCTGCCGGTTCTCCAATTTTAACATGTCTCTGTAAGGGTTCTGCACTCTGAAACCCTAAGTAAATTAAGCTTCAGTTGAGCATTGATGGCGTTTATATGCATATTTAAACTGAGCCGATATAAGCAGAAATAGGGTGATCTGGACTTGGTCTTGAATTGAATGGCTTCAGTTCTGTCTTGTTTGCAGAAGCTGGACACCAAGACACCATAAAACAAGGCTGCTTGGTTATTTATACATAAAAATGAACAAGGATCACAATGACAATACAGCTATGTAATAACTATGTCATAAATTCAGCATACGATAAACAGTCTAAATTCTGTTTATTCACTTTGCTTTGTGACCATTGTGATTGTGTTTCCTTTTATTGGCGTCACGTCTTTTTACATGAATGAGTGCTGTATGTTAATTAAACCAAACTTGTCTTAATGCCTTTTCATCTGAGTGGTCTCTCCTGCTTAAAGGGCAGACCCAGCTTAGCCAGGAATTTGGGCCAGGCTTGACTTTTTGTGGTGAGAGAAAGTATTCTGAGTCTGTTCTGACCTCATGAAGGAAAAGTGTGTTGTAGCAGCAACATTTAGTCCAAAAAGTATTTTATTGTTAAAAATTACATTCAAAGGGTAACAAGCCACACGTCATACGATTATAAACCATAAAAGGTAGACATATGGAGACAATCACCTAAGAACTTCAATTCACAAAATACAACAGTAGATAAGAGCACAGTAACGATGTAATATGTACAAGAAGTCTAAAAAAGAAACATTTTGGATGCTTCAGAGGACTTTGAAAAATGTCCACACTTTCTCACAGCCGAAAGAGACCCTCTGTACTGTCTTGAGAAAGAAGGATCTGCTGATGCAGCATGTGTACAGTGACTCACAAAATAGTTCACAGCTTCTTGGTGTGGCTTTTACCTGTTCGCCCTAGAAAGTGAGGAAACCCCATAATAGGGGAGCGTCTGACTTCAGCTGTAAAGCCAGACTGAAGCAGATGCTTGCTTGACATTTGATGTGATTGAGAGCCACTAAAATGACCATTCAGCCAAGCAGCCTCTTGGCTTAAAAGGAACCATCAGTGTCTTGGAGCCAAGGGTTTGGACAGAAGAGGGGGAAAAATTGTACATCCAATGGAGTTTTGGTTATTGACCAATCGGTCAAGGTTCTGGTCCGTTTGTGATTTGGTAGGTACGACAATCTCAGGTCCAGCTCACCTCTCCTAGGATGCATCTCCGACTGTTAGATCCTGCAGCTGGCTCAGGGTGGCAGCAAGCTCCGGTTCTGGTTCCACTTCCGGTTCCTGCTCTACTTTTGATTTCGGTTCTTGTTCTGGTTCCAGTTCAGGCCCCGGCCCTGCTTCTGTCTCCTCGCGTCCGTTCTCCAGGTTCTCGGTGCTCTCAAAACAGCCTGAGTCCCTGGGTGTGGCTGTCTTCACTTCTCCGTCCTCTTCGTCATCCTCACCTTCAGCTGGGGGAAGAAGTGGTGAAAAAGGTGCACAAGGTGTTAGTATTGACGCAGCACTGCCCCGCTTCCCGAGTACATGCTCCTGAACATGCGGTGATGCAGGGTACGTCCACACTGTAAACCTGGGGCCTACACAGGGCGTGAGACAGAGGACACCTTGGACAGGATGCCCGTCCTCTGCAGGGCACACACAGTCTTACGCAGACATACGCTAAGGGCAAGAGTAACCAAGTAACCTTGCTGCACGTTGTCGGTCTGCGTGAGGAATCCCTGGAGATGAGGTGTTGCACAGCTAACTGCTAAGTCACTGTTAAGCCTTGTGTTTATTCTGTATGCAGAATGCACAAAATCAGACCCATGGGTATTTGCTTCAAAGGTAATGGAAAATTCAGCAAAACTCAATGAAAAGAGGTTGTTTGGAGCAATACCTCAGGTTCAAATCTATATTTGTACTGTCCCAGAAAAGCAAGACTACTTCTCACTAGCAGCTGAGTAAGGAGGGAGTGGTTGTGCTAGGGGCAAAGGTCATGGATGGTATTTAATAAAATTTAATTGAATTGAATTATTTTAATGATCTTGTACTGAAGACAGTACAAGTGTTTATGGGATAGAATTATGGGATTTTCTTCCACGGATACAGTGCAGCAAGCTCAAATCAACACTGCTAGAAGAGCAGTTGATTTCTGCTGCAATGTGTTTAGTCATGAAGGGCACTGGAACATTTTCTATTTTAAATGCAATGTTGAGGGGGCGGCCCACAGCTGAGCACCATGACACGCGCGGACGTGTGGCGGGCTTACAGTCGAGCAGCATCTCCGCGGCATTCAGGATCTTGGTGCGGCGCTCTGGGTCAGTGATGTTCAGCTCGTTGAGGTGAGATTCCTTCAGCTCCCGGAAATCATCTAGGTTCTCAAAATGCATGGAGAGGAGGGGGTTCAGCTCCTTGAGGGGGGAGGAGGGAGAAAGGAAGAGGGGGGCACAGCACATTGTCAGTTGCTCTGAAGACAGAGTATGTATCCTAAGTTACTCTGTGTAAAAACACAACGGTTTGTTTTTAAAGGCTGATCACGAAAATGTGGCGTGGGATTCTTGGAGTAGTAATACTCACTGTCAGGCCTATCCTCTCCAGCACCTCCATCAGGCTCTTCGGTTTGGATCTGTGCTGTTTGATGTGGCTCCGCCTCTTTTGTTGGGTTGTGACCTCATCTGGAAGAATGGTGACGTAGATGAACTTGAAGGAGCCCACCTTGTTGTTGAGTTTTCCGGTCCAGGTTCCCACCGGGGGCTTCTCAATGATCTCGATGATGTCGCCTTTCTGTATGGACAACGGGGCTTGTGAGGAAGATGGTCCCTCACACCATTTTTTCCCACATTTTTTCTTTCCCCACCTGAATTGATTTGTTTGGAAGGATGTCAAGAAATGGAAACCCATTCAGAAACGGCAGCGCAGCTCGCAGCACCAGTTATTACACAAAAGAGGCCAGTCAGTATGTCGATGCTGCCCAGGCCGTAGCAAGATCAGGGGTGCCATGCACCTTACCTGCTGTCATCTCGGCAACAACACGCTGAACTAGGAGATGTGGGGCGGCACGTGGCATGCAGGCTTACTAGGGAGACTGTCGTAGCAGCCAGAGGAAGGGGTGGAGTGCCAGACATGCAAAAGAAGCTGGAAGGTGGAGCTACTCACCTGCAGCTTGAGGGACTCGATGTCATAGGGGCTGGGTGTGAAGTCAGTGTGGACCCGGGCACGGCCACAGAACGGCCCATTGTAGGTGCTGCCGCAATCTTCTAGTCGCATGCTGTCTCTCTGGCTGTAGCCGCTGTCCAGGCTCTGTCTGTCGCCACCTACAGGGCAACACACGCATGCACATGAGATCCCTCGGGCAGTGCTCAGCCCAGGCACACATGTATTCCCTGTGTCCAATAACCCAACAACAACCTCATGATGGATCAATATTAGAGAGCATTTGGCAGGAAGACTAGGTTGAGGATGCACCTCCTAGAATGGGTAAAGCTGTGCTCCTCATACTTAGAAGAACCGTGAGATGAGGACATCTGATATGCCCAGATAACTTTCACGGCATTTAACACAGAAAAATTTACAGATTTTCAAAATAGCCTAAATCATTTGTTTTTTTAAAGAAAAATTTGTAGGTAATGGTCATGCCCCATCCTTAGTGGTCTTCACTTACAGCCTGAGAGCTGGCGGGACAAAGTCGGGTGTGTTAAATCCTCTGACTCGCTGGAGCACATGGAGGTCCGTTGACTGGAGATCAGGTCAGGCGCCCAGTCGCTGGAAGCAGGGGACACTGGGCTGTCATCCCCACTTTCCACCTGTAACACATGCAGTGTACATCATGCCTACAGCCACAGCCAGGGACTAGTGTGAAGGGGAGTGTTGGCATTTAAAAGCCTTCGTGAGGTTTAATGACTAAATTCTACCACTAGGGGGAGATATGCACCTAATTTTCATTGGACTCATCAAAGCTCGTCATGAAGTAAATATTTCATTAAAATAATTTGTAGAAATAAATACATGCACACTACTATTATCTGACACAGAATTCTAATTAAAACATGTACTTTTATGTTGTCAAGCAGTTCTAATTCTAAGGTGCCTTCTCAGTGCCTGATAGTTGTATCAATTTTTGCTTAACCACTGTGTCATGGTGAGCCTCGAGGCTTTCCCAGGAAGCAGAGGACATGAGACAGGGGACACCCTGGGTAGGCACCCAGTCCATTATAAGGCACATGCTTTAGTGACACCAGTTCAGCTGCTCTGCATGTATTTGGACTGTTGTGGGGGGTCTCATGTGAAGACTCATGTATACTTCACACACCCCCTCCTCTGCCAGGGCTTTCTGCACCATCTTGGAGGTCTTGCGGGTCATGGTTCGTGCAATGACATTCCGCCACTTCTTCCCTAGTTTGCCGCCGCTTTTCCCAGCATCCTCCAGGGGCATGTCTTCCACCAGCTGAAAAGAAGTTTGCAATGAGATTTGGAGAAATTAAAGGGAGTGTTTTTTTAATCGCAAAGATTAAACAAATAAAGGTAATGTCAACCTTGACACACCTGCTCTTAACCAAAAACTTGCTCCTGTCAAAAATCCCCTCTTATCTGATCCACAAACTGTTGCTGCTACTCGACTGTGTGACCAAGGTGACCTGGAGCAGCCCATGCTGGAATTTGTCGCCTGCCTTTGAGGTACTCTCAGAAGCCACATACACAGGAAATAGAAAACAAGGAATCTGGGGCAATTAAAGAACAGCTTAAGCTAAGGTGAAACCTTGGATATGATATATAAATATAAAAAATATGCATTTTGGGACTTAAGTAGTTTTCACAGGGGCTTCATGTGCATGGATCTCTCTGTTCAGCGTTGGCGTTTTTTGGTTTTTCCGTTCTGCTGCTGTCTGTCTCGTTGACGCGCATGCTCACCTGAATCCTGTGGGCATGGTGGCTCTTACCACGATGCTAAAGCTCTGCCCTCCAGGCTGTGAACTCTCTGCTAGTGATTCTTCAGAGCCTCAAGCATGTGCCGTGACTCACATGGTTCAGAGAAACCACGCCCCTAGTGGTGAGATCTTTCGACTGCACAGTTGGACGTTCCCATCCCCCATCCCCCATCCCACTCTGATTCATGAACACGCATTTCTATTATGACTGACCACAAGACAGACTCAAAGACTGGCTGACACCCCCTCTTGCACACACACATGGCTGGCTTTCGTCTGACTGCATGCGCAGGCAGTAATCAACGCAAAAAAGCACCAAACAACTTTTGGGGGTAATGAAGTGTAAGAAACTAACAAGCCAATGCATTTATCTGCTGTGCTCTTGAGGCTTTCGGCTCCGTTGACTTACAGGAGGATTTCCTGTCTCCTGAAGCCACAAGCCCTATATTAGCCCCCCACTCTCGATCTGACTTCTTCCCCTCTCTATTGACAAACTGTCACCCCTTCTCCTCATTCTATGTGTGCAGAGATGCATGACCATCAAGTGAGAGTGATGCAGAGCCGGTTAAAAAAAATGCAACAGGTGTAGCCCGGTTCAGCAGTGTTCCCTGGACACGAGATGACCAACAGCATGTGTGCCACTCAGGAGGGAAGTACCAGAGGCGCCGTTCTGTGTTTTTCCACGCAGAGGCTCATGACAGCCGTCGGTTTTTCAGCAGCTATTTGGGGAAGACGAGCCCAGTTAGACTTCCTCCTCAGTGTAAACATAGGTCTTCAAAGCCGTGCAAGCTTTTGGCCCGCCAATTACATTTGCAGAAGTCGATGGCTCACTAGGGGTCCCATTGACGTCACCCTGGCGTCAGACTGATCAACGGCTGTTGACATCTGGTATACCGCATTCAGTGTGTACACAGGACATTTACTCGTATTTGCAATGCAGATAAGAAGTGGTGAAGGGGGACATGTGAGGTCGTGATGGGTGAATTATGATTGCGATAAAGCATCTTCTGCAGATGCACCACCACTCAGATGTGGAGCAACATCCCATCGGAAGGCATTTTGGAGCCTTGGCACGACTTCAAGGAGCGTCTTGCCCTCCTTCTCACAAGCGCCTATACCATAGCCCTGGTGAAAATGCTTTTTGCTGCACTCAGATCAACCAAAGAAATCTGTTTTGCCATTAGCATGCTGACTTGTGTATTATACAACAGTTGTGATTCTGCTCTGAGAATGTAATGGTCTCACCACTTCTCTCCAAGAAGGAATTTTGATTTTCAGAAATCTAGACCATCCATACAAATTAATACAATTTCTATGGAACTATTGCAGTTACAATGTAGGGTGAGTTTCCGATAACAATCTTTGTGAGATGCAAACCATTTTATGAACATTGAAAGATCTGCAAATAAGATTTTAATGTAGGTTTCCAGAAAGTCCTCTTAAGTCCATTGTAAAGAGTTATCTTAGGTTTAGAGGACCCATTATTTGCGAGTGAGTTGCGAGTGACAAACAATTTACACAATGAAAATTTTCAGGAGAATGTCCATTTTTTTGGACAATTGATCATATGATCAAGTTTATGTCAATTTTGGCCTTACGATGTTTTTGGGAAACGTAATTGAGAAAAAAGTGAAGTCATTATTGTACTACATTGTCAAAATGTAGGGCACTGATTGCTTTAAATTACCTTTTTTTAATAATTAAAAATAGAGTAAAACAAAAACAGTGATGCCTTATCAGTTGTTTGGTATAGACTTTGTTTTTCTCCTAGCCATAATGTTTTATTCCCACTTTAAGTTTTTATCTCTTCTTCTTTTCTTTTTTGCATTTTGAGGTTTTCTGTCACCTGAGCCAAAAATGGAGTCAGTACTCACAGTTTCACCCAGGGCAAACTCCTTATCGGACACCACAGGGGATGACGGCTTGGGCTTCATGAAGTCCTTGAAGCTGCTGGATCTCTGCAGCGAGAGCTGGGGACAGACAGGTTCACGGGTCAGGACTAAAAGGACCAGCCTAAGGAAGGTGGGTGGGAACAACAGCAACAGAGCCCAGGGCTTGATGAACAAAGGTTTGCCCATTTGCCCGTTGATTAACCTTTGTCTGCTTAAGAAACTGGGCAAATTTACTAGAATTTTTGACCGAGTCAAAGGTCATGTGCTTGGGAAGGAGAAACAGCAGAGTAAAGAATGTCTGCTCTATCTACTTAACGTACTCATGGTTCCGAAAGGAATTATTCATCCATCCATCCTCTAACCAAGTGCCCTGGTTAGGGTCATGGGGGGCCTCCCAGCAAACAGGGAACGTTACAGGTATGTTAAGAATGTAATGAGAACGTTATTGGACGTTGTAGGAATGTTCCCTGTTTGCTGGCCTGAAGCCTATCCCAGGCAATATAGACCACAAGGCAGAGGTACACTCTGGATGGGAGGCCTGTCCATTACAGGGCATTCATGTGCACTGCATGTCTAACTGCTAATTGCGTGTCTTTGGACTGCAGCAGGATTCTAGATTACGTGAAGGAACCCCTCAAGGTATGCAACAAAGGAACATGCAGACTCTACACACACACATAAGAGGTAGGATTCAAACACCCACAGCTAGAATTGTATTTTTAAACACAATTTGTATCCCTTGAGTACTTGTTCTTCCATAGGCTATGGTTGAAAGAATTAAAGGAACCGGTGAAGCAGTTAATTCATTGTGTTGGTGGGAAAAACACAAGCTAGCAAACTGTCATATTGCTGACAAGTACAATGACCCACTCCTTCCCAGAGTGCATTGTGCCAGTTCAGACAACAAGCGGGCCCTACCCAACAAATTAAAGCTGCTGGACAAATGAACTTTTCACATTTCAAAATTAAGCAGTAATGGATGATTCTAAGCTAACAAAGGGCACACAGCTTTATGGATCTGAGAATGATGACCATTGCTTGGTTACAATCCGTTCCACATAATGTCATAGGCAAAAATGATAATCAGCAAACTGCCAGAGTGACAGCTCAGCTTGTTCTTATCACTGCACCAAAAACGGTTTTAAATGTCTCTTGGATATCTGGCTACAGCTCTGTTTTAGGGAAATGCAGAATTGCATTTTTTCCAGTGTCACACAGCAGCCCTCTCCCTTATCTACGCCCACCCTTCCTGCCAAAGGCCTAACTGCAGGAAGTGGGAGGGGCTTAGATCACTCCAAGCCAATCTCAGAACTCACTACTGTGACTAAGAAATGATCTCCTTTTGACTAATGCCAGTCTCACTAAATTTGATCAAAAGATGCATTTTTAACAACACAACCAAAAGACAACCTGGTGATTGGAGGTCATTCAAGATTAACAACTAAGCCCTAAAACCAAGGAAGAACAGCAGTAGAACTTGTTTCATTTATCAATGCTCATGAAAGTGTGCCAACTGTTTTGAATTTCTAATAATTCAAATGCAAACTGTACTATTCATCTAGTCATAAATTAGACTCAAATGGAAAAATTTTACTCAATTTATTAAAAAATACCTTGAACAGATACTCCTGAAGACTGAGTCTAGATAATTCACATTGTTGTGTGCTCATGTGAAAGACTACCAAAAAATAAATTCAGTAAAGCAGGGCTGAAATGTGGTAATCAGCTGAAAATCTGTTCCAAAATTAACACCACTGCTCTCTTCTGATTGTTCTGCTAGGACCTCACACAGTCGGTCTGGCTTCTCTGTGCAGATTAGCACTGGCTGACGTTTGGGTGTCAGCCAGCCGGCTCCTTATTGTTCTGAGAAGCCACCTGCTCCTGATCGTCAGATTGTGCCAGTGAACTGAGAGCGTGGGCCTCAAAGCGGTTACGAGATGTGTCACCTCATGCAGGATTAGGCGCTTTGTGGAGAGAGCGTCGCCTTGAAAACGGGTCAGCATAGATAGCTGTGTTGGTGACACTCCGAAAGTGGCTGGGAGATGTTTTTGCCGCAGAAAGCCGTTACGACTCACTGGCTGACGCAGAACCACAGTGGTAGTGCGGTAAGATCAGAATGGAAGAACCGACTTTATGGTTGCTTATCTGACCAGCCGATTCAAAGGTTTCAGAATGCTTAGGGGAGCACATGTCCGATTATTTTGTTGCTTAGCAGAAGCTTTCATGGCTCACAAATCTTTGGTCATCAGATGCTGTCAGAGATATGAATATGGTTCTATATATGGTTATTGATGAAGAACAACTTCAACTTCATCAAATGGTGTGGCATCTATGGAAGCTATGCTAGTAGAGCTAAATAAAAGGGTTATTTTTTAATTTCCTGAAGACACTTGGACACCATGAAAGTTAATCTTTAAGTTGGTCATATGTCCAACCTTATGACTGTAGACCCCAGCCAGCAACCAACAACTTTTCAGTTGCAAGTTCCTTCTTCACCATGACCCCAGCAGTTATGTCAGGTAGACCCCCCCAGCCCACCTCCACAAAAAGCAGCACCTACGCCGAAGACATCCCTGGTGAAATGTCCGGCTGTGAGACTTGGCGTGAGACAGGAGAGTGAGCTGGTGGGAGCAGTGCCCCCTTACTCTTCCTGCAACTGTCCTCTACCTGCACCCCTCATGTGGTCCTCACCCCAGAATGCTCACCTTTTTCTTCTGCACCGGTGCCGGCTCCTTCTCAGATGCATTGGAGGGCTTCCGTCGCAACATCTTTGTTGCGGGGAGGGAATGTCGAGCAGCCGGGGTGGAGACGGTCAGTCTAGCAATTTCAAGCAAACCGTCAACTGCGGTCCTGGGTCTCTCTGGCACGGTCCTCAGGGGCAGATAGACAGGTGGACGGATGGCATGGTAGTAAGTCAGAAGGGAAAAGAAACTGTTGATAGCTCTGCACGGTGTAGGGCACTGAGTACGAGGAAGTCACATGACTGTGTAGGAGGAAGTTCCAAATGAAGCGCTTTTTTTGGGGTGGAGAGACAGGAAACCAGGTTTAGAAGCTGAGGCAGATGACAAGTCTTTAAAGCCATGAAAACAGGTTTTACAGTTGTACGAATTCAAATCTGGCACTTACACACCCATGCATAGTGTTTACACATCATTATAAGTGTCCATATCAAGGCATTTATTCTAAAGTATCATCTATCAATAATTATAAATAATCTTTAATAAATAACAGCAATCACAATGTTATTTATTATTCACAATAAATAATGAAGAGCTGATAAGTTGGACAGCAACACAAAACAAACAGTAGGAAGAACAGAAATTATATGAAGTAAATGTAAAAAGGAATCCATCTGTTGTAAAAAAATGTTAGCATATTTTGTGACCAAACAGATTTATAGATTAAAATTTAAATTCACATTTGTTGGAAAAAACAAACTTGGTGAATAAGCATTTAAAGCAGATGAGATCATATAAAAACCACACGCATGCCGTGTTTCATGCTGCTGGTGAAGAATATGTAAGGGAAATTTCACAAGTTTGCCTTAAGTTATTGCAAAATAGACCGTAGACAGAAGCGCTATGAAGTTTCGTATGAGTCACCTCCTGCACATAGAGACTGACAACAGTCTTTCATAATCATCAGTATGAAGAGTAAACAAAAAACAGGCTAAATCCGACAATAAACTCACAAAGTGGTTTACACTTTTTTTTATTGTATTTTTGGTACCGAGTTTTAGACAGATGATTTCTTTTGTTTCAATTTGGGGATCTTTACTCATTTGGCAAATTGACTGCCGTTTCTTGGAAACTTTGCATCTGTTTTACCATTTGCAAAGAATCACACTGTGGTTAATTTACGTGTGTTGAACTCAGGAAGTGCTTGAGATAAGTTGTTATGTGTGATTCTGGTTAGAAAAAAAAGGTCCAGCAGCCTTTAAATGCTAAAAGCAGCAGCTGTAACTTTCAGCTCAGTGCTGGCCTCAGGTCTTTCTTGAGCTAGCAGCGAATAAGTTGGACTTTTCTTTTGAAACCTGTTAGTTTCACCAAAAGTGCTGTGAACAGGACAAGGAAGCCCCATGCAGGCTGACGTGCGACTGTCTTCCAGTGACACAATTAGAAACTCACAACTGACACTCAGCAGGTGCAATCGGGTTCATGTAAAGAAGTGAAACCGTACACACCAGAACCAGCGAGCCCATCTAGAGGACGGAGCCCAAGTGCATCATGGGAGATGAACGGGGTGAGCTGGCTGCTGAAAGCCATGTTTCAAGTCTGCCAGACTGTTTTTCAGTCAAAGCAGTGGTTAAATCCTGTGCAGTATATTTGCGTTATGGTGAGTCACATGACATACAGGTGCCCCAGTTTAAAACACCATTTTCCTCTGCTAACTTCTGCAGCAAAAAAGTTTTAACCCAAAAAAATATATTCAACGCACATTTTTGATCATTTAAACTGTGAATAAAATGTTATCCAAGCTACTATTATGAGTCTTATGAAGGATTGGGGCTTCCTGTATCTGCAATGGAATCTCAGCTGGAGCATTTAAAATGTGCACTCTTCCAAAAACGATGCAACTATCGTGCAGACCAAGTGCTCTGTGTGTGATTACATCCCCGGTTCCAGGGTTTTCTGCAGCATTACCTACGCTACACGTCACTATCGATCAGTCCTCTGACCTTGACATCCCACTGAAGGGACATCAAGAGAAACATTAGGTTCCAAGACTGAGCTGCACATCTCCATCTCCCCACTGTTCTCTGCCCCATCACTACAAAGACCAAACTGAGGGCTCCTGTGTTACATTCACTTGTCATTTAGGTTAGCTACCTAGAAGATGCAGAATTCAAGAACTAAGAAACAGCCCAGACTGAACTGAACTGGGCTGGCTCTGTCGACCGCCATGCCACATGCTGGCGCCAGTCTCATGCCCAGGTGTCCTCCACGGGGTCTCCCCACTTCCTGCTCGGATGGCAGCTTTCCTGGAAATGGACAGTGCTGTGACAGTGAGGACGAAGGGCATTTTCACTTCTCAGGAATGCTGACAAGGCAATGCGAAAGTGAATTCTGTCAGTGCTACTACATACAGCCATATATAACAGCATATATTCACCCTTATGCTCATATATATATCCATACCTGCTCTACTTGCTATTTTCTATGTGACTAAGCTAGTCGTTAAATCCAGGAAGTCAGTTATATACAGTAATAACCATTTACCCAATGTGTTAGACATTGACCTAAAGTATTAAGTACAGTATATGTACACAGAAGCTCTAAGGTACAATTATGGTAAACTTTTTGTTAATCTTCTGTATCATTCTACTAAAACTGGCTCTTTCCACATGGCACTGGGTAAAGAAGCCATTTTATTCATGAAGGACAAGTAATTATGTCACTGCTTCCATGGAAACATGGTGGTAGGATTCAGGTGATTTCAGCACTGATGCAGAATCAGCTCCTTATGTTAAACGTTTTTTTTTATGTGGAACATTACAGAGCCACTTGTCTCTAAGGAAACTAAAGTAAGACAAATGACTTCACGAGTAATCTAATTTATTTATATAGCTTGTGTATGACGTACTTTATTCTTTATGTTATTCTCTGTTGTCCAGCCCTTGGTTTACTGCTCTTTTGCACAGCTTTAACCTTCTTGCTGGTTGATAATAGATGTAATTCTGATTCTTATTGTGATTACAATTGCGATTCTGATAACTTTTAGAACCACACTGAACTGAAGGCCGCTTGAGACTGACTGCGAGGGGATTTTCTGAGCCGAGACTTGGTTGCTTGCTGTCAGGATTTCTCGAACCTAAACATATGCGAAAGATGAAAACTGTTTACCATGAACGGATGTGTGGATAATTTTGTCTTGAGGGTGACTTCCTGTGCCGCTGTTGCTGTCTGCCAGGTGTTGCTTGCCGTTTCCTGGCTGGTTCGGAGTTATTTTGGAGCCGGTGAGCTGGGTTTCTCTGAGCTCACGGCTGCCAAAACAACGAGTGCATCTGGCTTCGGCAACACAATCCAAAGAACAGCAATTCATCTGGGCATCACGTTGAACACATGGCTTCCTTTCCTGAAAAGGACTACCTTTACTCACACTGACAGAGACACACTGAGTTTAAGGCAAAGGTCTTTGTCTCAGGAAAGACAAAGACAATATATATAACAACTGATAATAACAATACAAGACATAATACTAATGTCATGCAGATTTCCATCAGAACTTCAAGTGTCTTTTAGCAGTCCACAGATATGTGGTTAGGCTAATTAGCTTATATGAATTACTAGTAGAGTGTGGGTGTGTATGTCCTGTGATAGACTGGCATATCATCCAGGGTGCACCCATGCTTTGTAACTCTATTGTCTGGGTTAGGCTTTAGGTTCCCCTTGACCCTGATCAGGATAAGCAACTGGAAGATGGATGGATAGATATTTACTTTGTGTAGTTATATGTATTTACGTTGCAGATTATCTTTTTTCCCTATTGCCATTAGGGGTTCGGGATTAGCCTACCACTTTGAACAAAACACCTGTACTCCAGTCTGTTAAAATACATCAGGAAACTCTCTAGTGGCTTTATGCAGACTGCAATGTGTCAAATTGTTTTTTTGTGGTTGTGCTGCTGATAGCCTCATTTAAAACAAAAACGGTAGAAATGATGTCTTTGATGCTGTGTGAGAGTCTTGCTGAAGACCAGTCTGGAGGTTGTCCTATGATGGACAGCCTTTCCTCAGGGGACCTACGGTCGGTCCCCCCACACGACCGTCAGAGAAAAGAAATCGAGCAAAAGCCGGCAGAAGAGCAGACATATAGGAAGCGGTATTCTGTGCTCCTTCCTGCAGCGCTGACGGAAAGGTTGCCCGGCAACAACCATAGCTCTGCTGGAGGTGCTTCACATGTGGCAAAGGCAGAAGCCAAGATGCGGTGCACGAGTTGTTGGATTGGTGCAGGGCTGAGGCGGTACAGCATTCATATTAAACAAACAACACATGAGCAAGGCCCGGTATTTTTCAGCCTAGCATTCGTCATTTTCACGTCTTGCCCCTCTTGCAACATGGATGTCTCATTTAGTAACTTGATCACTTAGAAAACAGCTGATGCAATTTTTCTTTGTTTTTCAGCAACTGCCCATAAAAAGGAAAGCAATAAGTGGAAGTCAAAGCTGGTCGTAAATCCCTTCTCTGTTGCCCGTGCTGGCTTTCATTACAGAGGATCTGTGGTGACAGAAAAACAATGCTGAATCAAACCCTACTTCCATATCCCACTGTTGCTAGAAGCAACCGTATCGTTATAAGAAGCTGGGCCACAGATGTGAACAGTATTTAATTGCTGTTTTTCGAGGTTTTATTGAAACTCAATCACATGGCCTGTGTGAGTTGATACAGTAATGCACTGTTAGCCTACAATACATCAATAATGGCAGAAGCAGGTTGAGATCAGTCTCAAGGATAGGAAAGTGTAAAAGAGCTCATGGGTTGGAACCGTTGCTACAGCAAATAATAACTTGCGTCGGTTAGACATCCCTATCTGGAAAGTGAGCTCATGAAGTTAAACCAAAAAGCCACGGATTAAAAAAACAGGTTGATTCAGCCGAAGTCACAATGTTACAAATCAGCCAAAAGGTTGCCAGGTGAAAGCATCTTCATCTCTTGAAATGGATGGAGGTTTAGGAGCCCTCAGTGATGAAATGGAAGAGCTCTGTGTTCCTCAGCAGCCACTCGTGCTCGTCATGTAGGCCCTGAATCTCCAGTTCGGGTCCCATCACACTACGGATCTTCTTGTAGTAGGCATTCAGCCACTTCAGCTAGATAGAGGAGCACAGTGCAGCCACAGTCTGAGTGAAGGCCATCAGTTCAGCATCTATTGGTGAGTTGATCTTTGACCCCCTAGAGGTTTTTGCTACTCTACTCCATTGCCTTCTGGTTTTTTTCCTATTTCTACTGAAAATAACTAGCATTTAGCGTCCAGCGTTGGAGGTGTGTGTGTGTGTGTGGAGGGGGGGGGGGGGGGGGGGTGGGTGTTCGATTCGCACCCCTTTTTTGGGGGGGTTGTATCTGGGGATAACGGCAGG
>JAACJT020000002.1:15792261-15819818 GCA_009936485.2 Gymnarchus niloticus | reverse complement strand
GGTGGGATGTACTGAAACACAGAACAACAGGATACTCAGGGTATGAGCACAGAACTAGGGAAGGTGCATGTGTAAAATTAATGAGTATAGTATGGCAGGGCTGGGGCTGTCTTACCGGTGGGTTGGCAGAGCAGTTCTTTTCAGCTTGGGACAGGACACTGCTCAAGGTTCCTCCAGGGGCATTGTCGAAGAAACCCAATGGAAAGCATCTTAGCTGGTGTGCCACCATTTAATTAATGTAAACTTTCTCCAGAATCAACGACCATCACCTTCTTTCTATGGTGTCACATGCAGGAGAGGAATGCTGGCCATCATGGATGGGGGAGTGAGGCAACTGGTCATGTTGGATTGATTCAATACACCTGTTCCTTGTTTTCTGAGTACCGGTAAATGTTTGTCTTTCTCACCCTTTTAATTTATCCTGTTGTCAGCTTTGCTAGCCACTTCCTGTTCAATTCTGTCAGATTTGTAGGTCTTTTTGTATCTGTAATCTCATTACACCAAATAAAACCCATTTCCAGGGCCTGTCCCCCACGTCACAAACTTCTGTTTGCCATGCAAATTTCATACTGTATGTATGTACCGTTCTGCGCGTCTGTCCATGTTTGCCTGAAGTACATTAGGAAGTGAATGCATCCATTTGCTTTTCAACACCTACTTCACTCGATGACTTTGGATATAGAATCACACTAACATGAAATATTAATTGAATAGACACCTTTAAGATAAGCTCAGTTTTGGTATTCCTGAAAGAATAACACTAAAAGACATGCAGTATGAATAAATGGCAATGCAAGCCTCTTTTTAATGTTTAAGCCAGGCTACGATTTAATACAGCCTTACCTCCTAGAACAAGGACAGCCAACAGAAGCCGGCTGGAGAGAACCATGATGCCCAAGAAGTCAGCTCACAAGTACATGCACAGCTGGTCTTCGTCTACAGCACTGTTGATTCTCTTCCACAGCATGCCACCCTCCTCCTTTATCAGATACTCTGACTGCAATCACGTGCCACAGGTTCAAGGGGCGTAACTCCAAGGTTCTGCCATAAAGTTCCAGGCATGATGGGAAGCTCTTGTCGTCCATCTGTACATTGGATGGGACAGTTTCTGTGACTGAGAGCTCGCCAAAAGCTGTCTCCTGTTGTGTAGCCAACAAATAAGGTTACCTGGTTTCCTTGGACTTCAGTTCCTTAACGTTTTCTGGGAGGAGCTCACAGACATCAGACAGAACATGTTAAACATCTACTCTCACTTCTCACACACATAAACACAAACAAGGACGTGTACTGGAAAGCAAACATGGACACATTATCACACACAAACATAAGCACACACGCATCCTATACACAGATTGAGAAGCACACCTGGCCAGGTACCAGAGGATTCTGGAACCATACATGACCAAATAGTGGTTCCCCAAATGAACCGATCCAAAGGAAGACACAAGAGGGTAACTTAGGAATTGCCAAGATGGAAAGGAATGCTAAACTCCGAACATCATTCTGCTTTTAGAACCAACTTTAATCATGATCCATAAGCCTAGATTTAGGTTGGGATGGTAGGCACCCATTTGAACCTACCTTCACCAAAGTTAAAAACTTTTAAATGTATTTGGAATTGATTTGGTTCCCTACCATTTGGAAAAAGAATATCCAAAAAAGAGCAAAATAAATGTCCGTCCTGTTTGTGTTTATTAGCGTCCAGCTTAAATTGCGCCCATTTGCATAATTCGATATATTGAAGCAATACTGGTTGAGTACTGTACAAAGCTCATGAGTACAAGAGCAGATCAATCTGGGGACTTGACCTGGTAATCTTAAGGTAAAACCTCACTTTTAAGTATAACTGTAGCAGATCCAGTACTTGAAAGGAGAGTCCATTACATCAAAAGCCTCCATGAGTGGAAGAGACAACTAAAACAGGTAGATAAGCTACAAAGTCATAAAGTCATAAAACTTTACTTTCAGCTCGGCTGTTGCACAAATTGCTCATATTACAGGAACCACTGGAATTAAGTCACTTGCATAAACTACTGTTAATGTTTAGCCACCATCTGCTTGCAAAGGAGGATGTCAATGGTTCATTAACAAGGACAAACAGAAGATATGGAATAATCTAACAAGGCTAACGTTGTCAAAACATTGTCAGCAGTACAACCTAAGATCAACCACGCAGAAATCATAAAACATATGAATGTGGAAATATACCCTTATATAGAAAGTTACAGGAACAAAAACATGATTATGAGGATTGTAAAACAGAATGCAGCACAGAATGAAATTTTTCTTTGTAAAGCTTTGGTTGTGCCAGCAGGGGGAGGTTTTGTAATACTCAAGGGCTCGATATCAGGTTTCCAACAAGGCACCACTGACTTCTTGTAGCGGTGGTGCTGCAATCCGTGGTAAATAACCAGACTTCACAAAACGTTCGACATAGAAGTGTTTACTAGCCACTCCTGTACTCCCACACTGAACACTGTGACATAAACACATGGTTTATACACAGACACACAATACACTATGACAATTCAGAATACAATACAACAATACACAACACTATTTATGACACATATATTTAACACTATTATACTATTTCCTGTTGTCACTGTGCCAGGGAATTTGAGCCACCCTGATTCTCTCCGTCTTCCAGCCTCCAGCTCCACATTATTTTGTTAGGTGTTTCACTGCGAGGTCTGTATACAAGGGAACCCCCTTTCTGTCAAATGGCCTCCCTGTGTCCTCCCTTCCTGGCCATACCCCATCCCGCTGATTCGCCATCTAAATGAGCCGCTGAACCTGCCCATCATCCTGATTACCTTCCTGCATCCTTCAATATGCTATTGTCTATCTGTACTGCTCCACCCCCTCTCAACTGTATATCGTTCTGTTTTATATAAACTGATACAGCCCGGCACTGGCAGTGGATGGGCTTCCTCCTCAAAGCTAGTGCCAGCCAGAGGATGGTGGTCTTCCCCCTCGAGTCTGGTTTCTCCCAAGGTTTTCCTTGGTCTGAGTGGGTTTTTCCTTGCCACTGTCAGCCTTGGCTGACTCTCTGATGACTTTGGGCCAAGGATTCTCTTCAAAGTGCCGTGTGACAGTGCTGTTTGTTAAAAGTACTATATAAATAAAATTGAATTAAATTAAAATTGAATTAAATAAACTTTTATGACCTCAAAGTTAATATCACATTTGATGGCTATAACCTAATGTTTATTCTCATTGTCTTGTGTGACCAGTATACGAGTTTGTTTGCTCATTAATAAAACCCTCCTCTTAAATGCTAATTAAACATCATTTATTTATAACAATTATATTTTGTGCCCACTGCTAATTCTGTAGCAGGGTAAACTTCGAAAAAATTTCACAGGACAGAGCTACTTGTTTGGGATATAGCCGAAATGCTTATTAAAGTAATTTTTTGTTAGTGTACAAAAATATCAAACACTAGAGGGCGATAATGCACAACAAATAGTCACAAATCAGGTATCTTGAATACGTAAATTTCAAGAAATTTGCTTTAACTGAGCGAGACAAGTAGAATAATTGTTCATCTTTTCAGTGATATCATGGTACATTTACATACCATTGGCATTTACACAATTCGTTTATCTTAAAATCTCATCCAACCTAATGCATTTGTTTTTAATTTATGGATAAAAGTGATAGTGTTGTGAACCATAATTACATGAATAATACAAACTTTGATTCTGAAAGGTACAGTAAAGATATTATGGTTTATGGATTACAGTATTCAGCTTTGGATGCAGTGATAACAGGTATGGCTAACAGGTGTGCATAGCTAGTTCCTGAATTCCCCAAATTCCGTTTCACCATTTTGATTTTATGTAAAAGCTCCAAACTCAATGTTATACATGGTTATAAACAGTAGCCGTGGCAACAGGGCCCACCTCTTTGCCAGATTAGCAGCAGTGGCTGCTAATGATGCCTGGGCTGGCGTTGCTAGGGGCGAATGTGCCACAGGCTGTCAATTCATCGTGGGCTAAGGGGGATGGGGCTGGTTTGTTTGCATGTTGAAACCCTGAAAAAGACTAAAGAAAACAATAAAAGAAGCCTAAACACCCCGCATCCTCCACTCATAAATCATGGAGAAGGACCCACTTGTTTATGTTCTGAATATCTCCACTGAAGTCAAATCATGATTCCACTATTCTTAAAGTGCATCTTAATAACACTATCTTTATCAGAATGTACCCTAATCCCAGCATTGACCGTGGAATATACCTAGATTCCACTGGTCACCTCAGAGTATACCCTGATTCCACCATTTTCCTTGAAGTATACCCAGATTCCACTATCTTTCTCAGAATGTACCTTAATTCCAGCATTCTCCTTGAAGTATACCCGCATTCCAGCATTCTCCTTGGAGTATATTCTGATTCCACTATCCTCAGTGTACCCTAATTTCAGCATTCTCTTGAGTATACCCAGACTCCACTATCTTCCTCAGAGTGTATCCTAATTCTAGCATTCTCCTAGGAGTATACCTGGATTCCACTATCTTTAATTGAGTGTGATTCCACCATTCTCCTTGGAGTATACATGGATTTCACTATCCTCCTCAGAGTTTATCCTATCAATGCATATGTTTATTTATAGGGTAAATGTTCACAAATCCTTAAAAAGTTCACCAAAAACACCTCTTCTCCATTTTAATAGCCTCAACATTCTCTCAAGGAATATACTGCATTCTTTATAATAAACCTTAAGGTGGAAATAATGTCACTCTTTCAGGACCAGAACATACATTTTGTGGGCCCCAAGAGCAGGTTTTCGCCACTTTACCAACCTTTCCTGCTCCTCACATTGATTCCCCAGTCCCAGCCCCTGGTTTGGCAGAAATCAGTGCTAGGTGGCTGAAATGCAGCCCATTTGCTCAGGAAAAAAATCTGTGTTTTTGGGGGTGCCAAAGTTCTCTAAGAGACTGTGCGATCGCTGTCACATAGCACATCACACTGTGCACAATGAAGCCAGCTGCCAATCCCAATGGGATTTAATCACCAGACACTTCAGCTCACTTCCAGTAACTTTCAAAAATGTACCAACTTTTGGTTGCCAGTTCCAGCTATGATTTATGAGTCTACTCCCCCCCTGCCCCCCAATTGCAGTAATTCATCTCCATTTTGGTAGGTTAGCTATTTTTTGTGTTTTAATTCCCTCACAATGTTAATGGCAGTCTGGCTAATGTGCTCAAGATAAAGTTGATTTGATTTCCTTTGGGCTGAGTGTCTATTTTAAGCCTGCAAGGTGTAGGTCAGGTCTCTGGAACAAGGCAAATCATATCTGATTGTGCAGCTGTGGAAAAATAAGACCTGACTGCTGCCTGTGCGCACATGTCATAAACTGTGAAGGCAAGGCCAACATCTTGAAGATATTAAATATTTTAAATTGGATTCCATGATGGGAAGGAACAGCTAAAGGCAAACTCCTTTGGGCCACTTTACAACTGTACCTTCCTCAACACATCACTGAAGAGGGTCGTCTCTCCCACTGGGGTTTGGCTGTGCTGTCCTGAATGGGTAGATGAGGAGCACAATGAGAAGCAGATTGGAACGAGAGTTGCTGGGATGTGTAGACAATGTGTGAATGATGTGCTCTGTCTGGGAGCAAGTTGCCCTGCTAGCAATGGGGCTTAACCCTCGGCCTGCTCCCTTGCCAGGCAATGTGGACTCAACCTGACCCCACGGAAAAACATGCACCTACTCCCAGTCAGGGTCACTTACACAAACAAACAAACGTACACACACACACACACACACACACACACACACACACACACACACACACCTATTCACCTTCACATACACACTAAAAGGCAGACACAGGTAAGTAAAACTTTGCATGCTTGTATACACACAAAAGGAGACGTGTAGAAAACCTTTAATCAACACATGTTATACCAGGTGCTCTCAGAAGAGTGAGGGACTGAAAAATCATTTATAAATCACCTATTACTTCACTGGGCCTCAGGTCATACACTGAACCCGTACAGGTCAGAGATTGCAGCACACTGCCGGATAGAGGATCACCTCTTCCTGTGCATACACCATCAACAGGAGACAAAAGAAAGAGCAAAACCTTCACACTGGGGGTCTGAGTCCAGTGGAACAGAGCAGCAATTCAAACCCATCAAAGAGACTGATTAGTGTAGGCCTGTGGAAAGGTGACACAAGCCTACGGGTAGACCAAGGACACTGCGGGAACCTTCATTGTGGCTCACTGTCATACTTCTGCATGACTGATGATTTAGGCTTAGAAAGTAATGGTGCTTTGAGACGAGTTATGGAAATTTCTCATTCTATCCCCAAGTGCTTTCCATCCTTGGCAAATACCCACATGTCCTTTTTCCCGTGCCTGAAAGAGGACTACCTGTTTTCCTTCCTCATCTGCTCCTGACCCAAGGACTGGAAAATCAACTGGATGTATTATAAACAAAGGAATCACAGAAACACCAGCATCATTTTGCCACCTTCAAAATCTTGCCACTGATCACCAAAGCAGTGCACAGAAGACAGGCCAGAATGATGACCAAGCAAATTGTGGGAAATTACTTCTGGGGAAGGGACAGCATGTTAGTTTATCAAAACACCATCGCTCTGTATTAAACAAGATACATGTGCAAAACAT
Source organism: Gymnarchus niloticus (assembly GCA_009936485.2). Classification (NCBI taxonomy): domain Eukaryota; kingdom Metazoa; phylum Chordata; class Actinopteri; order Osteoglossiformes; family Gymnarchidae; genus Gymnarchus; species Gymnarchus niloticus. Next base: position 15,813,173 of record JAACJT020000002.1, on the reverse strand, counting down.
TAAATATAATACAAAATATATACAGTCTCAAGTAACACATTCAGAATGACAAAGGATTCAAGAGAATATCTTGCTGCCACTAGTTTGGCTGCAACTGATCTGTGCCTTCTTTAGCCAAAAGTCAGGAATCGATGAATAACGATGGCATTTAATAAAATACATCATACTTTTAATCAAATAGCTTTTTAAAAGCACTTGAGCGCAATCAAACATGTTCTGTAAATTCGCTCATTCACATAACACTGCACTTTTCATCATGATTGTTATTAAAAGTCATGCTCCATTCAACGTTTAATAAGATTTCAAATGTTTCAGTCAGGAGGGGGTCAGCCAGTTGAAGCAGGACTCAAATTGATTTCTGAAGACCTTGGAAGTGGCCTTGATTTGTTTTAAATGCAGGATGCAGGAACACAAAGCTTTCATATGGCTGAGTAGAGCTGGGGGCGTGAGAAGGTGAGCATTGATCTCAAAATAGAAAACCAAACAGCTGTGCTTCACAACAACCTTCTACAAATTAAGCTCCTTCGGCCCTCTGCAGAGGTCAATATTCTTGAAGCCTTTAACAATTTCTAGAAAGAGCGGGGAAGTCAAAAGTTCAAGGCCAGATAAACAAAACAAAACATCCAAATAAGTAAACAGGAAATGAAATAAATAAAGGTTTGAGAACCTGCAGGTTCTCTCAAACTTCTTCACCCACACCTTGTATTTCACTTTCCATCTTTTCCTCTTTCTGGTATATATTACTCATTTGTTACCGACTGGTGGTAACGTCCTCTCGCCCATCTGTTTGTGAGCATATTTATATCTTTTGTACAGCTACTATCACTGGGAATTTTAATTAGTTACTGGAAGGGTTCCAATTAATTGTGCAGGATGTTGTGCTACAACCGAAAATCCCACTGCGGCACTGAAAACACCCCCCCGCATGCTACACCCACAGGACATGATGGAGCAAAATGGCTGCCTACGGCCACAAGCGCGGCTGGCATGAATCTTCTTTAATTCTTCAAAAGTACACAGATTTTAAACTTAATTTCCTGACGCCAGAGAGAGCAGCAGTGCTGACCCATGGAAGGAATGTGCTGAATTAGTATTGTAAAACGTGTAAAAAAAAACGTTACACTGTAAAAAAGATCTTTGTTATCTAGTTTTAACATGCTATACAATCTTTGGTGTACTACCCCTGACTGAAAATGATGTTGGGCCCCCAACGCTGCCCAGGATAACTGGGTGAAGGGTGGATTGTGAGACATAAATTTACATTAAAAAGTAAAGCATGCTTTTAAACATGAAAGACACCTTCACAAAAGGTTTTCAATGGCTTGCCTGCAATATACGCACAACATTCCTTATTTCAAATTCATTTATCCTCGGCACTGATCTCTTTTAATTTTCCTTGGGTCACAGGTGCACCGTGTCTTTACAGACTAGCAACATGGCTGTCTCACACACACACACACACACACTGACAGACAATGGGTTCATGACAAACACGCAGCTTGCCTGACCCCTGGAAGATCTCCTTCCATTGCTCAGTTAACACCAGGCTATTATTAGAATCACAATATCGCTGGCACCTCTTGCCCCTGAGCTTTCGCCTTTCACTGTCCCTCCTGCTACTCCCCCTACTCGCAGGCATTCAAAGTTGTTGTCAGGTCTTCCATTAAGGTGAGTCATCCACATATGCAGGTAGATGGTTTGCAATAAAACAGCATAGAAGAATTGTAGTAGTAGACGCTTTTGCATCTTGCATCTTCCATTTATAATACTGGATTGATCTTTGCTTAATGCAGTAGTGATGCCATACCTTAGTCAGGGGCACAAGCACTAAATCCTGAGTGAAACCGCAAACTAAAAGTGTGCTTCCTTCAACAATGTCTTCAACAATAGTAGCCCATCATCAACACTCTGGCTGGATGGACGGTCTTATAGTATTGGGTCAGAATGTGGGCGCATAAGGAGTCTGTGTGCTGCGTTGACACCATGACCCCCCTGACAGCACACAGTCGGTGTGAGCGTTCATAGGGATGAGAGACATTGAGCCGTTATTGAAGAGGTCATGAACTTCCCTTGCTTAAAGACAAAGGGCTGTCCAACAGATCTCATTCCACACAGAGATCTGGCTGGTTCCATTCCTCAGCCATTCCTGAGTTTAAGATATGAATGGGAACATGCAGGAGCATTACGAACATCTGGAGTATGACATCCCAGCACTGGTATCTTTTGGAGCCTTGGCTAATTCAACATGGTGTTGAGGAATCAAGAAGTCTGTCTGAACAGAAGCGTCTCTTATGTTTTATGATGACCCATGGTCTCATCCCGAAAAGGACAAAGTAAACAGGGCTTTAACTATAACACAGCCAAGCTCTCATAAATCTACCAGCAGTCAGAGAGGCCATTTCACCAGGGGGGCCTATGGAGGGGATCAGGAACCCAAGGCTGGGTTGGTCACAGCAGTCTAAATGCCCGCTTGGGGTAACAGAAGCCATTGACAGGTTTGGTAGTACATCTAACATACGTATTTCAGCTCCTCATCAAAACCGTTTAAACACTGTGTGTAAAACACAGAAAGGATAATACATGAACTGAGGTTTTCCATACTTAGAGAAAAATTTTCTACGAAATATTTGATATATTCGTATCTAAATTTTGAACTTCAGAACCCTGAATTATGTCTTCCTGATTTAACAAAGCACTATAACTTTTTCCTATTTTAAACTTGAATTTGGGGAGCAGTTTACTGCACATGGTGTATGAAAGACCACATCAGACAGAGGAAAGCAGGTCAAAGGTGAAGAGACTGAAAACAAACTGTTGGTGAATTTTTGAACTTGAGTTTGACCTTAGTGGAGAGAAATAGATAAAGCACAGTCCAGGGATTTAAGAGGTGCAGTAGACATACAGCCGATTATTAGTAGCGTTGCATAATGAGTGGTAGGAAATTCCAGTAAGCTTCCAAAAGAGTCCAAACAATCGCAGGTTTATATTTTATATAGCTTTGAGCCCTACCACCGATTGCTACACTTTGGGATTTGTGGAGCCAGATGTGTTTGTCTCGCATGCTAATCTTACTGGCAGCCTTACAGGCAGTATGAAGTGTGCACCCCCCGCTTGCTGTGCACTCAGATCTGCTACAATGCGTGACGCGCTGCACCGGGGGGGGTTCACATCACGTTACCTTGCTTTCGGCCACCCGTTGTGCTGCCTCTTGTAGAAAGCTGCATTATACTGTACTATCACAGAGCCTCAGATGTGCAGAGGGCTTTGGAGAAACAGCTAACACATTTCAGAACGTTCTAGAAATCCGTGTGCCTGGCTTCGACCTTGAGGAGGACGTGTCATTTCAGCTTCTCTTCTGCTTTTGCTAGTAGAGTTCATAAAGATAGGAGAGTACGCCATCCATCTTTCTTCCACATTCCTCGTCCCTCTCCCTTCCTACATACAGCACACTTTTCCTGTTCATTCATCTTTCTTCCATAATGTAACGTCCTCAGGCCCTCAATTGGAAATCATGGCTGCTCATCCGGAACGAGGCCATGTTTAAGTTGGCAGCTATCACCTGTCACACTCCTGTCACCATGCACCTTGGCTGGCTAGATGCTCAATGACACAAGCACACCACACCTGACAAAAGCATGATGTGTAAAGGCCCCGTCGACAGGGCCTCCTTCTCACTGACATTTGCATTCCTGACAGGTGGGTGAGAAATGGCAGCCTACCCATTTCCTCACCACCTGGCACCTTACCTTGAGGGTCTTTGGTGGGCTAATGTCTTCCAGGTGATGCGTCTTTTATGAACAAACCACAGGAGCCCTGCTGCAGGTGCAGCCACCAAGGTAGACAGCAGACTTAAATGGCTGCTGCTCTACCTATTCATGTAAAAAAAAGCATTCATCTCTATGGTGCCCGGCCGGCATCACTTGTGCCTGAATAGCAAGTTTTAATCTCTGGGCCATTAAATTGTATACAGATTAATCCGATATTTGTAGGTAAACAGGGAGGCAAGCAATAGGCAGCAAGTTGTGGGTAAGATATCCTGGGGCGCTAGGTAGAACATCACAGTATAAAATAAGGGGTGAATCAAAACAAATTAACCTTTTTAGATGTTAAAATTAGTCGTGTAAAAGGTTACAACCCTGTGACACTGATGATAATTCACTTCACTGAAAAAACGTCCCCCGCTCCTTCTCCATGGTGACGCTGGCAGACAAAGACAGAAGGCAATCAAGAAGCTCCACAGTCTTCAGTTTGCATAAACGGACTGTGTGTACCCAGTTGGGGCGATCCTCCATTTTAAAGTACACCTCAAACATCACCATGGCGACCACTGGAGATGGGCCGGGGAGCAAAAATTGCCAATAACTGCTCACTTTCTGTCTGGAGGAATTTTCAGAGGAAACAAAACAGCAGGCGTACTACAAATGAACTGGTAGCAAAAAAGGGCACTGGCATTCATTTACAATAATTTTTGCTGAATATCCAGCATTTTCCAGTTAAGGATGTTGGTATATTATCTCTGAATCAGTGATGTTGAAACTCGGGAAGAGGTAGCAGATTTCTGAACAAACAGTTGTTAATTCAACTTCTAGAAGGTGCTTGTTGCTGTACTCGTCAATGAGGCACTCGGGTTCCATTGTAAAAAATGCACAGCTGTGAAAATCCAGAATTAAAAGCAACATTCAGCAGCCATCTGGGTTCACCCAGCTACTACTGGGTGTGACCCACTTTTGCCTCCTGGACCGCTTCAAGGGTAGACAAGGTGTGTGTTCAGCGAAGCCATTCTGCACACCACCGTTGCTCTGAGTTGTTGTTTTTGCACCTGTGGCCTTCCTGTTGGCTTTAACGTGTCTCACCATTCTCCTTTGACATCTCTCATTAACAAGGTGTTTTCAGCCACAAAATTGCCCCTGACTGGAGGTTCTTTGTTTATGCTACCATTCACTGTAGTGTGTGAAAATCCCAGGGGGGTGGCTGATTCTCAGATGCTGGAACCACCACATTTGGCAGCAACAATCATGCCATGCTCAAAATCACTGAGATCAGGCGTCTTAGCCGTTCCAATGCTTGGTTGAACAGTAAGTGAACTTTTTGACCCTGTCTGGGAGCTGCATGTATTCAATGCAGCCAGAAAGAGGTGTTGATGACTCAACAAAAAGGTTCCTCTGTCTGCCACTATGGCTCACAGGGCACTTTTCACTTTTTTGCGTGGAGTCAGATGAGAGGCTGGAGCTTCTGCACAGCTCTGGGAGGCAGATTTATGACCGGATCGATAATCATCGGGGGAAACTCAGGCTTCCCTGTCTGCTGGGCTCATTTCTGATGCTCAGCTAATGTGCCGGGGAGTAAAATGAAGCCTCTAAAATTGTGTTAGGCGGCTGCTTCTCTCATACACGACACCGGAGATGAGTGTGAATAATGTTTGTGCGTGTGTATCAGGAGTTTGAAGAGCCACCACAATGACTGGGATCAAGCTGTGATGCAGCCTCTGTCACTGTCATTAATTCCATGAATCAAGTCTGACTGGAGCATTCATCAAGGACTACATGTAGGGGCAGTCTGGGCTGAACTGACATCGATCAAGGTGGTGAGGCTGCAGGGCAACATCGATTCTGTGCTCCCGGTGGGGTTTGTACTGAACGACAGGTGAAACTTAATCTCATGGACAGGATGGAAAGCCTGACTGGCATGTTCACATAATCTGGATACACCGTTAGCATTAATGAATCACAGACCTCGCAGGTTTAACGCATAATGGTGTTAAACATGAGGCCAATCTCATCCTTTGATTTCATTGGGACCGTGGTTATGTGCCTGTATTCCCTATGAAATTCTACCACAAAGGAGGAGGGGGACTTTATGGTCCTCATTACATAGCTAGGGAAAAGGAGGAAGCATTAAATGAAAGAGTAAAGGAATTTCCAGGTACTTCTCGAAGCAGCTGGAGTGGAAGCAATGTAACCAAATATCCAGCTATGTATGGATATAAGCTATTTAAACTTCAGCGAGTAAAAATGACTGCTGGGCAGCTAAATAATAAATGTAGAACTATTATCACTATCATTCATGTCTCCCTAATATAGAACTCCCAAATATAGAGAATTGTCTGAAGAATGCAGAAGTAATTTTCTAATCCAAGAATGCATGTTTGTGCGTTTGGGAGGATCGTTCACTTTACGCAGGAGTTCGGTGGCAAGGAGAAAGTTTGTTAAGGAGCATTCAATCAAGTCTTCATGCAGTCCACGGGACATTGTCGGAGGTCCTCTGAAAAAGGATGGTAAAAAATTTACAACACCGCAATAAATTTTTCATTGACCAAAGTTAGTTATTCAGTTATTCAGAGTTATTCAGACAGAAAGGTCTCAAAGAATTACAAGAGGTTTTGAAAAATATCATTTACGAAATGCTGATTACCAGCAGGCTGTACTGCGCACGTAACTTTAATTAAATCAACATGTAGAGTTGAATGACTTCCAAGGAATTGTAAATCTTCTGGCAGAGTCATCAGGCTGTCTACTGTTGAGCGTTAGAACATGGCCAAGCAGGGGGAACGTAAGGTCATGCATGGGTGTCGATTCATCAGTAGCTTTAGTACGAGAGATGTGCATAGGTCTTTGTTGATGAGGTCTTTAATTCACAGCTTCAAGGCAGTTTAATTACGCGAACGCATGGCCAGGACTGAGACAGAAACTTCTTTTTCATGTGGAACTGCATTATTTACAGTTTTGTTTTACACACATACCACCACGCTGGCCAGGCTAACTTCCAGCACAAACAAAAAGCAAATTAGTTTGATATTCTTTTCGTTCAAATTTGGACGATCCTGCACTTTGTAATGTTGTGTCCTTGACACATTTGCTGAAAAAATGTGATATATGTCATCACAAATCATGCCATTAAGAAGAAAACCCATGTTGAGCGAGGAAGCTCAATAACCATGGCACCGAGGGAGGCGATGATGGTCTACAGCCATTTCAGTTGTAGATGTCCTGAATGGTGAAGCACCTGCTTTCCTGGTAAACAGTGTCAGACATCTGCACTTTCCTGGCTCCCCCCTACCGGAACCACTGTCCCCAGGGAATTCTGACCATTAGTAGAATTGCATGGTTCTTCCTGAAGGGATTATTGCTGTGACACGAGGCAGCTCATGCCAGAGGTGGGCCACAGAAAGAGGGTATAGAGAGTGCAGTCTAGCAATGAAGGACACACATCCCTCCATCATGGTTCATCGGCTGGGTTGTTTTACTCCATCAGTGTCACTATCTTCTGCTGCAGTTACACATCTCCTAACCACAGGGGGCCATGACGTTGGTGAGCACACAGAACGGAAACCACCTTGCCTATCCATGAAAGGCCACTCAACCTTAAATATGATACTTCAGATCTATTTTGTGAATAAAGCGTTCAACAGTAGCAGCCTTCAATTACATAAAACATGAAATTTGATGAGAAATAATTTGGTGGTATAGTTCAGCTGTGGATATATGTGAAGAACATTAGACGTTCTCACACCTATAGCTCCAGAGAAGCCGTTGCAATAAAGTGAACGCTTCCTTTTCCCTACATTCCTGAACAAATTTTCTTTTTCAAATAACATAGAATTATTAAACATCAGACATTGATTTTAACAACCCCTAAGCACCCTCACCCAGTAAAATACACCGTCCATGACAGTGTAAAAATTCCAGACAGGTTTTCATAAAAATGTGGGTTTCTTCCCGCACGAGTTGGCTCACGTTGTTGCCCCAAGTAATGATTGTCCATTCCAGCATAGCGGGTGAAGCCTTTGCTGGAGGTTAGACTCTAGAGAAGCTAAAACGATAGGGTTCCACTTTACAGAGGTTTCTTCGGTTTTATTGGGGTTCATTTTGGCTTCCGTCTCAGCCTGAACCACTCCATTTCTCTCTGTGCTGTCATCATAGTTATATGTCTGTATTGAAGAGTAAGGAATCTTGGAGTCCCCAGGGAGACTGGCCAGGCTGAAAGAGTACCCCATAAGCCATAAGGTGAGACCGTTCACAGGCAATCTCCAGAATGAAAAACATCTACCCTGGCCAGCTGTTTTAGGATGCCCTTCACTTCCCTTAACAGTCTTCCATAACAGGAAATCATCACCTGGGTTTTTTTAAATGAAATCCTAATAAAAGGGTAAATGATGAATGAGGATTCATTGCTCACATAAAGTCTTAGTTATTTTTGGGAAACAGCCACCAAGGGAGCCTAATAGTTCTTATGTTTCAAATGAATCGCTTCCCCATAGAGAACTTTAATCCAACCAATTCTAAGTTTTACAGGCAAAATGTATCTGAAAATCAGTGCTTGCACATGGGCGCTGGGCATTATCCACAGCCTTCCCTTAACTGACTCCAAGCACTGGAATGCAAATTCAGTCAAACAGACCTAAAAACATTGTATGTATCCAGTCAAAGTGACTTCTATCTTTATATTTAATGGGTGGGGCCTTTATTAAAATAAAATTTCCATTCCACAGAGACTGATCTGGCATTGATCAGGAATGAAACTCTATGATTTCTCGTTCAAGTAAGTTTCCAAGCAAAACACACAGTCAGGTAATGAGTCAAGCATTGACAATAGCTGACAAGCAGAATGAATGCTTGCTGAAAGCAAGCACAGCATAATGCTTGGATTCCTTCGATTGAAGCTGGCTTCACATTGGTACTAATGTATTCAGCCCTGAACTTTGTGCTGTAAGTAAATAAGCCAGCCAGAAACTAGCAACTCCCATTTTCATTGACTTCACCCTCCTCTGGCATTTATTTATGTGTTTTTTTATTTCTATTATATTTCTCCATAGCAAATTAAAGAAAGCTTGAAAGCAGCGCTATGCAATTCTACTTGGTTTGAGTGCAAAGACTGTTCTCCAAGGCTGCACTGTTCTCCATTAATTAAAGGAAGAGTTGGCTGAAACATTGTGTGAAAAAGACAAATCAGATTAATAGAGAGATATTTACCATAAGCTAATTTAACTGTTACAGCTGGGTTTATTCACAATGTTTATTTTCTCATTTTTTCATTATAGGTGGCTGCTAACACACATTTAGGTGACTCTTCAGAGTCTCGTTTACATTCGTGAGGAGTTTCGTGCTAGACGTATGTGTCCACCGGTGACTGCAGTCAGATATGTGTCTGTACACATTCCACTTGGTGACCGATGACCTACTTCATGAATGTCCCCTCGGAAACACTGTTTGACATCTTCTCTCAATGTTTTGAATAGAAAACGAAGAGTTTAGCTGAAACTGAGGACGAGTGCAACGAGAATAAATGGCAAGGTACCCTGTGCTAAGGCTTTCAAGTGTGGTCTCACCTTGTATGAAAAATGAAACCTTCAGATACATGGAAACTTGAAATAGATCAAATAAACATGACTGCAAAGTTAAATTTTGTTGATAAAGAGAAATCCCGCTCACAGGAAACTCAAACAAACCAATCACCGTGGAAAGCAGAGGGAAAGAAAACAAATCCTTCAGCTGATGGCCATCTCAGTCAGATAATTTCCCTGCTTCTCTATCTGTGTTCAGTAACTTAATTTAAATTGTAAGCCAGACAATCACATTACTGCACTTCTGCTATCAGCAATGGAGGCCAACAGATATCAGGAAGATGTTAAAAAGAATCCAGATACTCAGTAGGATCTAAGCTGGTCCTTAGGGTAGAGGGGCGGACACTGCATTTAAATTTGTGATTTGTGTGTGGGGGGGATTGATTAGTGCATGTCCCAGAACTGTGCTGTAGATGTACAAACGGAGCTCACTCGGTATGTATTTCCACCCCGCCATTGCTGGACAGATGCCTGTGAGGCAGATGGCATGGAACGACACTGTTCCCAATGCTGACATCTAGGGCCAGCGCTCGTCCGCGACACCGTATCCGTCTGTCTTCTTCTATGGTAAAAACAGCCCACCGCCCCCTTATCCTCAGATCTGGAGAAGTGAGATGGGAGACCGTGTGATGGGGAGATGTGTGTTGATGACTCTGGCCAGGCAGCCGAGCCTCAATTAGCAACCGTGCCGTTACATTTTACTAATGCTTTGGATTTAATTAGTTATCTAAGTGTCGCAGTGTGGCCCATACGGTGAAGTCACACCGTGCCAAAAGGATAGGGGGAGTCGGTCAAGGCCACAGGAAAGAGAATACGGTGATCCCTAAAAGCCAGAGCGAGCGGAGCAGTTTGGAGAGCAGTCGGCGAAATGACACTAGTGGGTTTTTAAAAATTAACCGGTCAAGTCAAGATCAATTGTCTCTTTAAGAGCACAGAAAAAGTACAAACAGCGGAATGACAGTTAATATGCATTAAAAAGAGCAGAAGATAGTTCAGACAGAATATAGAGTCACTGTAATGTACTCATCCGAATCCTGGGAAAAGAAAATAAAAGGCCTGTTTGACTTGATCTCGTCTAGATGCCCCAGGGCCTGAGGCCTTGCCTCTGTTCAAAGACTCCCGTTAACAGCATGAGGTCCGTTCAGTGAGATCCCGCTAGAACACCCCCCCCCCCCACCATTATCTTTAATCCAGAAGAAGAGACAGTAATTTAATCTCTTTTAAATGCAGGGGAATAAGAATCGACACCACAGGAACATACTAGAAGGAATGATTTGAATTTGACCTTGACCGCTTGTGAGCACCAAGCTTCGGGTCTTTTGGATCTCTCAGATTTCTATAGCTAAACCTGGTGGTCTTCAGAAGAGCAGGACCCCCTCTCTGTGTTATTTTTCACAGCATGGTCTTCATGTCAACAAAGGGATGGATGCTCGACTACTTAGATAAACCAGTTTTTAAACGGGTGAAATGAAATGAAAACAGGTGCAGAGACCAGAAAACATTGTAAAGCCATCTATGGTGGGAACATGGACTGATATGGAGTAGTTCCCAAGTGCCATTCCATGGAGATGTCCTGTCTCATGAGTGATGGTGGTGCTGACACAGCTCACACTTCTTAAAATGCATAACCAGGTATGTTGCCATGGCTGACAACTTTTTCATATTAGGAGACTGACTCGGAGGATTACAGCAGCCGCATGGAAGAGGTACGTCTCCACACATGGTAGCTGAGCAAGGAAATGCGTGTCAACTGAAAACCAAAATTCGACAGAAAAATTGCCCTCAACTTGTGCATTGTCATCCATCCATCCGTCTTGCAACTGCACATCCTGGTCAAGGTTGCCGAGGGAGGGCTGGACCCTACCCCAGGCAGCGTCGGACACAACCCTGGACACAGTGCCTGGTCGGTGATAACCATATTGACTTAAACTTCTTTTATGTTATGCCAAGCAGAATTCTGCATAACACCATAGTGTTACTGGATAACGATAAAGGGCCTCTACTTGTCATACAATGAAAATTCTGTAGTAGCTTCAGTAGCTGAAGGAGGAATTATAGATTCATTTACAAGATTAAAGTGGATCTGAAGTGCTCAGGATCTGTCTGGGAACTTGAGCTGATTTCATGGAGAGGTGATCTGAAGTGAGGCAGATAGGTGGGTGGCTGTTAGCTGTGCGGACTGACTGTGGTCATGTATGATGCGTGTGCCATCTGGGAGAGATTCTCCCCGTTGTAAGGTCAGACCGACATGGCAGCCTGAAGACTGCCATCTCGGGTTTCCGACCCTACAAGGACGTCTGGTCCCTAGGTTAAAGATGTAGAGAATTCTGGCCCGGCTGACTGGCAGTAGGCCAGGCCCATGTAAACATGTACATCTTACATCTGGGGCTCCTGCTGCAGCTGGGCTGAGGAGGGGGATCGAGCAACGGGCCAGATTAATGGACCCAGTGCTGGTTACCGAAAGTTCAATTAGCCCCTGCTTTCACCTTAGCATTTACAATTAGAGGTTGTTAATCCTTTGCTTTTTCCAGGGTCGTGTGTCACTTCTGGTTAATCAGCTCCATCCAGACCTCCAACATAAGACCCCCCCCCCACATAAGAGTCCGGTTAGTATGGTGGCTCCAGCCATGCATGGAGGTTTGATGAATGTTTCCACAGCAGACAGCCTGAGACGTGGATGAAAAAAGGCAAGAAGTGCGAGGTCATTTCAACAAGTCAGTTGCATCAGCGTAATAAATCTTTCATGTGGGTTAAATATGGAAGGAAACAACCGATGGAAAAAGTCACCTATAAGGCACAAAACTGTCTGACACACAAAACAGAACTGTCCATTTCAGACATGAAGGAGATGATAAAAATCGATTCTCTCCCAGCATTCACGTGAAAAAGCTTGTTTCTTTCTCTACAGTGAAGGCAGCATTCATAAGGTTAAACATATTCTGAAAAGATTCCTAAACCGGTAGTGGAAAAAAAAAAGCCAAAACATTATGATTGGTCAGACTGTAATTCAGTGCAATGTACATTAAAGAAAACCAACAGCTGAAATGACCATACTGACTTAATACAGTTTTCCTTCGAAAGGGCTAGTAAATCACAGTACAAGCTTTCATAGAGATTATGAAGCAGGCCATGGGCAAATTATCATAAAACAAAACCACAAATTCTCTTGTGAGAACAAACCACTTGGAACGATGTGACAAAGCAAAGAAAAGAACCTTGGCAGTACCAGCAGAAGCTTCTCAGAGGACAACACGCAAGCTGGAAAATGAGAAAAAAAGCAATTTTTATTCTTTTCAGAAAGGCAACCCATTTTTTTTTAAAAAGTTGTGTTTTATTAAAGGCTACAAGATTCCACAACCTAATGGAAGAGACTCAAGACATAAGCACTCAGCCAAAACCAAGATCACATTAATTAGAGACGTTACTCCCGTAGCAGGGGATCGTAACCCAAGCAAATGTAATACTGTATAAATCTACCCAATTACATGAAATATTTACTGAAGCAATTCATTTTAAATGGCACGTGCCGCTCTTGTGACCTGAATCTACATTTTTTCAGTTAAAATGGCAGTATTGTGCCAGCATGCTAATACCAATGATGTCCTTGTATTGAAATATGGCACAAGATCTGGGCAGAGCATTAGTGTTTCACAAAAGGGTGGCCGTTCACAGGGGTGCCTGGGTTCCACCGTGTCATCCAACGAGGCGCATCTGTCTCCATGTAGCCTCCAGAGAACGGGAATTCTCTCAGGAGGCAAAATGACAGAATTCAAAACAGAAAAATAAAAGCTGCTTCCTTGGGCTCTTTGCATCTGTGTAAGGATGAGAACCAAATGATAAACTGCCAAGCTGGTGTCTCTAAATATTACCACAGCCTGGAGGCTTGGAGTTGAGAGATAATTGGACGTGGAAGGAAGGGCCACACTCACATTTTTCACCACAGCTGCAGATAAATGGCTCACTCCCCACTACATGTGTGAAGAGCTGAAGAGGACACCAAAGAAGGAGGAAATAGCTTATCTTAACAAGCCTGCTCCCTTGACTGACGGTAGGGCCGTTAACAGATGCTGGGTGTGCCATGCTCCAGCTAGATCTGAGGCTCTGGGGTTACCCGCTGGGCAGGTGAGGGATCACACAGGTGTGGGGCCTCGGAGAGCTCGTTTATCATCCTTGGGTGCTGTCCGCGGACACAGCGTCATGCCATTGCCGGCTTCTTTATTGCACTGCCGCACTTGTTGGGAAGGATTCTGGTCAGGAAGTTCAGTCAACATTTTAATGCCAGCCATAAATCAGGCTATAGGTGGACTATTGGGCCCAATCTTATGGAAGAGGCCCCTGGACCTCTGCCAGCTTCCAGGAGAAGTCTCTTTCAGAACAGGGAACCTCAGCTACTGCTATCGGCAGACTTCACTAGCTGGACTCCATTTATGGCCCAGCCCCTCAGCCCTCTCTCTCCTGCACCATTAACAAATATTTATGGTGGGTCATACAAACAATTTCCCTCTGCTATTTCCCAGTTTTTTGGGAAGTTGGAACTGAACGGAGATGACAGTGTCCAGCTTCACTGCCTTAACAGGAAAACATGGGTGGGCCCTCAGTCACAAAACTGAGCAAGCGGTTTACTGTACAGTTTGTGCAGTACGAAGCAAATATAGTCATCATCAGCCTGTTCTCCACCAAATACTGGAAGAAAATTCCTGCAGATGCTTGTTATAAAAGTTCCCAGGTCCCTAACCGTCTGCTTTGAAATACAAAATTAACTGAGACCAGATTTCCAATGTGGCGACACACTTTCTCTGCCTCCAGTAAATAATATCGCACCTGTATGAAAGCATAGCAGCAAGCCCATCTCGCTGGGCTTTGCAGTGTTTGTTTGGCTGTTTGTGAGACACTTCCACGAAAAAATGCTTTCCACCGCTTCGACTTTTTCAGCGGAATGGTTTTGCGGAGCTGAATGCTTTACCATTGCAGAGAGCTACCCTCCTGTGACTTTAGGATGTATGCTTTTGGTTGCAAATCTGATTCCTTGCTCTCTACGCCACCTGTGTGCCTGCATTAAGCAGTGACCCTCCATTCTATGAATGGATTATGTGATTAGAGTGGCTGCCCATTGAGACTCCGTCCCACAGCATAAAGACTTGTTGACTGCAAAAAGGGATGGTCTGCCAGCTTAACGGCATGCCAGTTTCTGCTCCATTGTGCGGGGGTTTTGCCCAGCCCCCAGGCACCCGTAGTTATTTAAAGAGTTTGTCTAAGGCCAGCCAATTAAACGGTTGAAATCTGGATGAGGGGAGATCTAAAGGTTGTTAAGACCTGCTGTTCTACCCCTAAAGGTTTGTCCAAGTCTGAAAGCCTGAGAGGTTTACAGCAGCATTCACTTTAGAGAGGAGAGAGAAAGTCTGTAGCTCTGCTCTCTGTGTGATTCCTGAAACCATGCAGGAGGGTTTGGCCTTGCCAAGTCGCTTTAAGGTGCTGGAACCAAATCTAATCAGCAGACCTTGGGCTTCCTGAAGGCTTAACGGGCAACTTTAGCTTGCAAGCGTTCTTGCAATGCATCATGGTATGATGCAAGGAGGTGAAGGGGAACATGCACCCTGCCATAAACAGGACAGTCCACCTCTAGGCCATATGCAGTCACAGACAAGCTGGAAAAGCCATAGCTGATACAGCAACAATGGAGACCAAACTGGATAAGTTATTCAAATAAGATGACGTTAAATTACTACGGCTGTCAATGTTTAATATAATTATTAAGCAACAATTTGAATTTCTCAATTTAACCCTTTCACGTTTGGTGCTTACTACAGTGGACCAGCTATTTCAGTCCCATTATCTAATATATGGATAATTCTCTCAGACAGTAAAAATTCATGCATGAATGGGATAACTCTCGGTTTTTCGATGACCTTTATCCATGGCATGACTGCTTTGTAGGTTTGACTGCATGAAGAGAGAGAGGCCGACAACCACCGGGGCTACCGGCTGAATAGCCTCTCCTATCTAGTGACCCACAGGGACACCTGGGAGGGATGTGTGATGAACGGGTCGGGGGTCAGGGGTCAGTAGGTGCAAAGGTTGGCTTTCTCCTAGGACACCCTCCTTGTTATGGTGTTCATTATTGTTGCAAATTTTAACAAATATTCATTAAAGCAATAATAATATGAAGAAGCCACAGTCCATGAAACCAGAACTCCAGCTACAGTGATAATTTGTCCTGTAGTGGGCGCCATACATGTGAAATTTGCTAGCCGGGCATGCGGGGGTCCTGGATTAGGCAGTGGACCTTTGGATACAGGCAGAGCAATTCCACTGAAATATACACCAGGATCAGAATTCACTAACTCTTTAAGGGTTCCCCTTGGCTTCTATAATCTTTGATGAATCAGATTGTATTTAAGCAGGAGGATTTGACCAAGTCACAAACCGAAAGGCCGACTGTGAAACGGTCCTCCTGTAGCTGATGAAACGTGAAGGCTTCACTTGCCAACACCTAATGATGCTCCCTGACAGTCTGTTGGGAGTAATCTAAATAATATGCAGATGGCCGACACGGAGAACTCTGCCTGCAAGCAGCTGCAGATGGTTTCTATTTGAGCAACAAAGGGAGCTTCTTTCGGCAAAATGACAGGACCCTCACCAACCGGTGATCCATCTCTTGATTTAATGTAAATCTCCACTGGTGCAGTTTAGATAGGACAGAACCTAACATCTAACTGAAATAACATTTCTTATTCATACAGACAAGGAAAGCACAGACAATGTTATTTTTAACCTATGTAAGTATAAACTTGACCAGGAAATGGTTTATACGTTAAAGAAATATGGATTAATTGGTGTTACCACAGCATCAAAAGGCTGCATTAAATTTCGTGGGAATTTAGTTTCTTTTTCTGCAAAGCACGGGGGTTAAAGTGATGGCTGGTTTCTCACCAATAGATTAATCATCCATCCATCCATCCATCCATCCATCCATCCATCCATCCATCCATCCATCCATCCATCTTCTAACCATTTATTCTGGCCAGGGTTGTGGAGGGGCCTGGAGCCCATTCCTGGCAGCACAGGGTACAAGGCTGGAGTCCACCCTGGATGGAATGCATTTGGTTTTTCTTTCTTCATATTAGGTGGATAAAACAAGAACATGAAATTGTACAGAAATAATCAAGTTAAATGATGAATGGGCCTGCATTTTCATGCCCATTTACACAAGCATTCTCTGAATTGCTCCCAGTTGTGTTTTACCTCACGCACCGCTGGGGTTGGCTATGGTTATGATTCGACTTCCTGTGTGGAAACTGGCTCGTTCGCATTAAGAAATGCCACTGAAACACGGTGAAAAAAAAACGCAAGTCCAGCGTGGTGTCTTCCTCAACTTCACACCAACGGGACTAACTTTAACGTTACCATGGTGACAGAAAAAAGACAAAGGCAACACCATTCATGGAAGGTCCTCGCTAGCTTAAAAATCCATTGTCATAATTGTGGCTCTAACATGGTGTATTATCAAGATAGTGCTTTTTCTTTTTTAAGAATCATAATAATAATATTATTGCTGTTATTGCATTATTCTGCAGATGCTTAAAATGTCACACATAAAGAGCTACAGGCCATTCTTGGCCACCACAAATGCAGCTTACGAATCATCAAAGGCCTAATGAGACCAAAGTGCTAAGGTCCTTCAGGGGTACTTTATGACATCCTTCTACACCGGTTTGCTTCTCATGTTAACTCAGCAATGAGCTTTGGACACCAGTGCTGACCAGCCCAGCTCCAATTCCTTGAGTGCCAGAGTTTTCTAGATAAAGACTTGAAGCAAATGAATAAAAACAAACAGACCCTGCAGCAGAGACAGGCACCCCTCCGACTCAGGGAGTATGTAGTGTCAGGGAATGCCATCAGCCCAGGATTTCATTTATAAAACATTAGGAAACTAATAATTTTACTGTCACTCCTCCCTTCTGTCGGCTGGCAGACTTTCAGTTTACTACTGGACCAGATGCAGTCTCTTTAAAATGCTGAGAGAAGAGTCACATGCATCATTTAGAGGGAAGCCTTTCCCAGCTTCTACTGTTGGCAGGGTCTGAGGCTCCAATGACGGGAGCCAGCATCTTAATAGCTAATGTAGCATCGCTAATTTGTCTCATACACATTCCTGCATCTAAGACTTCAAACGACACTAATGGGGATAAGCTGAGATTACCTTACTGAATTCCTACATGCACACATCCCTTATGAAGCGCATCTGTTCTCTGGTAACAATGACATTGACATACTGTGATTGCAGATGATAAAAACCCTTTGAAAAATGGCCCCTGCTGGATCCTAATGTCTGAATTCTTCCTAGTTGCCGAAACCTTTTCAGAGCAAGCATTCTGTTTTTGGATATGATTTCTGTGTGTGAAATGAATCTCCTGTATCTTATTCATAAATCGTTGTAAATGTAAATTTTCTCAACAAATTTGCAGTTAATACCAATCCTTTGTTTCTTGGCAGAGACACTCATATGAATTAACTCATAAGAATAAAATAGCATTTGGTGTTTTGTTGAGTAACCATGAAACAGTTGATCACAGCCCTGGCGTTCCGGGTCCTTCTTTCTGCTCTCAACCTTGGACCACTCCTCCGGGTAATTACCCCGGAATCAATACTATTCATAACTCAAACAATATCCAAGGAAATCTTGCAAAGGAGCTAACATAACACATTGATTTGCTTTGTCCATTCAGAAAAGCACACTTTAGCTGTGATTGTGGGAAACTGGTGACGCATGATTGACAGTTCATTTGACCAATCTCCTACCACACAGTGCAAGAAAAACTCATCACGGAAGAAAGCAACCAGGAAACAACCACCACAATAAGGTAACAAGGAAAACAATATTGCTTGCACTGGGTGACCATTAAGATGCCACCAGTTTTTTGTTTTAAACCACTGATATTTCAGGAGACACGATCAAAACGCGAATATGCCTGCTTTACTTTGTTCTCACAGGAGGGTCGAAGGCAGTTTCCTCTCCTGGATAGTATTTAATTCTTATCTCTACAGAAATGGCAGAAAAGAGGTGAGATAACATTGATAGGGAGTGAGCTTAAGACCGCCGGTTAACTGCAGTTAAACCTGTCAGTGATGCAGACCCCATGCTGCACCACTGGCACAGCTTCTTTGGCAGCGTGGTTCCATTCTAGAGGCCTAATCGTGAGCCGCCTGCTCCCGGCGCAGACAGCTGCTCCTCCGCATTGGTCGACAGCAGTTCATAGTGGGGCCATTCACTCCATGGCCTCCACCCCCCCTCCACTGGCCATCACACCCCCGCGTCTCCGTGGAATCTGTCTGTCGGTACGCCAGGGCGATGGAAGGGAGGCCTAGCCATGAACTGTCTCACATGAGTCCTGTAGCATCAACACGCGCCAAACGGCGCAGCGTAATGACCCAGTGACTCTTCTCCAACAAACGCAATACTGGCTCCATTGTTCTGAAAGTTTGTACAAGCAGCTGCTCAGCTGGTAGCCTCACCCAAAGAACTGATATGATATTTTCCTCATTTATACAACTGGCCATTCCACCAGGCCAGTCCAAGTCAGAAACATTCCTTGCATACTACATTAGGGCCGCTCCCAATGCTTCAGTCTTCAGATGATGAGGTCATGTTGTTATTCAGTGGACTCCCCACTATAAATCCCATTTTTTTACATGCAAGATCTATGCTGCCTGAGATCTATGCTTCCTCTGTAGCCTTTAGCATCTGGCCTGGATGCCCCTTGTGAGTAACTAGCAGCAGGCTGATTGGTTAAGTGAGGGGCAGGGGGACTAGATAAGGTGACACTATGTACTTTGGACTGGTAGCTGAGAATAAGTGACTGCTGTATAATGTATACCACTGGTCATCTTGACTGGGATGTAGCTAGGGTCGCCACCCATCCAACACAATATGTGATTGTCCCATCTTGTAAGGGAAAACAGTGTGCCTCGCATTGATTTAAAAGGAGACATGCTGTATCCTGTATTTTCAGCCTCCCCCTTGCTAGGTCCACCTCTCCTCTCAAAGTTTTATTGTTTCCACCTGACCCCCCCCCCCGCCCGCTCGGACAAACTTTATGGACCAGCAGCGACATTTCATCAGAATAAAAGTGGCAGCCCTAGATGGTTGGGAAGAGGAGTATCTGGCTGGCTCAGAGTCTGCCACATCACAAGGGACAGGATCAGAACCTCAGAAGTGTGAGATGAGACTGACACGATGTCCCGTACCATGCACACACCAAAACGGCTCAGATGTGGAACATGATTCTACCAGCATGCTTAGGACATCTGATTTAAGTCTTCCAGTAAATCCATTGATACATCCATCAATCCATCAACATAGTACAGCCTTAAGCAGGTGACAGGGAAACTCATAGGATGGGATTCCAGTCCTTTTCACGTCACACACACTCATACAGCATGGGTAATATAGAGATGCCAGTCAATCTAATTTCAGGCTTTTGGACTACTGGAGGAAACCAAAGCGCACACACGGAGGGTGGGATTTTGGCTACAGACCAGCATGGCTGGTGTCACGCACTGTACCATCTCCATTATTTCATGTCTTCACCATGTACATTCAGCTTTTTTTGTCTTTTTAACTCACCAAACCATTTTAGAATTGCATTTTCTAAAGAGAAATACATGTAAATAAAACAAGAGATGTTTATATCTGAAATTAGCATTTTTCAGAGAATTGTCAAATCAACTGATTTGGCTTAAAAAAACGGCGAGCATGAAAGCTAATCCAGTGAATTACAACTCCTGAACCAATGTCAGCTAGCAGACAGTTTCATGTGGTAACATTTATAAAAATCTGATGGCTTCATATGAGAGTCCATGTGAATCATTATTTCGATAATTTGTTCCAGTTCATTGGTTAAAGTGAGAACAGGCAAAGAAGAATTGACAAGTTGAAAGGGTAAAACTAGTGTGGGAGAAAGGTGTTATAATGTTGGAAATGGGGCCTGGGAATAACAGTTTTGTGGGCACAAGGCTTTGTATGTGCCATACATCAAAGAAAAGATTAAATCAAAGTTATGTTTATAGCCTAAAATGGTATTATGCTCTTAGCAGAAGTAGGTATCCCTAAGATTTAATGACAAATGAGTTTATAGAGAAAAATTAAACTGACTAACATTCTCTCTCAAGTAAAGCCAGAGCATCATGTGCACCCACGTAGATGCCAGTTGCTGCATTTTCATTTAGAGTCCCTTTTCCCTCCATTTTCCTTTCATTAATGGTTTGTTTTAACCCCAAAATGCCATATTTTTGCCAAGGTTAACGTCCAGTATGAAAATGACAAATTGATAAATACTGAATGTCAGTTTATAGCAGATTCATTTTCCTCCTAGTCAGTGAAAATGTCTTCTTCGGTCTAGCTGTTGCTGACCAATGAGCTGCCAGTAGTATGTAAGATGCGGGAGATGTGATTTGGTGGAAGGAAGTGCGCCCCCCCCCCCCCCCCCACCCCCCCTCCCCCGGCGAACGGCAGGCGCCCACCGCCCCCGGCCCCCCGCCCCCGGCCACGGAGCCCCCGACCGACACCAACGCA
>JAACJT020000002.1:15738202-15782679 GCA_009936485.2 Gymnarchus niloticus | reverse complement strand
GCCAGAGTACGCAGCAGGCTTGTAGTCCTTTTATCTCTGAGACAAACGCTTCTCCAGTTCGCAAAGAGTTTGCTGGGAGTCGTGGGCTATTTTGGTGCTGTTTGTGCGCGTGCGAGTCGGCGTGTCTGGCCTCGGCGTTCTGGAGACAGCAGCGCAGGTTCTACTGGCTGAAAGAGGGTGGAGACGAGGCACTCGACTGATGGTGCAACAGGCGACGGCTACCCATCCATGCGAACGCATCATCGGGCCGGTGGATGGCGTTCCTTCCGACAGTTAAAACAGGAGAACAGCAGCACCTTTGGAAATGTCACTGCCATAACACCTCTCGCTCATTTAATTCCAAATATCAGCCAACTGAATGCATTAAATGATCAGCAGCTGAGCTCATTCTGCAGAAGACAGCTGTGAAATTTGTTTACGTTGTAGTTCCTGAAGCCCGGCAGCTTCAAACGTGAAAACGATAAAAAGACCGCGTCGCTCTCCGTCCTTGCCTAAGCCCGAGTCTCTTTAGCTACACGGTGCCTGTGCAGAGCCACAGGAACTCCCAGCAGGTCCCCGAGCACCCAGTTTCAGAGCAGGAAAACAACACACAGGCATACACACACAAACACTCATATAGACGCTCACACCCTCAAAGTCCCTGAGATGGCTAATTTTAGCCGCTGGGGTGAGTCCTCCCTGTTTCAGTCACAAATGAGCAGGTGAGACCCATGAGACACATGGAGCTGTGTTCCACGTTGTCGCATGCAAGACTGCAGTCATATGCAGGAGGCACACATACATGTCTGCGTGTTTGAGTGAGGGGCTGCTTAGTGAATTCAACATGCAGTGGAGCTGGATTCCTTACTGGTGTATCGGTCATGGATGTGTACAGGTGCATTGCGAGTTAGAGAGGGACACGGAGAGGCTGGTAAAATAAATATATCATTAAGCAAATGACGGCTGTATGATATTTCCTTTTGCAAAAGGGCTGGGGTGTTTTGTGAAATAACACCAGCAGGCAGTGTGCTAAACGTGCACAGGAAACATAAATCATAACTCCAGATCAGACGCCGAGAGTAAAGTCAAGTGT
The DNA here is from genome assembly GCA_009936485.2 of Gymnarchus niloticus. NCBI lineage: Eukaryota > Metazoa > Chordata > Actinopteri > Osteoglossiformes > Gymnarchidae > Gymnarchus > Gymnarchus niloticus. The sequence goes on along the minus strand of JAACJT020000002.1, from coordinate 15,781,607 downwards.
CAGGGTCTTTAGCCTTGATTATGGGGGCTGGCAGGTAAAACACCGCATCCTCTTTCTGAACCAGCTTGCAGTATGGTGGAGATAATGTGCATGGTTGACAGCCATCCATGCAAGATTTCTTGATGGAATTCAGTAGAGCTTTAGAGGCACTGGTGGGTAACATCATGCCATCTCCCACCCCACCAAACCTCCTTTATGCCCCGCTACACACACAGGCACACACATAGGCTAGGGGTACGGGTGTAAAGATTAGCAATTTGGAGAGAGAAGAAGTCTGATTGCTCGTTTTTAACCAGAGTAACATAACTCTGCTGCTTTTCCAGTGTGTGAAATTACCATCAAGTTATTAAAGGACAAAAAATACAACTGGCATCCTGTCCAGAATGTACATCTAAGCAGGAGAAATGGCTGGAAGATTGATGGATGGACAGAGCAGCACAAGACTGTGCTTTTGCCTAGCAAAAAGGAAGGAAATTATATAATTATTCATGCAGTGCCGCTGGTTGCTATTGTCTGTGTTGTACGTAATCACAATAGGCAGCCTGGTGAATGTTCTGCAATGTGTGGCTGCTGTGGGCAAATTAGCTTCTGTTAGAAGCCTGGCTAGATCACCTGGAAGAGGCTCCAAGTCCAGCACAGGAGATGAGAGATGGCAATAGGGGAAGAGGGAGAAATGGAAAGCGAGACGACGGGCAGGCTGGTGTCCTGTAGGCTTTCAGTGGCAGGAGAGAGCAGTCGCTGCTGGATTATTAAAGAACCTGTTCCATTCATGGCTGGTGGTCTCCCTCTGGTCAAACTAGAGTAGCATTCCAGCATGTGGCCTTATGGCCTCATTGGTCTGCTGTCCACAGACCTTCACTCATTGTCCTCCCTCATTTACAAAAGCTTAATTAATCCCAGACGTCACAAATGACCTGGCATTCCCACCTGGACCCGATACTAAAATGATTTATCGCTTTCCTCTGCAATGAAAAGCCGTACATGTACAGTTATTGCCAGGCTCATTCCATCCAAATGGACATCTTTATTAACAGCAGACCTGACCGCTGTATAAATATTTAAACTCATTGAGTGATTGTACTTTAATTAGTTTCACACTCAGTTTAAAAAATCATGGCATGACAAAATATTCAACTTAAGCTGAGGTTTTTTCTAAATCTCATTCACTAACCACAGCAACACAAACGGCTTTTCCTGCTGAAAAGGTTATTCTTATGTCTTGTGAAAGATCTAAGCTTGGGAAAGCATTAATATAATAGTACCTACAGAGCAGACGGTAAAACAGCTGGCGTGAACTACATCACAGTTCTAATTTCAGCAGGCAGGACTTATGTGATCCTCGCAGCTGGATTAGCAAAGTTGAGAAGACATCTCTGACCCATTGCCAGGCTAGTTGGTAAGCATTGGCGAGATGGGAAACTCCCAAAACTCGGGCATCTCTTATTCTTCAGCAAGAACAACAACAGAAACAAAAACTCTTATCCAAGTGGACTGTCTGACGATGATGAGAGTGTGGAAATTAAAACGTGAGGGAATGTAAATATTCAAACAGCCAGGACCCTGGTGGCCGGACAAGCCTGCAGCGCAGAAACATTCCATAATGAGTTTGCAAATGTAAGCATTTTCTGTTGTTGTTGTGGTTGTTTTTGCTGTTAAATCCTTTCCCAGTTCATTTGCTCCTCTCCTGTTAGTCCACTCCAAGGACCTAGTGTTGATTATACCACACTGTGTTGATGTGTAGCCGGTTTGACACTGGGCACACACTGAAGTCTTTGCCTTCTATTATCTATGATAGAAATGACTTAGCATGTCTTCAGAAAAGGTCTGTCCTGGCAGAAACAATGTGCCTACCTTCGCCCTGTGCCCACCAAGGAGTATTTGTGGAAACATCGTCCCACAAATGGTTCTCTTCAAGAAACTTTTCAGCATATCGGCATTGCTAATTCTATTAAAGAACATCTGAGGCGAAGCCCTTATTTTTATGTATCTGTGCAGTCCATGAAAGTGGCAACCTAAAGCAAACAAACGGAATTTTACTCAATAAATTCAGCATTTTGAGGGTCACACACAGACAGTACACACATACAATCCATAAATGTGTTTCCTAAAACATACCAGAAAGTGGGACAGTTTCTTCTATTAACCTACTTTTTGTCATGGGCATCAGATGGGTATTTAAAAGCTAGAACTGCTTATTTGCACTCAGCCCTGCTACAGAATTCCCATCATTATCTGAATCTCATTGCTGAACAAGCATTTAGCTTTACTGTAAAATATGTACGCATTCGATTAATATCTGAGTTTAAATGTACAAAGTTTTTATGAGGATGCCCAGATGATGGGTCATTTCATAAGAAAGGAAACTGTGGGAGAGTGGGTAGTTTGGGTAGCAAGGATGAGCTTCAGAGCAGACCTAAGTATCCTGGTTATTGGGGAAGAAGAAAAATGGGCCACAGGAGAAGTGAACATGTATTGCAAAGCCACTTTTTGGTACCCGCTGGATGTAAAGCATCTAAGGATTTGAAATGTGACAAGACTTTAAAAGCCCCTTTTCAGGCTTGTATGAATCTTCACATAAGACACTGCTCCAGCTGAGGCCGTTTCCATGTTTGCTTGTATCGAGGGCTCAGAAAGGCAGAGGTCAGTGTTAAAAACACAGATGTGATAGTACTGTCACAGATGAGCTTGTTTTTGTTTCAATGGCTGTTGCCTCACCACAGAGACAGAATGAGATGGAGGCTCAGTTTGTAGTGGAGACTTGGAAGGTGTGGATGTGAGGGTTAGAGGTTAGGGTTAGTCCAATCCGGGACGGTGGAGACCACTTTTCATGCACTTTCCTTTCCTCTGTTGAGTTGTTGCGCACAATGCTGGCTATTATTCCCCTCACAATCCCGGCTTTATCATGGCAACACAATGCTGCATATCAAACAGGACCAGAAAAGCAGTAAAACACGCCCATCACAACCAGAACAACCAGGGGCTGGACTGGGTCAGGCCCAGCCCAAGGGCCCAGAGCGAAGAGTTAAAATACAGCCAGGGCTAATCACCGATTCAAAGCTAGTGCGCTGAAATTTGTAAATTGGGAAACCTGATCCATTCCCACTGACAATGTCATTCTTTTTTGTTACTGACTGAGCGCCTTTCAAGGCTGCTGCCATGGAAACATGGTCTGAAAGTCCAAAAGAGGTTGGTACCAGCTTATGCCAAGGCCCTGAATCAGTGGCAGGCATGCGGCATGCAGCACTGACTTCCGCTTCAAAAAGCAGCGTGTTTTCAAAAGGAAGTTTAGGTCCATTTAGGTTGCTGGAAGCTGAAAGAAGCCTGCCTCCTCTTTCTGCACTAGTCCGCGTGCAGATGCAGTGGGAGAAATGCATGACCCGTCTGGACCTTGGTCCCAAGACGCACACACAAAAATCAGCAGATTTGTCATGTGCCACACCCTCCTGAAATGCACTGCGGTGCTCAGCTTTTAAACCTCTCCTTAGGGGAATTGTGCTGTATGAGACAGGGGGAGAGTCCTCACACAGAGCACCATGTCAGATACACATTTTATAACACTGAAAAACCTCTAATAAGAACAATTAGAAACTACAAAAACTTGCATATGTTGGATACTTAAAGTCAAGTGTACCTGAAATGTGTTTGTGACATCTTATGCTGTGTTTTACATGGTTTTGGTGGTGTTGCTGTATGAAAATAAATGAACGGTATTTTGTGGGGTAAAAATAACAGGAGAAACTGATTCTCACTGAGAGACCCAGACTCAGCCATAGGGTAGAGGAAGAGGAGTCTGAGTTATGCTTCATTTCACTAGGGTGACTGCAGACCCCCAGCTTCAGGTTCGGGTCCACGCTTCTGTACACAGCGTGAGAGCTGCCGGTGTGCTGTGCACATGAACGGTGCCCCCCGGTACCTCTGGTACTGATTTTCAGCTTTGCTAGGGGGAGAGGAAGGAGGTGGAGACAGGGTGACAGAGGTACCAGGGGAGGAGCAGAAAGGAGCGCCTAACACAATGTTTTCCAAATGTTCTGCGAAGCTTAAAAGCAAATCAATAAGTAGCTCTCATCTTTCATAACTGGGCTGGAAACGACCTTGGCAGGAGTAGAAGAGGAAATGAAAATGTATGCGCGTACGCGTGTAGGTCAGCGTGTGTGTGTGAGAATGCCAGCGTGAGGGAGCTGGTATAAATGCTCATGTGTAGATTCAAGGACAGCATTGAAATGGAATCCATTTCACTCACATGTTACTGAGTGAAGACCTGGGCACAGGGCTGATGACGGGGCTCCCATCTGAGAGCAGCACCTGTGTCTCTCAGGGCATCTTCTGCGGGCCTCTGTCATGCCTATTTCCCATGCTCCTCTTGGCCTCTTGTTCAGCCTCTTTGTGGATTTATTGTGTGAGGCTCTTTTCTAGTGTGTGCTGCCACACTGCAGACGTGCATTGGGCCTCCAGGCTTTCCGTCACCTCTACCCCTGACCTCTGACTCCCACCCCTTTAGTTGGCGCACAATTCCTTGAAGGTTCTGAATTGTCCAGATATAAAAACTTAAAGGGACAGTCTGTTAGATGAACAAGGAGTAAAGAGCCAGAAATAATGTTCAGCACCTGAGATACACACGGAGGCTGGCCAGGAATTAGTCTGAAGAGACTAGGCCATTCATCATATGTCCAGAGGTTGTCCAGCTAGTGACATGACATCCTTCTTATTTAAAGCTCCTTTCATTCAGAGCAGGGAGCAGTAGCAGTAGCCATAAATCCCAGCATTCCTGAAATTCCCACTTAATTAAAATGAAATGAGGGAATTACTGACATTGAGTGTGATCAGCACTCCCCGCAGGGAAATGAACGGGATATTGCCATCAGAGCTCTCCAGGAGATATAAGCATGGGCTTCGTGAGAAACGTATTTTTTGTTTAACTTTGCGTATTGCTTATCACTGATCTAGCAGACGGTGAAACTGAGAGGACGGCTTGAAACACTAGCCCGTGTAGAAAGCACTGGCACTGGCATCAATTAGGCACTAATAGCTGAAGGTGGTGTTCATTCTTTTGTCGAATCGTGACAGACAGGTGCACATTAATGCATAATCACATCAGTATGTGCTTTACCCTTAGGATACACGGCAACAACCCCAGTATCTGTAATTGCTGAGGCCTCTGCTTAAAACAATACCACTTAGTTTCTGGGCCAGCTGCGACAGGCCATCGATCCAAATGCCAAGGTAGACAGTTTTCCCCAAAAGTCTAATCTTACAATATAGTCTCATAGAATATTATAAACTTTTATTACAGGTCACAGGTATTGATTCAGCACAAGAAGTGGGGGGAATCAGGAGAGGTCACTCATTCCGTGCTATGGCTAAAGTTGTAGCATTGCAACTGTGATGCGGAACAAATTGGGGCTGACTGGCGGAAGACAAAGGTCCGATCCGGGGGGGAGAAAGAGGCAAGTGAGATTTTCTTCATTTATAACATATGGGTGTGACTTTGAGGTGGCCCTGAGCATCAGACCCCCCTGCCAAAGGAGCCATTTAGAAATGGCTGGGTGGGGGAAGGCGTCGCCAGCCAAAGAGTGATTGGATCAGCAGCTCATCTTTCAGTTCCAGTCAACTGCAGGACCTCCAAGAAGAGCGCATGCCAGGACCACTCCGTGTGACCAACCCATAGACACGGTCACATTTATAAATTAAGCTGAATGCGGACACCCTGACTCAGTCTATTTAATCCGCACAAGGACTGGAGCTTCAAAAAGAAATATAGGCCTTGTGTCTAGTGATGGGGCAAATGTGGCTTTGAAACCTGTGGTGGGTGGGAGTATCTTGAACTAGCCAATCAATGCTGGTGATAAATAAGGCTTCAAAACCCTGCTGCTATCGTCAGCACTGATTTGTTAGTCTGAGATACTCTCACCCGCCATGGGTTTTGAAGCCTCATTTCTCCCATCACTATTTATTTAACTCAGACCAAGCTGGAAAATGCATCAAAGTGCTAAGTCGACTAGGAGTCAATTAACCTGCAGTTCACAAGCATTAATTCTCAGAGGGCTGTACAGATGACAGGGTGGAAATTCACCATTCTAAAAAGTCTTAATGCTTTATCTCACATCTAGTTAAGACGGACAATCTTTAGGCTTTACCTGGCAGCAGCCTTAAATTCAGCAAATTACTTTGTTTGTAAAGCAAAAACCTAAAAACCAGTCACTGATGCAGTATCCCCGGCCTGTCGACATGGAGAGATTTTACCCCTTCACTTCATTTGTTGAACAGCTGCTTCGTTATCTTTCCAACAGTCTTTGGAGGTAACAATGTTAGCTTCCAGAAGTATCCCATTCCTGCACCTCTAGCATCCCACTGTACATCTTCTGAAAAACAAAAATGCCACTCTTATCCCTCGAGAAAAACAAAGAACGTATTGAGTTTGTAAGAATGATGTCATGCAGGTTTTCGGCACAAAGAAGACTGTATTTATTTGTGTTTATATATCTTACAGTGAAGGATATCTACTTACAGACAAAAGGCTCTTCTAACTTGGGAAGCTGGGGCATGAGAATAGAGCAGAAATATATGCAGAGATTGTAAGATAAAGGTGAGTGAGATGATCACCGGAAACACAGATTTCTCCTGTGGGAAAAGGAGCTCCCCAAAATATCCCAGCGGCAGTGTGTAAGGGAGTTCACCATAAATTTGTCCTAGGAAGGAACCTGTGTTGTACATGTGTCACTCCAAAATATCTAGTTATAAAAATTTTATACTGGCATTCAAGGTGTACCCCTGCCATGTGCCCTATGCTGGCGTGGATAGGGTCCAGGACCCCCTGCGACCCTGACCAGGATGGATGGATAGATAAATGGAAGATTGGATGGATGAAAAACTATTTACAACACTTTTAATAAAATGATTGATTAAGCAACTAAAGACAATGTAATATGAGGATAGTATCTGGCACCATCTAAAACTCACTGGCGAATGAACTATGAGAGGTTCTTGTGCCAGACCCTATCCTTGTTCAGGAAATTGAACAAGATTTTTATTTCAAGCTGAGCTTTGTGATGTGCAGCACCAAATGAACACTGTCGAACTCCCATTAATTTAACGTTTGAAAGATTTTAAACTTTGGACTGGGACTCTGAAGGATCCTATGCACTTTATCATGAGGCTGTAGAGTGGACATACCCACCAGTGCATACAAACCAGTGGGTGGATATCCCTGCAACAGCACCTGAGTGAATACACAGCAAGGGACGGCTGAGCCACGCCTCCACCTCCTCCACCACCGGAGCATCTAACATCTGCTCTCTCAAGGAAGGGTGACATAGGATGTGAAACACAGTTTGTTCCATGCACTTCACCATCTGTTCCTCTTTGTTCCTGGAGACTGATGGACAAAGGAGTGCCACATTCTCTCTCGGAAAGATTTTATACTCCCTGTGTGCAACAGTGATATACAACGAACATCCATTGCCATAAAAAGCCAATGGTGAGAAAACACACTGAGCCCTAACATGCGAGGGCACTGCATTGCTGTACGTGGCCCAAATGTCAGGTTATGTGCTGTAGTAGCTAAGGGACAAACCTTGCAGCAAAAAGGTTATGAGTGCAATCTTGGAAGAATCCTGTTTTTAAGGAAATATTTCAAACTCAATTGCTTTGCTTGAAACATACAGCTGAATTTAGGAATGCTCTGCACCCACAGGACCTATGGCCTCTGCAGAGCAAGGAAAGGGATTGGATGTGGGCAATTTGAGGAGGTTGGCTCAGCACAGCCCTGCCAGGAATGCCCAAAGCCACAGAGCAGCTGGATGGAGAAGGCGACGCCCACGACCCCGTCTCTCGCACAAAGGGCCCATGCCATTCTAGAGCAGGTGAGTGGCCTAGAAACTGCTGCTAGATCTACAGAACAATATATTGAAAATGATCAATAAAACACACCAGTTTTATCATAAAACGTCACCTTTTCTTCGTGTTTTCCTGTAATCACATTCTTTTATTTAAAGGTCCGGTCTGCTTGATTCTAATATCCGCATGTTGTGAATTCTACAGCACTGAATAACATTAATTTTGAAGACTGACCAAATATAATATAATAAACTCTCTTGATCTTATGGTTAAGGTGTTTACATTTGATTGCTGCAACAGTGGAACTGAATTGCAGGAGAAGGATAGGGGGATTTACTGTCTCTCATGCAGTGCAGTAATGAATTGGAAAGGTAATTTCAAAGTAATCCCCCTGGGAACTACTGATGAAAGTAAAGACCAATATTCTACATTCCAATAATCACTGGCACAACAGACAGCCCCACTGCCCTTGGCCATTACACTTAATTCAATATCAGTCTACCACAGGACTGAGAAATGTTCAAATAGAGGTGTGTTGGTGGCTTGTCAGTTTGAGTGCAATTGGCATAGCCTCCTAGTCCGTGATTAGGGCACCAGAGTCGAATGAGTGAATTTCATCTGGAAATAAATGTCTACTGCTACCACGTCACTGCATGTTTTCCTCTTAATCTGCTGTGTGTTTAGGCTGGTGTGTCCCTAAACAGTGGTACAGGAGACCTTGTAGATGGGGTGTAGGTGTCATGGTGTGTCCCTAAACAGTGGTACAGGAGACCTTGTAGATTGGGTGTAGGTGCAATGAGGGGCCCCAACAAAATGACTGTAGCGTGTGAAGGGCCCTTGCGGAAGGAATTTTTTTTTAACATAGTTTTTGTTAAAGCCTTAATATCTTTACACTGTTTACCAATGAGCCCCAATGCCAGAGTGAGCTAAAGGTTTTGCAGTCAAACTCTACTAGCTCTCTACAGTTTCACACAGCATGACTCGGGAAACACAGTACTTGCAAGTTGTTTTTTTTTTTCCAGTGAGCACACACCAAACATTTTTGTGCTTTGTCAGATACCGTATTTTCAGCTATGATGAAACCGTTAAAATGGCAGTACTGCAATGGTTCACAAAAAGGAACAAAAATCATCAGAGAACTGAGGAATTAAATTGAAAATGTCCAGAAATAACACCCATATTTTTGCCTGAGCAATGAAATGGAAAATTCACAGCCTGTCGCTAGACCCCTGACATCAGCTAGCTGCAGCAGAGCTAAAATCCCGCTCTTGCAATAATTTTGATCTCCCGTCTGTGAACAACAGCTCTGGTGACAAACAGCAGGCAAGTGACAGCAAGGCTGGGAAGCAAAATTATGAATTGCCAGACAGCTCATTTTTCTGTGGGTTTAATACGTAATGCTGTGAACAGCAGCATACTAAACAGAGGTTCTTGTCACTTTAAGGGGAGATTATCTAGGAAGATGTTTATTGAGTGATTATTATTTTAAAAGATGAGATATTGGCAATGTGCTATGAACATGTACTGCAGAAATGGTTATCGAAGATGGATGAACATATATGTGATTAATTCTAAATGGATCTGTTTACGCTCTAAAACGAGGTCGTCGTGACTTGGCTTTTGTACAGACAAAGACTGAAATCCAGTAATCGACATATTTGTAATGGGTAACACATCTGGCAAAACGAAAGGTCGATATGAGCTTGTGACTTTTACATTTATTGTAATGATTTTATTTTTCATATTTGGTCAGAACTGTAGCTCTGCTGGAGTACAGTTCAGTAGGTTAGGGAGCTGCGTTCATATTCAGAAAGTCATGGGTTCAAATGCTGCAGCTAGCAGAGTAATCATATCACTGTTTGGCCCTTGAGAAGACTCAAGGACCACAAAATTCCCCCTATCCTCTATATACAGTATCTCAGTGTGCTTGTATTACCCATGGGGAATAAGATGCAGTTTGCAAAAATCTAATTCCCTCATGGGGATGATTAAAACATGAGTAATCGACTGTAAATTTCACAGAATGCTATAGTTAAAAAAATAGACTCTAGATAGATTTCTGCAGTGGCTGATGCATTACATGGATGCAGGCAGGTTATTCTGCATGGACACTGTAGATTATACGAATTATGTCTACCCCTTCAGTTCCTTTCTTAACTCCTGTATTAACCAGCTTAAACAGCTGGATATTTCCCCCAATTTCTGAAAAAGTCATTTCAAACCATTTACCAAAAAAATATTTTTTTATGAGGCTGAGTTCAAGCTCATTATTGTCATCCCATAATGTCCTATTCACAACAATATTTGCTTTGTAGTGGAGCATGATGTGGTTTCTGTAATGCAAAATCTTAAATATAAATTCTGAAATCGTGTGCATCAAACTTTCAAAACCAATCTGAAGTAGCCTCTTAGCTGTTCATAAATGGACCTCCCATCACCGCACCTTTCAGTAGTTCCACAATGCATTGCCACAGGTGTTTTGGCCAAGGCTCACTTGACAGAATCCCATATTGTCTATGTGCTTTCTAACATGTCCAAAATTCTCTTAAGGTACAGCAGAAGCATTTTTAAACTTATTCACACGTCCAGAAAAAGAAACAGTAGAATGGCAGGCCCTACTGAGGTTTTTAATATTGTGTTTCATGGTTTATTAAAGGGTTCTTTTTATTTTATTTTTGGATTGGAATAAAATCTTAACAACTTAAAGCAAAGATCAGAACAACTGAAGATACTGTGACTACTGAACCATGAAAATGACCACAGAAGGAAGGCAGGTCCCTCTTTTCCAATGGGACAATGCAAGACTTCCCTATTTCAAAAAGCCCCTTAGCCAATAAAGCACAAGCATTTTCTCTTTGAGCTGAGCGGTCAATGCTTGTTTTCATCGCAGGAATGTCGCCTGCACAATCAGTGATGTTGCAGGAATCTGTGTAGCTCTATAAAAAGGAATGGCTTAGAAGCTTACAATGCAGCCTCCATAAACAGCACTTCAGTCACAACAAGGCCAAGATCTTTATTTTTTTGCCATTCTCTTTTGAGCAGCTCTTTTTTTGACTCACTTAATGGTTTAACTCATCGCTGACTTTTACATGAATTCCCTGAAACTATTGCAAGGGCCAGACTGTCATGTAGATCTAGCCCAGGTGATTACTAAACCCCATTGTTAGGCTGGGTTGAATGACTCTGGGAATGCCTGTTCTACGGTGATTCTTACTACTATACTTAAAAGATCCTCAACCCTGTAGCACTCTACAGTCACACAAGTCCAGAAAGGTTCTGTCTCGTCGGGTGTAGCGGAGCACAACTCGAGCTTGCCACGCTCTTGTGGGAATTTTAGCTCCATAGCAACATATTGCTTTGGTTAAGTGGGTCTTGTATGCGAACTGGAAAGGATAGGGCACTTCAGATTGAGCAGCCCTCTCTCCTTTAACATGCTTCGCTTTCTTCATCGTTGGATGAATGGCACATACTGAGAAGCAAATGGACTACAGCATTGTTTTACAAAAGAACAAAAATAACAGCTAAGGTTCACATGGGAACTAGGACTTGGAAAACTGCTATATGACTATGAACTGGTCAGAAAACCAAGCTGAAAATGCAGTTGCTGAACCAGTCGGGAACCATGGTTTATGTCGGATGGTCTGCTGCCAAAAACAGCAAGGAGAAGGCAAACCGTACCTACGTCTGTCACATGACATTTTAAAGCTACAGTAATATGGCCAAGCAGAGTAAGGAACAAAATGCAGACGATATCGCACATCAAAAGCTGTAGTCATGCATGGCGGGTATCTACAAGAAGACTTACAAGAGAGCCAGTCTCATTCAGTGATAAGCCCCATATACAGAAAACACTGAAAACTAAATGCAACAATTTATATTCCTGTATCTATCTTTAAGGGATACATGACTAAAAATTCCATTGATGTGTATATCTCTGGTGCCTAACACCCTGTGTGAAGCACCAGCCCTTATCTGTATTTCTACAGATTTTTTAGCACGGTTTCTTAGTAAATCTATACATGATACCTGTGTTGAAATTTTGGGAACATATGTGTGTTTTAATCATCTCACCATTTTTTTGGATTGGATTGTCGCTACTCCTCTAAGGATCTTATAAGACTCCATTAAAAGTATGAAATGCCCAAAGAATTTCAGACACGTTGCCATACTTATTAACGTGATGTCCTGATCACATCTTCTTTTCTGTCCTGCAGACATGGGCCAAAAGCCCCTCCCCCAAGTTCTGATTTCTAAGCTCTTCCTCTGCCTTGGGGGCCATGTAAAGGGGGCCCAGGCTAGCCCAGCCTGAGGAGACATGCCCATGGGGCCTCCAGGTTCTTCTTGCAACTCTTCATCTGTCCAGAAAGCAGGAAAAGCTACTCACCCTCAGCTCTGCAAAGAAACGGGAGGGGAGGGGGGGTGGGTAAGAAGAGATAGGCATGAAGAACGCTGAAGCTGCCTGATTCTCGGTTTTGCACCCTTTCTCTCTCTCGCTCTCTCTCTCTCTGTCGATCTCTGTCTCCCTCTCTGTTATTCTCACTCGCTTTTTAGAAATCCTTTGTTGGCATCTCCCAAGCGCCACACACTTTGCATGACGTGTGGCCCGTGTGGAGCCTGGTCCGGACCATTTTAGTCTTAAAGAATCAGACGCTTCTCCAAGGTGTGATATTCCTATTCTCTCCCATTATAGGTCATCGTGGCCATTAATCACAATGTTATGTGGCCATTTTTGGCATTGCTAATGGAATGGGTAGTGGTAGTTGAGGTGGATAAAGTCAGGCAGTGAAAACCGGGTTAGATCTTGGCACCCAGAAGTGACTGTCAGTTCATTCAACACTTCTCTCTGAAAGGAAGTCATGCAAGGAAAAAGGCTGTCACCATTTTTGTTACTATTGTAATTACTGCTCAGTATGTGTGATTGTATTCTGATGTAAAGTAAATTCAAGGTGAATTCTGAAGGAGTTGAATTCTGAACAATTCCATTACATTCCTACCAAATTGTGCACTCAGCCAGATGTTTAGCTGTTTTTGTGAACGTTTATCCATTGATTCCGAAGACCCGACCCGAAGCGACTTGGTTAACAAACAGCCAGTTAACTCCTGGGGTGCAGGAATCTTTCTCGAGGGCGCTAAGCCACGGTCCCACATGGACTTCTGCCTCCTCGGTTCTTAAACCCCAAGCCTTCATCGCGTTCTCGACCCCTGCTCCAACACATATATGTATCTAGGGGGAACTCTCACATACGACTGTTCACTGGCCGGGGCAGGCTGCGCATCCCGCAGAAAACCGCCCCTTTTTAATCAAGTGCCAAATAAATGATTTGCTCCGCAATATGCTGCCGGAATATAGACAGGTTACCTCTTATTAAAATCTCAAAACAGTGATACTGACACAAGCACGAAATACGTACTTAAAAAAAAACAGGAAACACAAGAATTTCAACGCGCAGCCATACATGCAGGAAAACAATAGCTGGATGGTATTACACCAAAAAAACCTTCATCGAAGCAGTCCCTTTGACAGCTGAGTAGATGAGTGTCTGTATCCAGCCTACCCACGATGCACTCTTTCACTGATCAACTGGCACAAGGCTGGATTCCCCTGGAGTAGGAAGGACTGTCACTTGTGATTGACGGGATACTATGCCTTTATATCATACTGGAATTTGTTACTGTTTTTCTTCTTAATTTTATTTCCTCAGGGTGCTGTGATAGAAGCCTAATCTGCACAGTCTCTACTCTTTAGGAAACATATATAAATATATATATGTTTAAAAATATGCGCACACACGCACACGCACACACACACACACACACACACACGTATGTATACTTATTCAGTATATATCCCTGCCTGTGTATCCAGTGCTAGCTATGTGCAAAGATACAGCTCCTGTCAAGCAGTACTGTTTCTTAGTGTCTTAAGGTTGCTTTCCAGCTTCAGTGTCATAGCACAGGTGGTGTTGACACTTGTAGTTAGAATCCTTACGTCCCATGGCTAATCTTTCTCATATGCTCATATGGGCCTCCCCAAGAATGCCTAAAGCTGGCCATTAAGATTCTAAGCTCTTGTGGGGGGGGTGCATCCACCACCTATCACATGTTAAACATAACCATTCACAAGACATACGCCCGCAGCTCGTGAAGTCAGTTAAAGCACATCAGCATTCAGTCTGCCGTCTTCTAACGGGCTCCTTCACCTTGCTCCTTTTACAGAACTGTTCAAAAAAAAACTCAGGCTGCAATCTAGTTGACTTCAGACTTTACAGCATTCTCTCTTCATTTATCTTTTAATGATGTTACAACAGCTGTGTACTCTCAAACACTAACATCTCCACACGGTTAGCTCATGAAAGCATATTCCGAAGGGCTCACTCCTATTACACAAAGATGTACACTCAGTGGTACAGTGAGGACTAACAATGTGTCTCACTATATTTGTCTAACTTTTCAAAAGAATAAGGAAATCACTCTGTTATTATGTTCACTAGATGAATGTCTTATTTGTTCATGTGACACTTGGGAATAAGCAAGGTTTTGCCTCCTAGAATTGGGCACGTGGTTAAGAGAGGGGTAACTGAGTCCCAGTCCCTCTCAGGACCTGGCCAGTAAGATGCCTAACAATGACTGTATCACGCTCTGCTCTTTGAATGTATCTTCACCATCCGCACCAGCTGAGCTCCCAGTTGAGAGAGGCAAGCCAGTCAATATAATCGATGGCTAAACAAATTGTAATGTATTTTAGAGTCTGTGGCTCTACAGATCGGTAGGGTTTTCACCCAAAGCCAAATATCACAAACCCAAAGTCTCACGATTCTTTCAAACTGTGCACAAAATACCGTCATGTCAAACAGTGAATTTCCCCATACTCAGCACCAAGGTTTTGCGATTTCTTTGTATGAATGTGAAACTGCACTTTTTCAATTCCAGTATGCTGCAGGAAAATAAATCCTAAACAAATTTCTTATAGAATATTGTGACACTTTCATCTGATTCTTATCTGACTTTTCCAAAGCTACTTTAAATACAGCCTGAAAGGATATTTTTTTCGTTGTAGTTCAACAACATACAAACCACAAATCAGATTCATAGTGCATGTTGGGTAAAGAGAGAAACATACCCGTATTTAGACTAAAGTAAAAAACCATCAGATTAAACTTAACCTGATAAACCATAAAGGACTTTTCTGGCTAAGAGTATACAAGCGAAACAAAATGTCATATTTTGTTTTGTTTTTTTTTTCTTATTTTTGTTTCTTATACATTACTGTGTAAGGTCTTTCTGTGACATTCCTATGCACTTAGTATTCTAATTCACAAGAATATTTAATGAATTAGGAAACGCTTTGTTCAGCTCATGTTTATGTTTATTAATGCGAATTTGGCAAAGAGGGAGTTGGGAATTTAAGTAGTAAACTGATTGGATTTGACAGTAGAGGGAAATTGAGACACAAGCTAACAAGAGGGCAATGATGACAAAAATATAGGTCATGCTTTCATACCACTCATAGCTATAGATCCATCAACTAGGAGAGTCAATAAAATCTTACTTTTTATCTTGGCTGGTGCCGCCACAACCTACTATAGCTTGACCTTGTTTCTTTTTCTTCACAAAAAGGGTTCGTTCTACCAAAGGAAAGAGAACTGCTTGCATGAGACGAATTTGATTTGCTTGCTTTTGACGGGCCTGTCATACAGTATGTAGAATAGAATCTCCATAGGCTCATGCTTCTGAAATCTGATCCGGCATATTCATATGGGTCTGTGAGCTGGGCAATCATCAGCACTTCCTCATTTACACTGCCAAGAGGAAAGCCATAAGGCAGACAAATGCATGTTAACCAATCCAGCTGCCTTAAACTAATTGGACGTTCAACAGAAAATTCCCGTACAGAAGTCAGATCACCATCCAAATCCACGGTGAAAAGAGAGATTCAAAACTTCCATGCCCATAGGCCAGTCCGCTATCAGTATTACTGAATTTCAGGCAGAAAATAGCACAGCTCCCATCCTACTTCTCTTAAATTTTCTCACTCCTCTTTCGAAGGATCTGCTCACAATGCTCTCTAGGCCAAATGTACAGTCCGCGTGTCCATTTTGATGTTAAACGGGACAAAAAAAAATTAAAGAAATAAAACAAGTGTATCAGAAATGGTTGAAATACTGTGTACATATATGACATTTTGGTTTCTAATTTATAAAAGATAAGCTTTAGCTCTTGGAGTACCTATTTTATTTTTTCCTTTCATGTGTAGCTTTGTGTTTTTATTTTCTATTTCTGTAAAGTGTGTAAATATATCTTTATGATAATAAGTAATATTAAAAATCTTATTTTAAGAAAGCAGTGTCTTTTTGTTCTCATTCCATATTGATGGCTTCATTCATAACAGTGTAGCATTCAAATGCAGGTAAATCTCCTGAAGGTAGCGCTAGTGAGCTATATGTTACCTGCCTCGGGGGTTCACCTTATTGAAAGCAGATCTGAGTTTTAAATACAATAGGGAGTATCTTTTTACCAACTATGCACTATGCGTTTATAAAGCGATGACAAGGACTGAAAATAGGACAAGGTGACAGCAGTGGCCTTGCTAAGTTTCGCAAGACCTCTGCAGCCCATTGATATAACGTTTGTCCTGATTGTATAAATATTTTTGTGTCTTTTATGAATAGAATCATGAAATATATGAACAAATTCCTGGACTAAGGAGTTAAAAATACATTTAATATCTAACATTAACAAAGTTGCAGTTAACTACAGCTAGATGACCTAATAATGTTCAGGTTCGTAGTATTGTGTGACTTACATGTGAGTACTCAGTTAACAGTACTGAAGAAGATTTAAAAAAAAAAATAAAGTCAAGACATGCGAATAGAAACATAAAGGCACACAAATTACTTGAAGTGTTTGTGTCACAACGCGTGATTCTGTTCAGTTTAGTCAGTTGGAAGATGGATGGGTGGTCTGGTTCGGTTTTATTTTTTACATTATCAGCAGAACGATTATGAGCTTCCTGAGGAGTACATAACTACACGATGAAGGCTGACAAGCCAAGGAGTTTTGGTTATGAGTTATTCTAATAGTTTAAATGAGTTTCGCCATCTTCTTTGACCGTACGTGGTGGGAGTCTGTGATGTGGCTGTCGATCCAAATAACAAATTTAAAGATTGAGACGTATTTAATACAGTGGAAAGAAAAACTGATTTGTGTACTGAGATGGGAGCAAGGCACGTTTTCATGACCTTTCTGACTAACACAATAGCGGCTGGCCCTGCTATAGCAGCAAGGCTCCATCTCCTGGGGAAAGCATAGGTTATGTCATCAAGCCAGGGTCAGCTACATAATTACTGTAGGGTTCACCAGTCACACGGAGCATGACAAAAGTGCTATAGGGTTACACTACCATTGATTACACCCAGGACGGCCCATTTTTTTTTAAACAACTAAATCACGGAATGGATGTGGAGGACCAGGCAGCTGATGAAATTACACTGTGACGCTACAGGCATCCTGGAAAGGAATTATGTTTAATAGCTGAAACTGCCCTAAACCTAAAGCACTGTCTCTCCCACCAGGCTACATCTACCAGACAATGACCACCCTTTGCACAGCTACCTTAATTATTGATGCTTCCTGGAAGAGGCGGTCCTTCAGCTCGTGAGTGCAGTTGCTGTACCACACTGCGATGGATTATGCTGCAAAGTATCCTCAACTGTGTGGCTTTGGACATTGTGGCGCAAGCAGAATCTCGTCACACTTCCAAAGGAAGTAAAGGCACCGTATCGCGTTCTTGGTCGGCGTATCAGCCTGATTTGATCACTTCAGGTTCTTCCAGCTGCTAACTTTCTAATTCACAACTGCCAAAGTAAATCAGGAATCACATAATTCAGAGAAACACTTTCCACCAGACAAAACCTGCGGTTTTTTCTTAAATCTTTCTTAAATAATTCAAATTTCAAAACACCTAATATAATCAGTAATGCTAACATTTAAAATTAACCACTAAAAATTCACAAGCCTAGTGCAACTTGAGAGCAACAAAGATATATTACCAGGAATCAATGCAAATTCAGGATGACGCAAAGCATCTGTGAAAATTTTTTTTATGGGTCATGCACATTTATTAGTCCATCTTGCTATTTCTAGAACATATCGGAGTTTTCTTTATATTACTCATACAGGTATATCTTTAATATTAATTCCTAGCCATCAACCTGCAAAGCACAGCATTGTGTAGTGAAGGATACAATATTTTAGCAAATTTGGGCATTTGATTTTTGCACAATCCTCTTCAAGATAGCCTATTTTGACAATTCACACAAAAACTCGGGTTTAAGGATGAGCAGTCCAAATACCATTGTTTGAAAATAGTGCGACCGTTGACTGAGTAATGTGAGCCCCAGCAATATCCTGAATGAAACCTTCACTCTCTCAAGTTATTCAGGTTCTTACACACCTTCTGCTTTCACTGCTATATTTCAGGCCTTCTTGTACACAAAACTCCAATTGGGTTCCCCACTGCATCTTGGTGAGATTTTCATTTTGACTTGCCTATAGTCAAAAATCAAAACTGGATATTTAATTAAGCAAAATCAGGTTCAGTAGCTTTGTCCAAAGTTAAGATGGTATCACTTAAGACTGATGACCTACACAAAGAAGGGTAATTTTCCTGTTTAACCCAAATTACATGATGAAATTGAAACATATAAAATGTTAAAAATACTAATTACAGTAAGAACATTATTCTATATGGTCAAAAGCGTGTGGACACCCATTCAAATTATTGAATTTAGGTGTTTCAGCCATATCCATAGCTAAGAGGTACAGCTGCATAAAAGCAAGCATACAGCTATGAAATCTCCATAGAGAAACACTGGCAGTGAAATGGACCACACTGAAGAGCTCAATGACTATCAAAATGGTGTCGTCATAGGCCACATTGCAAGAACTCATTTTGTCAAATTTCTGCCCTGCTAGAGGTGCCCAGGTCAACTGTAAGTGCTGCTGTTGTGAAATGGAAGCATTTAGGGAGAGGAAGAGCTGGGAAGCAGTAGACCACACAGGTTCACAGAGTGGTGCTGCTGAGTGCTGAAGCATGCAGTGCATAAAAATAGTCTGTCCTCAGGTGTATCACTCACTACTGAGGTACAAACTGCCTCTGGAAGCAACGTCAGCATGAGAACTGTTCATCATAAGCATCGTGAAATGGATTTCCATGGCCTAGAGGCTGCAAATAAGCCCAAGATCACTATGGGCGATACCGACTGTCAGCTGGAGTGGTGTAAAGCACACCACTATTGGAGTCTGGAGCAGTGAAAATGCATTCTCTAGAGTGATGAATCATACTTCACTATTGGGTTTGGCTGGTGTCTGGAGGACGCTACCTGCCTCAATCTACGGTGCCAATGGTAATAGTGGTGGTGGAGGGGTAGTGGTCTGGTGCTGTTTATCAGGGCTTTAGCTATGCTCCTTAGTTCCAATGAGGGGCACTCTTAATGCTGTGGACATTTGACGTAATTGTATGTTTCCGGCTTTGAGGCAGCCCTGACCTCATCCTCAGTGAACACCTTAGGGATGAACTGGAATGTCGACTGTGAGCCAGGTGATCTCGCCTGACCTCACTATAGCCGGGGGTATACTTCAAAGGAAAAAAAAAAAAAAGACATCGTTTACCGACATTCTGTGTGCTGTGGCTAATAAACATGTTGTTTACCATGATGATCACCACGTCTTGCCCAGGCAGGCAATCAGAACTTAGATCTATACCACTTCTTGTGGTTGGGAAAACCCACTCTCTACAGCACAATTTCTCAAAACATGTTAAATAGTCAGTTGTGCAACCCAGCCATGGTTTTGTGGCCAAAATGAATGAATGTGAGAAAAAGCCAGCTGAGTTTGTGTATGGATACCCACATCTATACGACACATTGAGGCAAGACTTTAAAGACGTACAAATGAATGGCAATTCACTTGAAGTGTTTTTTTTTTATTTTTGTGTCTGAAACTGCCTATGTTGGCCAGCTCTCTCCCAGCAAACAGGGACCGTTCCCACAACGTCCAAAAATGTTCTCCTTACGTTCTTAAGGTTCTTGTAACGTTGCTGTAACGTACTTGTAACGTTCCCTGTTTGCTGCGCTATTGTAAAAGATCTTAAATCTCAAAGGGACTAACCTGATTAAATGAAGGTTTAATAATAATAATAATAATAATAGTAATAATTCATGGCAAGAAATCGCCACAAAACTTGGTGAATGAGTGAAAGACCTAAAATCGTGCAAAATCATTGTTTGCTCCCTTCTCTTGGATGGTTGAATTTGACTCTTTTGCTGTCTTTTTAAGTAAGCTATTGTTCTACATCAGAAGACTGGAGGCTGTTATTGCAATAAATGTTGGACCAACTTCACGTCAATACCCATGGTTTTGGAATGGGAAGCACGTGCGAGTGGGATGGTCAGGAGTCCATTTACTTTTGGCCATATAGTATCTCATTTAATGTCATATATATTTATATGTTGATTTATTACATTGTCCATTAGAGGACAGTGAAAACAACATTTCATCTCAACTGCCAATACCTCAGATACATGTTAACAGCAAACAATTCAATTCACTTCATATTCAGTCATTTCAGTACACAGAGCTACACATGTATAACGAGGTGTCTCCTGTGACTCCTTGAACTGGTGTGACAAGTTTAAAATATAAAAATGCAATAGAAAAAATCGAATAAGAAATAGAAAAAGGTATATATACATAAAGCTATATATGAAACAAGCAATACTGTATATCTTACAGTATGAAAGTGCAAGTGTGCAATATCTAAACTTTAAAACAGGTGGGTAAGTTCACGTGTAAACAGTGAATTCTACAGTAGCAATATGTAAAAATCCGTGCTGTCAAACAACATTTTTTTAAAATTGTGATTAATTGCAACACCGTGGTTATTAATTGCATGACTAATCGCATAAACAATCATGCTGCAATACCATCCAAAAATATTTTATAGTCTGTACATTCAGTATGGAAATCTATTTATTCCAAAACAGAAGTCATAAATCTAAGACAAAAATGAATTGCACCTATATCAGAGTTTCACCCTACAACCCTATGTCCACCAACAGACATTACTCTCAAAACAGAAGTAAACAGGAAACAAAAAAATCCAAATCAAAACCTTTGACAAATGGCTCTGAAAACTGAAGCCAATTTTCAAGTGAACCTCAAATGATTGTAAGAACTTGTAGAGGATTTGATTTGTCATTTTGCTAAACCCAAAACATTTCAAACATCAATTTGCCACTAATCATGGGCACCCTCAAACATAATTATGCTGTTAGGGACAGTTACAAGGCTGTGTTTTAGTGGCTGTGCAAAGTCTCAGAGGAAGGCCTGAGGTCTGTTGGCAGCAATGGGAGGAGGCCTTAGCCGCATTTCTAGCACAGGCCTTAACAGTGTCAGCACTGTGAGTCTCTCCCGTTCGCCTATATTTTACCATGAGTTCCCTTGATAGGAAATGCACAGTATCTCTTGACTGGATGGATGGATAATATATTGATCCTGAAGAAAATGCAGCCCCATAGCATACTTTCCATAGACTGCCTGCAGAGCATCTGCAGACCACATGTAGACACTACTTCCTTACAAAGCTGCTCATCAAATGCATCCATGATGGATACTCTCTTCTTCTATTCCATCTTTATCAACAACTGTTCTTTTAAATTCATTGTTGTCATCTGTTGGAAATGCCTAGCATCCCTTCTTTGCACATATGCAGTCGAATTGCACCGGTGTAAAAAATCCGGACTGCACATACACATCCTGATGATAAAGTTTACATCACCTGTACCGTGTATGGACCGTGACAGAGCATGGAAAAGTAAAGTATGAAGTAGGCTTGAGGCTGAATATGTGCAGGCTGATGCCATTGGGTCTTGCAGCTTTTCCTTGCTGGAGTTTCTTTAGCTTTCTCATTAACCTGGTCTGTAGGAAAGGACAGTGCATTGGGGGAATGTGATAGTTGGAGAAGATGGGGGGAGGAGGATAGCAGAATCTAAGGAGATTGCTGCTCTGTTGAGGTGTGAAGATGGAGTGAAGGGAGGCATAGCCACAGAGCCGATTGTTCTGTTAATGGGTGAGCCGTCGTGTGTGTGGAGGGGGGAGGTGTGGTGGAGGAAACAGAGCTAGGTTGTGGATTGGAATGGTGTGAGGCTCTAATTGTCCAGGGAATTAGGCAGGGGACTGCCTGTCAAATCTGTTAAAAAATTGGTTTAGTTTTCTGGTCCTGTCTCTATTTCCCTCTAAAGACCAACATCCAGTGTGTTTGTAGAGTGTGATGTTTTCCAAGCCTTTCCACACCATCTGCATAGTTTTCTCCTAGCTTACTCTTTGCCTTCTTCCTGTAGGTATCTTTGGACTCATTGATCTGCTCTTTCAGCTCTTATTTAACCTGCTTTAGTTGCTCCTTGTCTCTTGCTTAAAGGCCGTCTTTTTCTACCTGAGCAGTACCTTCATATCACTGGTGACTGGTGATTTGTTACTAGGAAAGTAAAATACAGTTCTGTTTGATACAATGGAATTCACACAGAAACCGATGTAATCTGTAACACAGTTCAGGCAGCTATACACTTAAAAAAGTCTGAACTAGCCAAAGCCACAACATTACCAAACACATCGTCTGAGACAAACAATCAAATACTTAAAACGACCTTGTGTAGTTCCACCTACCAGCACAAGGGGGCAAATAATAATTTTGCATGACTTTACATCTTTCACTCCAAATTTTGTGGTGATTTCTTGCCATGAATTGCTGGTCGTTTGTAAGTCTTTAAAGTCTTATCGTGACCTTTCATATATACAGTACATGGATATCCACAGACAATCTCAGTTAATGTTCTTTTGTGCTTATTCATTTTGGTCGCAAAACTGTGACCGGACAAGCTTGCCCAACTGACTGTGTAACATGTTTTGACCAATTGTGGAGAAGTAGTGATTTCCATCAAAAGAAGCAGCGTTCACAAAAGTTCTAATTGGTTGCCTGTGCAAGATGGGGTTGTCATTGTGATATGCACTGCAGACTCTTTCTAATGCAGGACACTGTATGTCGGATGAATGACAACCTTTTGTCTGAAGTCTACTGTCAGATTACTGGGAACAAAGCTGGAGGACTCAAGTCTGATGCTTTGACTCAAGTTGGATATAAGCTGCAAAACTATTGGACCTGAGATTTTGTTGATTGTGCATAAAAAATGACTCGACTCAGCTTAGATTTGGTGATCCATGACTTGGGGCTTGACTTGGACTTGAGACCAAAGACTTGTGAAAATTCAATATTTTATCAAAGCAGGTATTCTTGGTATGACCTTGTATGCAGTATCGGCAGATTGCATATTAAAAAGCCGTCCACTGTGCAGCAGCAATAACTGCAGCATGATTCAGTTCGTACTGGCTGGGAAAAAAAAGAAACATTGTCTGCATAGGTTACAAATTACCTGTGCTGCAGGGATCGATGCCAATGATAATTATTTTGGTATTTCATTTGAGACACAAAGTCAAGCTGCAAAATTTGGCTTCAGAACAGTTCAGAAACACAGTAACTGAAGCAGCCATGGCGACATTGACATGACAATTCCAGAATCATGTCAACATTTGATAAGTCTAAATCATTTAAAATGAAGAAAGTCTCCCATCTGATGTAAGGGAAACGGTCAAACCCAAGCAAATATGACACAGCTCATACTCAAAAGTGGTACGAAAGTTGAAGTAAAGCACAGCAGGTGTTTCGGGGAGCTTTTTGGCCAGCTGCATGCTGCCAAACATGGATTAGGTCAAACTTCCTAAGCAGATGTCAAATTAAAGCACCAGCAAGCATTACAAAATGGAGGCAAAAAAATTCGCTATTACATTTCAGTTGCTTTCCAGAATTTCGTAACCTAGTTTGTACTTTCTTAACTACACCTACATCATTTGATAAGTTTTTACTGTAGGTTATTTCCCGTCCAATGGTTCCTCCTGGGATTT
This sequence comes from Gymnarchus niloticus, assembly GCA_009936485.2. Classification (NCBI taxonomy): domain Eukaryota; kingdom Metazoa; phylum Chordata; class Actinopteri; order Osteoglossiformes; family Gymnarchidae; genus Gymnarchus; species Gymnarchus niloticus. The sequence continues at coordinate 15,757,760 of JAACJT020000002.1, read as the reverse complement.
CAAACTCAGATGTTCTTCAGTTGCATTCATCCACTTGCGCGAAGCTTTTCCACGGCAACCTACAAAACTGCCAGAGCTCAAAAGATGGTACAGGGTACAGAAAGCACGTGGATGATAATACAGAGCCATATACCGACAGCATACTACAATTTTTCTCAGTCCCTTTGGAACATTTCTCGAATCATCCTTAACATTGACAAAACAGAAAGAGCATTTCTCGAAACAATTCGTACATCGTCACACGATGGATTACCTGCAAAAGCTTGCTCAAAATCTTCAGTCTGTCTCTCAAAAGTAAATATTTATGTCAATGAACAATGTCAGTGCCATGAGAATGACAAGTACTTGTGTCATTGTTTGTGAACCAGACATTTAAAATGCTTAGCCATGTCGTCAATGTAACAGCGTACTCCGTAAGTATTTTCTGATTCAAACTCTAGCTAAAGTTTTGATGACAATGATTGAAAATTCACAAGACTGTTTCTGCATGGCGTATATAGTGTATACACACCCTCTATATGACACATATGTACACACTGCACATTTGTATACGTGTGTGTTTTTGTATGTTGCAGTATATGTTCAGTATGTATCTCTATAAAGTATATCTACTCTATACTGCAAAATTCAAGTGAAATACTGTAATATGAAACATTACGGTAAGTAAACAGTACGATAGTATAGTGCACGTTGATGGACTACATACTGTTGTCTCTAAAAAACATTTGAATGATTAAGGACAGGGTTGTTCTCCCAAAATTCAGCTGTACCCTTTGACCAGCCTCAGCCACTGTAAGGCCATGACTGAGAACATGGTCTACTGTTGTGGTCCTTATTTCATCTGGAACGCGCCTGTGTTCTTGGCCTCTTCTACCTCTTTCTCTGTTTTGCCTCCTTACCCATCTACCATGCAGCCTTACCCCCTTGTCTTCCTCCCGGCTGTTGACCCTGTTCATTTCCTTTTTGCTCTTCATTGTCTGAAATTGTAACACTGTGTTGTGCTCTTTCAATTGCTGGCCAGTTGAAGGTTCATGAGATGCACCTCTGAGCTATTTTAGAGAACTGGTTGATCATTGGTTTATCTAACGCTGCAAACATCAAGATTGACCTGAAACTATAAACCTGAGAGCAATTGATCAATTCAGGACACATTTACAAAAACAGTCTAATAGAAATGTATAGAAAATATGCTTAGCAGATTATGACAACTAGTTCAACCATTTTGCATGTAATGACTTATGTAATGAAAAAATGCCGAGATGTTTTGGGAGGTAAGATTATTTAACAGAGAACCAGTACAATACATTTTGATGAACATGACATAAGCAAGTGATAATAATGTAGGAAACAGCAGACAATTGTACATTACCATTCACAGTTGCATGAATGTGCCAGAGTATTTTCAATTTGTTCAAAACCATAAGGCATCGCTTATATGATGTGTACATGTAATGTGTTGGTGTGGAGTTTGAACTAATAGTTTTGAGAATTTCATTTCTGACCTGAGAAATTTACGAAAGCGACTGAAATAAAGGACGTTGGAACGGTTACAAAAAGCTTATTTCCAGTTAATATAGCAATATGCTGATGCATGAAATTACATTATACCTCCCTATATACAGTAAAATTATAACAACTACGTGGGAAATCCAGGTGCCAAGTGGAGATGCAAGCCTCTGTTTTGAAGGCAATAAACAGTAGTAGTCCAGTACAGCTATCGTCTCGCATCCCACAGATCCAAGGATGCTGGGACCACAGGCCCGTTATGGGAGAAAATGTCCTTTGCTTCAAAGTCTCATTAGGATCTTTATGAAATCCTTGGTAAAAATACAAGGCTGGTATCTTTGACTACTTACAGGAACAAATTTGCTTTAATCACCATTGTAAATCACAACAGCATCTTGTATGCTTATAAATTTTTACTGTATCATTAATATGAATTTCTGCCAAAAATTGCATTAAAAACCACCCATGGTAAAGCCTCACTGACTTTTATATTTGTGACTACTGAAAAGATTTAATAGTTTTCATGATTACAGCTTGCCTCTGTTCTAATGTGGTTTATATTGCAGTCACTGGATCAGGGTCTTCAACTCACTTTGCATATGCAAATAAACAAAGAATGCTAATTTCCAAACATCTCATCATATACAAATAAATAGGTACCATGGAAAATCAAGTGATCAGCTATAATCAGTTGATTTACAGTTTTTCCCAGTAGCTTACACGCTGTCACTGCATACTGGCAGATGAAGAGGAAGAACTCGACCAAAGAGGCAAACAGTACCAAATGCAATTCGGGCTATGGTTGTTGACCATGCCATCAACCATGGCTTGAGTATGAGAGAGGCGGGTCAACGAGTGCAGCCTAACCTGTCTCATTTCACGGTGGCGTCCATAACACGGACTTTTAGAAAAGACAACAGGGAAGGATCCACTATTCGACTTTATGTGCAGTTCTGTAATACCTCATTGTTTACTGTATTGTAGGTTGTTCTATGAAGTACGTATGTACAGTATGCTGACTGTTACATTTACAGTAATGGAAATAGTTTGTGCTCTTACAGCATTGAAAGAATACCTTCAAAAGGGGGGAGACAGCATCTCTTTACTCAAGAGCAAGAGACTGCCATAGTGAACATGGTCCTGGCCAACAGTGCAATACGTTTGAAGGACATAAGGGAACACATTATTAGAAATAATGATATATTTGTAAACATTCACAGTGTGAGAATTTCAACCATTGACAGAATATTATGGAAAAATAGCGGACGTATGAAACAGCTTTACAGAGTGCTTTTCCAAAGGAATAATGACACAGAGAGCAGAGAGACCAGTATGTTCAGGAAGGTATAAGACTTTACAACAGGCTTTTCCTTTGCACTGTCTGTCTTTGTGTAAGAGTCTGGGTGCTGTTTCCTTTTACAGAGAGTGCTTGAGCTGGATGCAGGTGCTGTGCAGCACAAATACATGTATGTGAAAGAGGCAGGATTCAACCTCACCAAAAAGAGACGTCGTGGGAGGAACGCCATTGGACCTCGTGTCACTGTTGACGTTCCCAGTCAGCGTGGGGGTAACATTACCATGTGTGCTGCCATTAGCATGCATGGGGTCCTCCATCACCATGAAACACTTGGTCCATACAACGCCACTCATCCTCTTGTTCTCCTTGACAATCTACATAACATTCTCATTCAACCCAATCCACAGCAGTAGATTACACTGTGGTCTAGGACAATGTCAGATACCATCAGACAGCAGCCGTTCAAGCTTGGCTTCACAACCATCCAAGGTTCTCTATTTTATACCTTCGATAGAAGAACTTTTTTCTTTTGGCGTTGGAAGGTATATGACTGCAGTCCGTATCAGCAGGTGACTCCATTGCAAGTAATGAGAGATGCTTGCAGTGACGTTACAGTAGAGGATTGCCAAGGCTGGATAAGGCATTCTAAAAGATTCTTTCAATGCTGTTTGGCCAGAGAAAATATTGTATGTGACGTGGATGAAATTCTGTGGCCAAACAGAGAGCTAAGATCAGATCCAGAATAGTTGGTATTCCTTTTTTCAGTTACTGTTTTTCGTTCCAATGTGACATTTTTGTTTCTTTTCTTTTGTCAGCTATTCTGTGTTTTTTTTTTTTTTTTCTCAAAGCATTACTGTATTACAGTGAAATTCTGCAACGAATTACAGAACTCAAGTATAGTACGTCTTTTGATTCCAAAGTTCATGGTACTGTAAATGCTGTGACCATTTTACTGTATTTTTTGTTGAGGGGTGGAAAGCTCAATGTAAATAAATAAAAATATTTGCAATTCTGTGCAGCATCCGTGTGGCCTCTACTCTATGCCCTATAGACAAGACTGACAAACTGCCTTCGAGAAAAGTGTTTCTAATTTATCACTGCGGTGTTGACAAGCATGGTTTGTTTAACAAATTCATGTGATAAGTACTATTTTGATGTGATTGCCACGTTTTGAGTGGAGTGTTAATGATTTTGCAGCCAGTGTTTTGTTTTGGTTACAATAGATGAACATTTCATAAATATGTGTACAATTTAGAGGAACGTGCTAAAACATTTGCAGAGTAGAGGCAACGTTTTAAGAAATCTGTTAATAATGGAGAAAAACTGTAAACAGGAAATATACTGGAAACTACTCATTTTTCATGCCCGCTTGACCCCTCTTAGTCGAAATGAAGCATCCAAGATTATTACCAAACTCCAAGCCATGGTGCAGCTTTCTCCCAAAATACAAGCTGCTGTTCATCCCAGCTGCTGGCCTTGTTCATTTCCTTGTTTTAGAGAAGTGGCTGATCATTGGTTAATCTAATACTGAAGACGTCAAAATTCACAAAAAAAGTCTCATAAAAATGTGCTTCACAGTTTATGACAAGTGGTTCAACCATTTTGCATGCAATGACTTATACAATGAACTAATTCCTGGCTGTTTTGGGGTAAGACTATTTAACAGAGAACCAGTATAATACATTTTGATCAACATGACATAAGCAACTGATAATGTAAGAAAAAGCAGACAGTTGTAAATAATTGTTTGCACGAATGTGCCAGAGCATTTGCAATTTGTTCAAAACAGTGAGGCACTGCTTATATGATACATGTGCAAAAGAGGCTTGATGATGTGGAGTCTGAACTAGCAGTTTTGAGAATTTCATTTCTGATCTGAGAAATTTACAAAGGTGACTGCAAAAAAGTGTGACATATACCATCACAAAGAGCAGAGCAATAAAAAGAGCTAGCCACATGTTCAACTTTGCTAAAAATTGACTGAGAGAAAGAATTACATTCCAGTAATAAATAAATACATGGGTTGATGTGGCCAACAAAAATGCTTTGGAATTTTTACAAGTGCTGTCTGGGCAGAGGTTTTCTGGACCACAACACAGTAACCCACAGCATCTAACAAAAGCTGTCTCAACGGTACTAATTAATAAAAAGGGTACAATAATGAAAAAATTTGAACCTCTATTTCTGTAACATAGCTAACATTTCACGAGGCACTGCTAGTGACTACCAGAGAAAATAACAAGCAGAGACTTATGGAACAAAAAAGTACAGGGAGACTGCAAGAACAACTGTGACTCTGCAGTAGGACCTGTATCCCAAATAACTCTGCAGTGGTCCTTGGGGCCAAAATAGCATTAGTGCAAAACTGTTTGTGCTCGTCCCGAAGTCCCTGCATGGAGAACTACGGCCCTGGGAGCAGTTTGTTTATGCAGTCTGTCATCATTGACTCGATTGGCTGAGACTCTCCAGAAGAACAGGAAATATCCACAGAAATGGTAGCCTCTTGAGTGCCCTGTCAAGTTATCCATAAACCATGCAGAGACCACACCCCATCTATTAAATGTCAGGTACCACTGCTTAGGGTAGCATTTAAACTGTACTTATTAACAAAAGGTTACGGGCTCAAGTATCCTAGAGAGATTTTGCGGCTTATGCTCTTTAAAATAACTTTACAGCAAATATGTAAGTATAAAATCACCAGCATTGTGGTTTTGAGATTGAAGAATTGCAACTAGGATAATACAGGTAATCCTGAATCTATTTCATGCTCATTTTGATTTTCAAAGATCCTCCCATGCAAGCGTCAATAGCAGCTAACGACTCTTGTTTGTTTGCTGCCAAATAAGATGGGAAAACCACCTTTAAAAAGATGAATATTTGCAAAGCGATTGGTTCCAGTGGAGTTTCAGATTACACATTTAGAAAGCTTGCAGTGACCAACTTTCTGGCTCCCACTTGTTAATAAAACACATCATCCAATTTTGCCCAAAAGTCACTCAAAGTGGAGGATCTAAAAAACTACTGGCCAGCATTGCTATAAAGAACTTTGAAAGACTGGTCATCCTCAGCAGCTTTGAGAATCACAGACTACCAGAATCAGAGACTACTGAGAATCAGACTACCTTCCATGATCACAACAAACACCTGCAGCAATCAAGAACGCGCAATAACAGCCTGACTTCCTCAGACGTCTCAGGAAGGTCCAGATTTCACCACCAGCCCTCAGCAGCAGTACAAGCCTCTGGTGGTAAAGCAGTAGCTCTCCAATAAGTGTTAAGGTTTACCTGTTCATTTACATCCGCATTGCCAGCATGGTGAATAACTGAAAAATGACCCATGGGATTTGGTACTGATTATAAAGATGCCTCCATTTGACTTGTTGAATGAAGCCTTCTCCTTAAAAAAATAATTTTGATTAGATAGATAGATAGATAGATAGATAGAATGAACAGCTTTCCTTAAATCACTAAAAATATTTTTTAATATTAAACTTACACCTACAGTGAGTAAATAATGTAATTTTTATACGTGGTTTAGCATAAGTGCTCAGTAAGCACAGCTACTTTGCTCCTTGTTCTCTCTGATCATACAGTATTCAAATTCTGGTTAGCTTAGCTTCTCCAGCTAGCAACATCGCAATTGTCCATCTTGAATGAAGCGTCCATAAGCTCCTCAGTGTTTCTAGCTAGTTAGGTACATATTGCCCGTCGTCATTGTGGTAGTGATCCCTTGTCTAGCAACTGAGAAAGTCTGATGAATTTTTTTTACAAGCAAAGTTCTTTTACAATTAGCACACAACTTAAATGTATTTGAGGCTTGAAAGTGGGTGGCACGGTGATTGAGTAAGTAGTACTGTCGCCTTTAGCATTTGGGTTCAAATCTTACCTCCACATTTGCATGTTACCACTGTGCTGTGGGGCCAGGTAGGCTAATTAATATCTCCTTTGCCACAGCGTTCCCTATGATGGATTGAAATCCTATCCAGGGTGTATCTCTGCATTAAATGTGCCCGTACCAGGATAAGTAATTAGAATATTAACATAGGGATACCGTTTGAAACCTGTATTTAATAGGTTTAACTATTCTTTTGCTTTAAATTAAGGTCTGGCTTCCAGAATGGTTTCCACATCCATGGTGATAGAGGTCATTAAGAGTCTTCCTGATTATTAGCCTAAAACCCCTTCCTTATTATCAGCATTAATGTTATTCGCTTAAGTAGACTTAAGGGATGATACTGACATGTGTTATTAAAGAAGGCATTCCACCCTCTACACCCAAGTAATTTCCTGTTAACAGCATATGTCAGGCTCATTCGTTCCTTATTAACTAGGACTGGCTTTTGTTTAATAAAAATCCATATGAAAACAATCTAACTTGCAATGCAAGGGCAGATCCAGAGAGATATGTGAGCTCTGCTATATGTAAAACTGAATGAGCAGTCAGTTCAGATATAGATGGTAGCTAATTTTATCTACATATTCTCTTCGGTAATATTCAGTGATGCCCTATGTTCTACGCTGTCCCTCATTTTAAACTTCAAGTTTTTATTTGGTTTAACTGTTTCTCTCACTTTGTCTGAAACTGTTGACTTGAACGAAGTCTTTTACTGGTCCACTCTGCTCTTTCAGTAATTAAATGCATTGTGATGGTCTTGGCTGCCATGTATGTTTCCTGCTTGAAATAATGTCAAGTCTTGTATTATACACCATATCTCCTCACAATCACATTATGCAGGTTAAGCAGCCTCGGTTTCATCTTCTTAATGTTTGAGTTATTTTGAGTGGGTTTCTTTCAAGCCCCCATCCCCAGCAAAGACAACTGGTATAGATAGGCTAAGTGACTATTACATATCATTGACTGCAGGAATGCCCATTAAATTAGCTGCAGATGTGTGGAGGTTATACAATCTGTCGACCGAACTGAAAAACCACAGAACCTGACGACCCTGATGGTGAACTTCAGTTGAGTGACTCCGCAGAGCTGCAGTGACTGGCTGTTGGCTGTAGCCTTGTAGATTGGAGATTGCAGGAGATACTTGTTGAGCATCTGAGCAGAATATTTATTATTTCCCTGAAGTAAATACAGAGTTTTTCATAAAGTAATAGCTGATGAGATTTTATGTTTCACAGCTGAAAGTCATTACTATTAAGCACCTGATAATCTAGAGCCCCAGAGTACACAGCCGCCATGCTGTATCATAATAACGCCTTTTTGATTTCATATAAATTTGCAACAGTTTTGAAGAAACTCATTTTCTTTAAAAAGTTTGGAGTAGATTTAACAGATAATACCAAATGTATATAATCCTTGAGCAGAGAAAACAAGGTTGCTAGGCAACAGAAAACAGTATTCAGTCAAGCTAGCTAGCTAGCATGACAATTTCAAAGGGTAGCTTTTCCAAACACAACATTACTACTTCTGAAGTGAAAGATAGTTAATAGTTATGCCATTTTACATTGATCTGGACATTGATTATGCTATAATAAAATGAACTGTCCTGTCTTGGCTCAGAATCAGTTGTGATACTGTACATTGTCATACATTGCTTAGCTGCTGAGAATGTCACTCCAACATTTTCTTCAGATTTATGTTCAGCTCTCTGGTGAACTCTCAGACAACATTCTTCATACCTCTAAATCTGCATCAGATGGTTTTTGCACCATGGTGGTGCGGAGGCAGCGATGTGAATGGGATGCTGTTCCTGCCATTTTGCAAATCAAACAAACAGAACTGTATTTGTTTACATTTTAGTAGTGCATGCAGCGATGCTATATTGTTATTATTCATTCAGATAGAACATGAAATTAACCAATCGGGTTGAAAGGCCAGAAGCTTACCTCATGACATCTGTCATAACATCTGGTCTGTTTTGTATGAATATCATATGACCCAATGATTTTAACTGTTGTACTGCTTGCTGAGAACCATTTTTGTGTGCCCGTTTCACAGCAGCAATGTCAAACTATGCTAATATGCAACACACAAGACGTATTTCCATTCAACATACCTATTTTCTGGAGTGATATGTCAGACTTGGGAGACTTAAAGCTGGAATTCAGGGCATGTGGTACAAGGCAGACATACATAAACATATATATTGTTTTTTCAAGATTGAGCAGATTGAAGGCTGAACATTCAAATGAGAAAAGATGGTTTTAAATAATGCATGAATGTGATTATACCCATAACCTTAAATGAGTGTGTAATTTCCACTTGAATTTAGGTAAACTGAAGTGAAGGGCAGAGATATGGAATCCAAATTGAAGTCATCTGGACCAAGGTATAAGATATAAGACTTCTGGACTAATCCAATTAATCCAAAGTCGTCTGACGTGAACGTAACATGGGAAAATAAGGGCCAGTCTTGGCGGTAAACTCTGCATGATGCCTGTGACGTTAGCACCAATCTGTCTGAATGGAAGCGATCGCTTCCTTGATATGCAGAATTGTTCCGACTCACTAGCATCGCAGAATCACAGCCAGGACTTTCCTCCTCTTTCCTCTATGGCACATTCTAACTGTGAGCCTCACGGCACTAAACAAAGCAGCTGAAGTTTGGACCTGATGCTAACAGACAGTCAAATGCCGCTGGAGCTCAATGCTGAACGTTAGTATGGAAATCATACTCCACTATCTTATTTTAAGCTACACTGATAATTACATGTGAAAACTTCAATATTTAAATTACATTTAAGAATCATTTGATTTTATATTAAAATGCTGAAAAGCAAATGATCAGCATATATTTTCACGCAACATTAATCTTTTTGAATGTGGTAGAAGTGTTTTAATTAAAATCTATTAGGCGGGAGACTGCAGTTTTAACTGAAAATAGGAGAACCATTAGTAAACACAGCTCTCCATCCGTTATTTTTTTAATCAGCAATAACGTGAGTTGAAAGGTCCTCATGTCAGATTGCATAGCACCAACTGTCATCAGCAGTGCAGAAGGGACGTTAAAAGCGGTTTCCCCTCAGAAGCCAAACAATGCGTCCACATGGTTGGCCAGCTGCCACGAGGAAGCACATCTTTCAGCGAAGGGTTTCGGTTAAGCGGAGCATCACTGCGTCAGACGGGGGATGCGACGGCCATCGGCAGTGCCTCGGCTGGGGAGGGCGGCAGGGACGTCGAGGTCACATAGGGACACTTTGACTGCATCGCCGGAGTGAGTACATCACGTGATCATGTGACTGCTCTGCTGCAAAAAAGGGGGAGGGCGGTGAGCACTGGAAAAAAAGCTTTCTATGGTTCCCGGGAGTACCCTGTGGTCATACCCACCCCTAAGCATAGACTGATCCATGACCCCTGTAAGGGGACTGCAATGCCCATATTTTGCCATCTCAGGCCCAGCTTATGCCCCAAAAGTTTGCTACTGAAGGAAATATTTCATAGATGACCTCCACTTTTTTTCATTATTATTTAAATTTTTCCCATTTGGTCTTTGTTTTCCCTTTTCTCTTTTCTCTGGAATATGAAGATCAAACCTGTCCTTCTCCCCTGGACACAGTATTGACTGCATCTTCTATATGATTTCATTTGCCTTTGTCCCTGGCAAAAACTGGGGGGTGTATATCTACCCAGTGATTTTCATTCTTGGGGAGTTTTTTGGTGCCTGTTAGTGGATAACAGGTAATGGATCAGAATGTCAGTGACTGCTGCAAGGAGGGCAGCTGACAGACCTCATGATTGACGTGGCCGCAGTTCTTAAGAATTTCCTGTGTTGAATCTCACAGGTGAGGATAGGGCCATCATGGGAATACAGAGAAACATACACTTGTCGGCTGTGACCCGACATCGGAAGCTTGTTATAGAATTCCGGAGAATTCTGGAGTTAGGCTGCAATTTGGAAAATGGGTTGAGTGCCTCCAGTTTGATTGCTTTGCACGAGGACGTTATTGGTTTCGTTTGATGGCGCTTGATAATGACAAGCACGTGTTACAACTGTGATTTTCCATTTCCTCAGTAACATCCCCCACACACATACACGCCCTCCCTGACATTGACCATTGAACCTGGGATCAAACAGGGTCACGCCATTCACCGTTGACCTATGATCCGGTTTTGTTGACCACCTGATGACTTAGGCCACTTGTGACAGAGATACGTGGCTGGCGGCACCCGGACTGCTGGAGGTTACCGTCATGATCTTCCGGCAAACAGCCGTCTCATCCCTCAAATCAGTAACAATCTTCAATAAAGAGAAAAGCCTGGCACCCAAGCACAATAAGACTCTTTATTTTGATTGCTTAACAGTATTATATACATCCGTAACCCCTCATCCAGTACAGTTTTGCAGAGATGATGAAGCTTATTCCAGGAAGCAGAAAACATAAGGCAGAGAACACCCTGGTTGGGCTGAACAGTCTTTTACATCTTTACATTTTTCCAATCCTTCTAATAACACAACAGAATATATTTACGCTACTCAAATTAATAACCATCCTCAAAGGCACAAGAAAGGTCCACACCAGTGACCTTAATGTAACGGCTCCTTAACACTGTACTACTTTCTATCCAGCTAAAATGAATATTGAATGAATTTGAATATATTCTGGATACTTGAGGTTACAAAATGCATTGATTTCTTGAGTACAATAGATTGATTTAATGTTTTCTGCTGCATTGAACACACTGAGGTTTATTCAGCTCAGTTTGATAAGATTTGTTAATGAATGAAAGAATCATAAGTGGTAATTAATCTTGTTTCTTTTCTGGCTGATAAGGTTCAGAGCTATAAAACTGAACAAGTCACTTTGACCTTGCGTAAATCAGGGTAGTGGGACCTCCACCATAGCAGGGTGCCTTCTAGGTTTGTCCAGTAGTCCGGAGCGATAGTGTTGGGTGATCAGAGGATGCAACCCAGGATTCACTGACAGAGAACGAGCAGCATTTGGTCTTTGTTGAGAGATTCTGAGTGACTATTTATAACATGTGCTTTTCCAGGAAATTATTAACATTATTTTTGACTGCTCACTACTTCATATTTTTGACTTTTGACTATATAATTTGAAGAGTTCTTCAAACTGAAAAAAAAATCAAAATTAAAAAAGTGAAAAAAAAAAAACTCACAAACGTATCCAAAGTGAGAGCCAACTGGATGTTAGTCAGGTCCATAGGTCCAAAACTGTAAGTGGCAAATGAGCAGCACATATTGACAGAAATTCAGTGTTTTTTTTCCTCCCAGCTTGCTCATGCGTCTTCACAACCGGCAGGCAGAGGTTACCTGTCACCCAGATAAAAGCACAAGGAGAAAATACCCCCGGTTACCCCGTAATAACCATTAAAAATAACCGCTACCCCAGTTATTTGAGTTCCATGGCCTCCGAGGTATCTTATCTGAGAATGACAGTCAGCCAGTGGCTCCAGGTTAAGAACGTGCCATCTGTCAGCATTCATACGAGGGCTGCACAGATGGCAGGGGTGATGGTGTCATTTAGAAAGGGTGCTATCAGCCCTGGAGAAAGGGCAACACCTGAGGATCACTAGCCAAGGCATTCGCCACAAAGCTGTGCCTGATCCGTAGCATGTCGTGATCAACGGCCAGTTTTCTAGAACGTAGCTGCCCCAGCCCCCTCCTCCCCTGTTCAACTGCAGCGTCTTACTGGCTGGACTTGGGTTATCTGGCAGGCACCAGTGATTGATGGTCCCGGCATTCTGGGCGCTTTGTAAATCTGTCCAGGAGCAAGGCCTGTATGTGCTCAGAAGCCGGACCATGACAGACCCGGATGTTGTTCCATTTCTCACTCCATCGATCCATGTGAGAGCATCTGCTCCCACCTTGACCCCTCTCTCATGGCGTCTCCTCACACTGGTCTCGCAGTCTGTCTTTTTATTTTACCCCCATCCTCCAGACGCGTGGGAAGAGAGCAAGAGGGACAGCTGACAGATGTCGGCATGCTAGCACAATAGCTGGGGTATGTCAAGGCATTCTTGTCATTTCGGTCAGTCTAAAAAAAGGTCAACAGAAAGAAAATGACAGGCAGCTCTCTAATACATACGCGCTAATTGGGTACAGCAGTAAGGAGACCTCTTACAGCGCATCACCTGCTGCACGCATCTGTCCAAAAGACTCTAGCAGAGCTCAAATGGAGCACGTAATACAGTGAGAGGGTGATTCCAAAGTGATACCTAGGCAGCTTTCATGAGAACGGAGCTTGCTGACAGCCCAGATTTTGATTTATTCCGTAAATTTATGCTTCTCGGTTGCAGAGCAGCTCCAGGGCCTCGGGCTCGATGTGACTTTGTGGAAGTCTCCTGAGGGACAGACAGTTTGAGACTGCGGTAAAGCTGTAGATGCAGACAGTGGGCACTGACATAAGCAGCCAGGTAACCAGACCCAATGGTTCTCTGGCTTCAAAGGCCTAAGTCGAGCAAGGTTTGAAAACCTAGGCAACCCCATGCTATTGATACCCTTCCGGAAGAAGTGTTCCATGCAGATAGTTTCCGGATTTACGTTCTTAATTTTTATGACCACTCTGGAATCTGATGTCTGTCCTTCAAGTGCAAATGCCCGCAGCACCTTGGAAGTTATTGCCAGTACATGGTGTTGCCTTAGCAACCTACCTCCCATTACACTTCATTACAACACAAACGGTGGCATATCATAAACACCTTGTGCATGTTGACTCTCATAGTCTACATGTGTCAACTAATTCTAATATGCTGGCAAGAGCCTCCTTTCTATGTCTGACGTAGAATAGGGTGGCATAAAGGAAAAAACTTAAAGACAGAAAAAGATTAAACAAACAACCCATACATCCGGAAAGGCGATACAAGCCACTCTAAGAAATCACAGAAACACGACCAAATTGCGGTCCAAAACTAAACGTAATTTTGCGATTTAATCTCCTTGAGGTTTAAACTTATACATGTATATGGGTTTACGTGGAACATACTGATATCCTACATGGAAGATGCATGACTAGCCATTGAGCCTACTCACTGTCGCTTATGATGGAATTCTTCAGCTCCATTTGCTTCACAGGAAGTTTGTATGGGCCAGAGCCCGTCAAACCCATCTCTGGGTTAGAGTTGTGGGGATCGTCTGGGTGAGAGTAGGCCGTCCATCACACGGGACTGCTTACAAAAGATAGCAGCAGGATATTGTCTTATGGAGCACTGTTTATTTGGAGAGGAAGGGGCTAGGAGAGGCAATGAGCCAAAGTGTGTTTGTTATTTTGTGTAGAGTCGAGGCAGCTGTGTCACTCTGGTGATTCGTCCAGTGGGTTCACTCTCGGTACAGGAGTGTGTCACAGTGGTCATTCAAAGCTGACCACGTGCTCAAAGTATTGCATGCTCACGATCATTTTAGAACCGGGTAGACGATGGCTTGATTGCAGGGGAATTTTCTCCCTGTAGCGCCGCTGCCACCAAAAAAGTGAAAAATCAGTGTGCTTTTACAGACTTTTACAGCAAGCAAATATATGCATAATTATAGACCACCCCCCCTCCCCCACCACACACACAGACAACGATTATTGAGTACAAGACATGCAAATCTGGTTCTGGCTGTTTGGTTCAGGTGAAAATACTGGTAGAGGAACTGTGGGAATACAAAATGTCAGGTAACATTAGTAATAATTATAGGAGTTAATGAAACAGGAACTACTGCTGTTTGTATTCTGTATTTTGGCTCCACTGAAGGCTTTCATTAATGGGCCCGGAGGGAGTGTCGTCATGGCCACACAGCTGAACAACGCACAGGTGTCAGAGAGTTTCTCTAGGCTGACTTGGGAAAATACACTGGACAAAGCTCCCTGTCTGTCTGTCTGTCTGTCTGTCTCTTTCTACATACATCACAATCATGACAAAGAACTTCATCAGGGCTAAGCATGTGATCATTTTCATCCATCTATAGCGGGTGGCAGTAAAGAAAAAAATCAGGTCAGAGATTTGCCCGAATTTAGAGGTAAAGTTCCGTTTCTTCAATTGTCCCTCTCCTTCTGGCCTGAGTCATTATTATAACATTATTGTTACCACCAGAGACAGGTGCATCAGAATTGATTTACAGAGAATTTCTGTTCTCCGCACACCTGCAGCTTGGGTGTAAATACAACGTTGCAGTATCAGATAGGCACTTGAAAGCACCCCTGGGGTCTGAATGCAGGGCACATTTCAGCACAGGCACACGGCGGTAGCTGGACGGAGTCCTGGCTCTGTACAGTCCAAGTGCAGAAAGCCCTCAGCCTTCCTTCCTTGCCATATGCTGCAGGGCAGAGCTTTTTCAAAAAGTCACTCTCTCCCGTAGATTTCAAACACACCATCAGCCAATAACAGCAGAAGCAGAGTCTCCGTAGAAGCTTATTGACTTCTCCCTATGAAGCCAGTGATGAAGGCACTGAATCCGTCTGAGCAGTTTCTGATGCCAAAGTCCCTTGTGACGTTGTACTCAGCACGACACCATTCAGTGTGAAATACACATATCACGTCCATAGAGTAAAAGCCTTTATCTTTGCCCCCCCAAAGATGTCCCATTCTACTCAATTTATCACCTGTGGATACAAGCAAATCAGCGATCCGCTTATACTTAAGAGCAGACTTTCACTATGACACATCTGTAAAAAAAAGCTCTGCAAGAAAATCTTAATGATGCTGCTAAGTCACACTAATGGAATTCCACACTGGGAGAGAATGTTTCCAGAAAGTATGCCGACAATCAGCTTGGCAGGTGGACCTTGTAATGGAGCAGGAAAGGGGTGGCTGTGTCACACCTATCCATTGAAAGCTAGCTGAGAGCTGTGCATGTTTGTAAAGAGTGCCCTCTGCTGTTAAAAATATGTATGACATTGCTTTAATAGAATTATATTAGGCTATGTGCAGTGGGTTTAAAACTTTTTCCAGTGGCATCTTAATCCATATTTTTTTAAATCTTATTTCTACGAGATGAATAATAACTAAACTGTAGATTTCACTGTATTTTATGTGTATTATATCCAAACAGGCTTGAATTAAATGCATTACATGGTTTGTCTGAAACAGAATTCATCGCTGTCTTAGTGGACTTAGGGCTCTATTTTGCTTAATTCAGCTACACTCACACTGTCTTGACTCTTGGTACACTAGACCAGGTGTCGGGCTCAAGGCCCATCTATTTATTATTATGGACTCTCCAAAGTATAGGTCTGCAGATCACTAGAGGGCGCCTATGGGCCATCAATTGAGAAACCCCACACTCGCTTATGAACCAGGGCCATTTATCAGCATTGTGTAGAGAGAGTTCTACATTTGAATTTGACTTCAGGATTTGAATCTTGAAGAATCCTTAAGTTTGGTTTTCAGTTTTCTAATTGTCAGTTTGTCTGACAATAGGATTTGTTAAACCCACTTTCTGGAATACCCTAATGGACTCATAACTAAACACTAGCTATAAAGAGGTGCTCCTGAGGTACTATGACAGTCATGTGATTTACGGACTAGAGGGTTCGATGTCTCAAGTCACATTTCTAGTAACTTTCTAAGCACATTTGTCCATAGTGACATAAACTTTATGAGCATTCATTGGAGTAAATGTATCAAGAAATAAAGAGTTGATAAATATGCAAAAAAAAGCACTTCATGTCCTAGTGGTATGCTTTCATACCTTAGAACCCGATTTGTATCTGTAACCCTCAGTAACATATGTCTGAAATAATCAGCGGAGCAGAGCTTGGGAGAAGCACACTGTGATCTCAAGACAGCATGGGGGATGTGGCTTTTTCAGAACAGCGAATGTGTTGATCATTCACTCTGCTTTGTCGTTATCACTCGTCACTGCAAATGTCTACTTTTTGTTTTCCTTTCTCCACTCCAGCAAACGAACCCGACATGTGGCCAGATAGCCACACCTTGAACTTACACATTCCTGACAGAACACCCTTGTCACTTTATCTTCCGCGGTTTCCTCTCTCTTCTGTGTTGTTTCAATCCCTAGACTGTATCTTTGCATTGCAAATATGCCAATCTACCGGAATCAAGGACCATCGAGGATCAGTTTGTCTTGAACTCATATGGGAGACACACACACACAGCACTGCAACCAACTTTTCAGATTCCTTTAATATACAATAAATTATAAGTACTATAAAGATAAGGGAAATCAAAATGTGCACAATATTCACAGGAGCAGTAGAATGAATTCTCACAGGAATCAAAAAGGACACATACACTCAGGGTCATGCGTTCTTCCACTTGAAAATACACCAAATTCACACACACACACATGGCTAGTGCACCCCAACCCTGTGTCAGGGCCAGCACTGAACCTGGTAGCTAGTGAACTTTGGAAAGGAACAGTGCACCGGACAAAAATGTCCATTTTCTTTCAAAGCTACACAGAGGTATTATGGGTAACAGTGCGCAATTGTAAATCTAAATGCTAGTTATACTTTGCTGTGCTTCTGCGACTGGTAAGTGACAGGTCTATCCGCGTTTTCAGGCAATCCTTATTACGAAAAATCATTGCCTTCTATCGTAAGATTGAGTCAGTAAAGTCACATTACTGTATTTGTAGTGGAACACTTACTGGCAGGCACCTCCTTCTGGTGATCATGAGTCAACGTGTAGAGAGTTTCCCAACACGACTGTCCCAGAACTCTTCCACTGTATCAGCAAATTTTGGAAAGTTACTTCCCAGCAGATGCTGCTTCATAGTCACCAAATGCTCGCACACCCCCATAATCCACTACTCAAGTCAAAATGCAGAATATGAAGACGGAGCAAAGGTTAAGCAAGAAGAAAAGCTTTCTGCAAATACCTGTAGACCACTCAAAATCCGATCCAGGGATTTAGCAGGAACGAAAAATCAGTGGAAGCACAGGAAATGCTTCAATCATTCAAATGGAAGTGCTTTCGTAGCAGCTTGGGCAGGCATAAACATTTTTATACTTTCTGTGCCCTTTTTTTTAGCCTTTTGGAAGATAATGCTATTGAATTTTAAAAAAGATTAAGGGTTAAGCAGTTACCCTACAAATGACATTACAAATCCCGAATCAAAGTAGCTCACGTTTCTCATTTCTGTTCTCAGTTTAACCTTAGCCAACTCTACCCCTTCATACCATGCAGATTGTGAGGGCACATCATTTTAAAATCCCAGCACAGCAGTCAGTCACAATCGACCTTCAGCATGGAGTGTAACGCTTATTGTTGAAAATCGAACAGACGGCAGGAAGCATAAATGCTTGCAAGCTTAAAATGCCACCAGCATGTACAGAACCTACATGTCTGTCTATGTCCACTAAATGGTCTAAATAAAGCTCTGTTTGAAAATCTTATTATTTAGCTACTTGAACTGACTGATAACTTCACTGTTCAGTAGCTCATAAATTTATGTAAATTTCCTTGACATTACAAACTCATTTTGGTAAATAAATGACAACCTTTTAGATTTTAGATTGCTATAAAGGCTAATTAATCAACTTTTTTGCGTCTTTTTTCCCGTCTCCTTCAAAATGTTGCAGCAAGTTTACTAAAATAAAACCCACGTACCGTTCGCGATGCACTGCATGTAAGACCATATAGACACCTTGGCCACATTGACAACTGTTCAGTTACAGTCAGACAACATGATCCGTGACCCGATACAACAGCAATTCAACTATCTGTAAACATACACATACCCCAGTAAACAGATACATATACAGAAAAGACGTTACACATAACTAAACAATTTTTGTGACTGCACAATACATCATCTGAGCGACAGTAAACAGAGTAGCCAAATCTGACACCACAACCCTCTCACCTTACTTCAGAAGGTTGAGGTTTTAATGGGTTTTTTTTTCCCCTCTCAATTCACTTTCTGATGCAGCGCCAGAAAGCTAAACATATGGATAGCAAGGACTCAGAGGAGCCACAAGCTACTGCAGTACCAAACAGACAAAAAGACAACAAAATCGTGCCACCGTAAGGTTGTGCGCTTAGCTTATTTTGGGGTTTAGGGTCGTCAGAAAACAATGACTATTTGTTCCATGAGTATCTGGAGACAGAGGAACAGTAAAAGATGGCAGAAGGTTAAATTAACGAAGAACATTAAAACTGTTAAAACCCAATATGGACCCGGATTTGATCCTAACAGAGGAAGCTCTGTTAGTCATTACTGGGAGATTTTCTTTCATAATGCACAAAAAGAAAAGGCCTTTTTAAAACTCTCTTCAGCAAGGATTCAAAGTTGCCTTGAAATCAAGAGACCGCCTCTGGACAGCTCTGATGTCTCATTCAAGAAAATATAATGGTTTCTGGAATCCATAACAGCAGAACGCAATTCTGACAGCAGCATCGGCAAAATGCTTCCAAAGTACTTTTGGTATATAGAGTCCAGGTTTTGGCATTTCTCATTTCACAGAGGTAAAATGTACTTGTAACTCCCTGGATCTCACTTTTCACAACTACACACTAAAATCTATCAGCTGTGCAGATCACATTTTAATCACGGATCACTGGAATTCATTTCTCAAACCTGCTCAGAAGAAACTACGCACTGTGGAGCAACTTTCCATCAAACACCTCCCACCTTAAAGTACAGCTGTGCTGCTGTTGCATCATGACTTCGGAAGCCTGGCTGGATGCATCTTCTGACTGAGGAGAGGCAGTTCTTACTGTTCGTCCCCTCCCACGAGGAACCCCAGGATGAAATTAACCGCTCTCTGGCGATCGTGCAACGTTTGCTTGCCTGCTAAATTCGGTGGTGGCCGGAGGAGCAGACCATATCACACCTCCAACATTTGAAACTTACTCCTACTTGGTGGGTGAGAAGTTTAGCCCCAGGTACTCTGTCTTCAT
>JAACJT020000002.1:15711480-15738102 GCA_009936485.2 Gymnarchus niloticus | reverse complement strand
ATTAAAGGTAGGAGAAAATTAAGTGGCATTCAGTGCCCTGATGGCAACAGGGTAAAAACTGCTGTTTAGTCTGTTAGCATGAGCAGTCAGGACTGATAACCATCACTAAGCCTCAGACTTACTAGACAGGACCCAAGCTCATAAAAGTAACCAGAGGAATCAAGGATCAGATAGGAGAAAATTGACTTAGATCCATAAAGTCACCCGACTCACCCTTGGGGATGGACCCCCCCCCACCAGAACCCTAGCACTGAGGCAGGATACAGCAGTGTTTTCAGGAAATTCCAGAAAACTAAGAAACCACAAAAAGTAGACACTGGGAGTAAAGTGTGCGCAACCTCTAGGGTGTGCTGGGTCCATTCTATCGGCACTATCAAGTGTGAAGGCGGGCATGCTTGGCTGAAGCTCTGTTGTGAACCCACACATCTTTTCCACAAGATGTTGTCCTGAGTCCATGACCTATTTTGAACCTGGCACCATGTTTATATATGAGAAGCCCCTACGCCCACTATTTCTTCCCTCCCTCTTCTGGTTTTTTAAGCCAGCCCCTGTGGGGGGAAAACAGCTTAAGGAGCCAGCTCTCAGACACACACACACGGAGCTTAGCCAGGGTGGTTACTCAGACGGTTTCCTGGAATCTCCCCTCTCTCTCTCTCACTCTTTCTCTCTCACAGCACGCACACCAATACCATTGCAGAACGTCCCTCCACAGAGCAGCGACCACACTCGCTAGATCTTGCTCATATCGGAGGCTGGGCACACTCTGGACAGGACACTTCTGGGATCACGGAGCTGTCTTCTGCGGTCATCGTTAGTCAAGATCGCCATTGCTGAAGAAAGACATGGCTCTTAAACAAAATCCAGACAAAGAGCCCAACATTGAGCTTTTCATAAAGGTCAGTTCTTCATACTTACATATGTGTATTATCATTTTGATGTACATGTATCTCTTTACATCTGAAATATGTGTCAGAGACTGTAAACTTTACAGCGAATCATTGTGTCATATTCCATTCTTTATAGTATTCCTGGAATGTTCTAGACTGAAGGTCTGGAATCTTCAAGGGAAAAAAATATTAATTGACTGTGTAAGATGATTCAAACTGGGTTATATTTCTCCCCAGTGGAAACTAAAAGCATATTAAGACTGGTCTTCGGCAAGGCCACAGCGGTGTCATAATGCTTCTGTATCCTATAATACATCTTTCTTTAAATGGTGCTCAGCAGTGTTAACAGTTATAGGTAGGACCTGGATAATCAGTACTGAGTTTAAGAGGACAGCTTTGTGCAGACCATCGTTCAGAAGAGGTTAGCAGAGCTACACCCAGGATTGAATAACTTTAAGTCTTTAAGTGTCCCGGGTGAGACGTTTTTATCACTTTCTCCAGTCAGCACATACGGGAGGCCTCTGCCTTATCAATATCCAGGCAGAAGTGGGAGGATCTAAACTGTACTTGCCCCCAGTACTCAAAACCCCCCCTATTCAGCCCACATAGGCTCTAGGCTAAGGGACTGCATTGCTACCACATCTCACTGGACACACCCTTTAGTTTGCCTGATGCATAGCAAGGCTCTGCCCCCCCATTCATTACCACATCCTTCTGGACACACCCATTATTTTTTTAGACACATAAACATGGCCCCACCTCTCACTGTCACACCTATCTACGCACCTCTGTTGGTTTATCTTTTCATTGACACAAGACTCAGACATCCTCTGGGTCCGCCATATGCCAAACACACCCCCACAATCCCCAGCACAGTCTACTTCACTTTACAGCTGACCCCCACGCACACACATGAGCAATATCGAATATATATATGTATTCATACATGGGAATAGAGGAAGTGTTACTGTTTTGCTCTCCTCTGTTCAAGGGCGTGCAGACAGCTATCTCTCTATAAATCTTACACTGCTTTGTAATCATTTCATGTCCAGTTTTCCAGAGCATTCCTCATGGTGTGGGCTTTAAAGAATCTTCAAAGCATATAGGCTGTAATCTTGCAGGCTTCTGGCTTTTGGCCATTTCCTTCGTTCCAGCAAAGTTGTTTATAGAAGGAGGGGGGGATCAGCCACGCAAGTAATGAACATCTTATGCAGGGCTAAATAATCAGAGAACTGCTGTTTTATTTGCAACTCTGGCTTTACTTCTGGCTACTTCAGTACGGTGATGTTCTGAAGGCGGCGTGCCGGCTGTGACACGTAACCGTCTCTGCTCCTCTTGGCAGGCCGGCACGGATGGGGAGAACGTCGGAAACTGTCCTTTTTGCCAGAGGCTCTTCATGGTGCTGTGGCTAAAGGGTGTCAGATTCACAGTCACCACTGTCGACATGAAGAAGTAGGCCTTCCCACCTTTGGCCTCTAGCCGTGTTGCTATGTGCCCTGCTTGTTCTTAGTTTTTAGTTTCTTTTGTCGCCGGTAGTGAATGGAACAGTGTTGCGTATGGAATATTGATGTTTGGATCAAAAGACTGTTCTGCTGCGGTTTATTAGACCTTGAAGTCTTTTAATATTTAACCCAATAAAGCAATCATTAGGACTTAAATGTTGTAATAATCCTACCCTTTGTGAGGGTCTGAAGTGGCAATCCTCTATTAACTGTCTTATAGATTTACTAAATCTTCGCAGCTCGATTTTGATAAACATTGATAAAGGAATGTTAGTCCCTCTTTACTGAGCAGTCTTTGGCTATGGGGTTCCAGCTGCTGATGGGCACGTGTGGAGACTGTGAAACAATCGCTCTATTGTGCAATAAGTCAGGACGGAAATTTGTATTTAAGAGGAAACACACTGCAAGCTTTAAGCCAAACCACATCTTCAAGCCCACAGTGGCTTATAATGCTGATGGCAATAATTATAGGATTAAAGTAGAGTTAAACTGTAAAAAGTATATTACGGGTTTTAAGGGTGTTTCCATTTAAAGCATTAAAAACCAGCAAATATATATATAGACAGCTACTAAGAGAGAAGGAGGGAGGGGCTATTAGGTTGCCGTGGGAATTGATGGCTCCATTTCCAAGCATCCCCTCACCTTTTTCTTCCTCCATGGCCTCTTCATCTATAGGAAGCCTGCAGAGCTAAAAGATCTTGCTCCAGGGACCAACCCGCCATTTCTGCTGTATAATGGGGAGCTCAAGACGGACTTCCTCAAGATTGAAGAGTTCCTGGAGCAGACGCTGGCACCCCCCAGGTAGTGTAATCACACCACTGCCGGCGAGTCTGCAGCACCCTCTCCACCACCTTGCTGAAGGATGCATGTTTATTCATGATGGAGAAGGCCATGAGCCGGAAACCCAGCTCACAGTCTGCCCAGACTCATCTCGGTCATCTCTTCACTCCATTCAGGTACCCTCACCTCAGCCCAATAAACAAGGAGTCTTTTGATGTTGGAGCCGATATTTTTGCCAAATTCTCTGCTTTCATCAAGAATAGTCCAACCAACCAAGGTGAGAGAATGTGAAAAGAGAGACACCTCCTCCTTTACTGGTACTGTAAGGCTGTTGATTGGTTTACTATACATAGACTGGTATGTAGACATTGTTTTCTCTTTGAATGGTTTACTCAAAATAATACCTATACACCCTACCCTGATTGGGTGAAAAGCTTAAGATTACAACACTGAACAAAATAAAGTGCATAGTAATAATAATAATAATACATTAATTTAGAACTTTTCAAGGACTCCAAGATTCTTAATAATGAACAGACACACAACACAGAGCATAACTAAATAATAAACAATACTACAATCCAATAAAGATGTAAGGTTGATACATTCTATTGATGCGATGGAGGATAGAGGGCATCTGGCAATGGTGCAAAAAGGAAGTAGTCTGTCTGAATCAAACTAGAATTCCTAGATAAACTAGGTTTTAGGTGAGATTTGAAACTGGGGAGAGAGATGTCAGACATTTTGGCTTGGTGATGCTAATACATATGCTATCTGGATTCTAGCCACAGCCAAGTGTGTTACTTAAGGATAGATTTGTGTTCTTTACTCAAGTGCAAAAATTCAGTAGTTTCTGCTGTGTCCACTCCCCAACCACCCACCTACCGTTATCTGTACCACACAGTCCACGAGAAGGCCCTGTTGCGGGAATTCAAGCGCCTTGATGATTATCTGAACACACCCCTTCCCGAGGAGATTGACCACAACTCTGCAGAGGAAGTCCTCGTCTCCAGCAGGAAGTTCCTAGATGGTAACCGGCTGACCCTGGCTGACTGCAACCTGTTGCCCAAACTCCATGTCATCAAGGTGGGTACCATAATGACACTTGGTCATCTTACATTGAATTTAATTGAATTAGTGTTCAATATAGTCAGGCATTGATTTTTCTGCCACAGTTACGTATGTGATTTGACTACTGAAAACAGCTGAATTAATTGC
Organism: Gymnarchus niloticus; assembly: GCA_009936485.2. Classification (NCBI taxonomy): domain Eukaryota; kingdom Metazoa; phylum Chordata; class Actinopteri; order Osteoglossiformes; family Gymnarchidae; genus Gymnarchus; species Gymnarchus niloticus. The sequence goes on along the minus strand of JAACJT020000002.1, from coordinate 15,733,715 downwards.
TCTTCAGATTGGTCCTTCTCAGGGCTGTCTATTTATATGGAAACAAAAAACCATTTTTGTTTTGCAGGTTGCCGCCAGGAAGTATTGTGACTTTGACATCCCCGCCCATTTTATGGGTGTGTCACGCTACCTGCGGAACGCCTATGAGCGAGAGGAGTTCAGCCAAACCTGTCCAGCCGACGTGGAGATCGAAAGGGCCTACTTGAGTGTGGCCAGCAAGAGGAATTGAACTGAGCTCAAGTAGGCTAAACGCTGATGACAGATTGGCACTATGTATAACATCATAAAAAGCAGGATGTTACCACCACCTCCATTTGCTGGATTTTAACCTTCAGTATGTCTCATTTAAGAGCACATCACTCCCAATCCTAATACTTCAACAGATGTCTTCAAGTCCTGTATCACAACAAAGGTGTGGCTGCCCTGCAAAGTTTACTGGTCAATGTTGCCTGGACCCAACAGTAGTAAACAAATGATGCAAAGAATCATCTGTGTAGACCTTCTCAAAAAAAATTTCATTTCTGTTAGCCATAAAGATGAAGGAGCAACCAGTTCTTCAAGTAACTAACGTTGCAGGAGGTTTTTGTAATTTTACTCAAAGCTGAAATATCATGGTCCATGGTGACGTGGTAATGAAGACCAGCATACAGGTAACCGCCCTAAATCCAGTTGCACGCATGATATGTTTGAATAGCTCCCCCTGCAAGATAGCTTCATAAGGCACAGAAAGGCCTGATGTGCATTCAACTGTATTTGTAATATGCAACTTTATTTGTATTTGTGTCCATAGTGTAAATATATATAAATATATTTTCCTATATATACTTTATATTGATCATAAAGCATCATGAAGTGAGTACAAACCACTTTGTGATAACCGAACAGAATCAAAATGATGAGAAACAGCACGGTGGATTTTACTGTACCCTCATTAGCAGAGTTTTATTGATTAATCACTTGGCACAAACATTTAGCAATGAAACAGGAATGAGCATTAAATGGATCCAAAGCCAATAAAGTTTCTCACGCACTACATGTTGTTTTTTTTATTCTTGTTGAATCCTTTACCTTTGATGAAAAATACCTCCTCATTTCCTAAAGTCTGACATGTTATTATGAACTCTTAAAAAGCTCATTTTCATGTCGGGGTGTGTGTGACAGGAAGAGAGAAAAATGTCCCTAATACTTCACTGCCTCCTTGTGGAAAAAATGCCATATTAATCATTGGCTCCTCTGAATACTACGGCCCTTGAGTCATAATATTCAAGAATTGACATGATTTAAAATGAGTGTATTGGTGATATATCACTTATACTTTGCAGATTTTGGTTTTTGGCCAATACCCTGATCGTGAAGTAGGCAGTGCTGAGCAACCTAAAAACACAAGCGGTACCACCAAAACCAACTTACGCCGGCCCCTTAATTTTAAAAGCACAACGGAACACAATATTCTTCCAGTTAAACACAGATTGCTTTTTAAATCATAATGTTGGGTGGCTCTCCTCTAAAATCCAAAAATACACATTTCTCTTAATATACAAAGAGATAGACGCATTGTCTTCCAGTTCCGAGGTGAAATGAGTGTGGAACGTGGAAGTGGGGTAAAACTGGAATAAGCACACAGTATCTCTATGGCCAAGCCAGGATGCCACTTCATGGGGGTGGCCTCTTTCAGTTCGTCACACAGTACTTCCAGAAGCAAGCTGTTGGCCGAAAGAAAAGAATCACAGGATTTTTTTTTTTTTTTTACGGGAACTAATTTCTGCAGAAATTTAGCAGTTCCACCCTGCTTTGGGAGTGAGGGACCTCCCACCATGTAGAGCTGGAAGTCATGCTCTTAAAAATCAGCTGATGCTGCCAATTTAACAGGAAGTCTGGAGTCAAACTACATCTCATCCTCCCACGCAGATTCACTATCCTAAGTGATTCCTTTTAGAGTTCATCTTTACTTGTTTGCACACATACTGAACATATTGCAATCTGAACCCTGAAAATCTTGGTTGAGGACCATAGCAAACATAATACGATGGTCTAACCTCGCTTGGTGGTCTTCGGCAGGCTCTGCTCAGAGCGGAAGAAGCCTTGAGTCCACAGGCTGTCCACAGCAGCCAGCTTGAACATTGCTGTCTTAAAATCCTCCACCTGGTGTGAGAGGAAAGTGTATAGAGACATCAAGTAGAGCAACAGGTGTCATACCACCCGTGGCTCACATTGGCCTGACCACAGCCACCAAAAGAGAAGTAATCCAACAACTCGAAACCTGACCTTTTAATTCGGAAAACTAATCGAACACTTGCTGTAAGTCCAGGGGTGATGTTACTGTTGTAGGGGACTCTCTTACAGTGGTCTTCAGTATGGTAGCATAGCAGTTATAATAGATGGACTGATGTACAGAAAGTCATTTTTGATCAAAGTTTCACACAGAAACTTATCTAAGAATCTTAAGTAGCACTCCTAATCAGGAAATATTCTGACCAAACCTATAGGGAAGAACAATGGCAGATAACTCAAAGGGCTTCATGGTCACCAGGATGTCAATCTACTTTCAGCATCATGAAGCTTGTCATTTATTTAATACCTTACCATGTTGCTGATGTTTTCTTGCTGCAGGGATTCTTTTACTGCTTGAACCGTACAGAAGATGGAAAAGATTATAGATCAGAGAAATGCAATAAATAAATAAATAGAGATAAAGATGACATACGGACAGGACATTCTTCAGATACCACTGCTCCTCAGCTACTTTTGATACTGATTCATACTCAAAAAATCACTTTAATAACTGATATTGGGCAATTCTTGCCAAAAAAATCATTATGTATCTCATACTCATCACGACCCACAAAATGGTTGTTTACATTCATTTCAATGTAAATCCAGTAAATTACACAGAGATGCACATGGTCTCCTCACCTTTGGCCCATGTATCACTGTTTGGATGCAGCTGAAAAGGGTACGAGTCTTTGGCATGCCTGTGATCCTCAAGGTCTCCCTGTTCCCCCCGCTCCTCCGCTACCAGTTTCTGGATCAGTTCTAATAAGATGTGAAATTTGTCAGTGTTGGCATAAGGCATGACTGAGGCATGACTGCAGTTGGTAACAGCAAATTTTTCTAGTAAATACTGAAAACACAGTAGGCATAACCATGGTTGGGTTGCTTCGTCTTCTTATCACTTATACTGGTCCAGGTTGTTTTGGGGGGGGCAGGAGCCTATCATGTGCTTTTAGTGATTATTTATTCATTTACTTACTCTCTTCTGAATCACACATTGCAAATTTTAATTCAACCTTAATCAGAAAAGGGTGTACTGTATCTTTACAGGGCTCAGGTTGTAGCTAATTTTGCAGCTGAAACTGTTGTTACTCTGGTTGTGACAAAATCAAAATCTTAATATTCACACAGCATATTAATCCATAATTTTCACTTCACTTTTTACACACAAATCTTCTCAAACTGTAAATCTCTGATAGAAGTTTATGCCTTTAGTCAATGGCCAAAGGTCACTGGATAAACTTTAGATCAATATAGACACGCCCACACATTTATGCAGCCCCTTATCAGTCACAAACATAATCCCTATCCCTGTATCAGCCTCTATATCATCACACTTCAATGGCCAACATAATCCAGTGCCAAGCAGAAATTCTAGCTCTTCTAAACATCCAAATCACGAGATCATCACTTGTGTCCACATAACGGAGGGAAATATAAGAAGCAACAGTAAAGCAACATTTTGTTCATGTACATGAAATAATGGATCGAATGCCTAATCAATACAAATGAAAGCAGCAGAACTGGAGGCTACAGTATGGAACATTTCACCTACCTGCTGAAGGCACCAGGCTCATGGTGGAGTACAATGGAATAGTCTGGGTTCTTCTTGCAGAATATAGCATTGCAGAGACACAGAACAGCGCCCAGGTCAGCATTACGATGGCTCCTCAGGTTCTCTCTCCCTGGTTCTCCCCAGAGGGCTTGACTTTTATCTGTCCCCCCACCATCTGTCTTGGCTCCTGTAATATGTTATCGTGTCACATCAGCCTTGGTGCTAACAGGCTTGATGTACGGGCACCCTCGTCAGAGATGTGATGGGGGACTAGCTGTCATTTTAAATCTGTCCTATCTCTGGTTGCTCAGAGTGCTTTGACAAATGTTTAAATTTTGACACAATAGAATTCTGATCAAGATTAAACCAAAAGGACAGCAATGAGCTGTCAATACGACCAATAAAACATTATGTGGGACAAATACTTTTAAGTATCAGATGTGGATTCTTGCTATTCTCGAAGCAGTCATGAATTACTCTTCCAGATAGCCAATATTACAATGCCCATTTTATTATCTTTAACTAATTATCTCTTGCTACCAGAGACTCAGTGGTTTGGTTGGCCTTTTATATTTGGAAAAGCTCTACTTTATTGCTTAAAATGCACCCAATGATCCTTCTCAATGAGTTCTTGTTCCATTATATTGTCATTGTTATCTTAAAAGTTTTAAAATATGGTATATTTTCCATTGTCACATGGCCATGGTATTCTCTTCTTACCTCTAACAAAACATTTATTTTCTTCAGTAAAAACTAGTAAATCTGCTTCATACAAAAGTATCCTCCCATAGTCATCACAACGTTCACAGTAATGCTGCTGATTAATATTTAGCTCCATAACAAACAAATAATAGCATTCAAAAAGAACAATTTGAGCACAAGCCTCAAAAGCACCCTAAAGTAGAATTTTAAAAGCACAGTATAAAACTGTGAAAAAAGTTCAGAATTTACGATTGTCCTCATCCCCAAATGGGGGATACATAGGCTCTCAATCAAAGTGAAAGGTTTCTAATAATGCAGGAAAGGAACATCACCAAAAGATCTGGCACTTGGACCGAGATGGATGAAGGTGTCTTACAGTATGTGATATGACTATTGGAAACACCAGATCCTGTGATGATTTCTCATCCATCCCACTGAAGTGAGAAATTGTGTCTAAATATAGAATGGCTGATTACTACATGCTTCAAACGAGTGCCAACAGACAGTACGAAATGCTGTAGTGCTCTGAGCAAATTTGAAGCTTTGTCCTTCATGACAGGTAATCACATTTTTTTCACACTGTTGCTGAGCTGAAAAAATAAACTGGGAAGAGAGGACATAATGATACTTTTGATGGTTCTAAATCCTCAAACATTCAACGGGTATCATAGCAATTAATGTATAATGGTGCTATTTGTTCATGGTGTTTAGGTAATATTACTCTTAAGTTCCCATTGTTATGGAGATTTCACTGATGATTCCTCCAAATCTCTGATTTAAGTTTCATACAGTGATGACCAAAATTAGAGAACAATTTATGAACACTTGATTTTTCTGAAATATTGTTAATCTTCATTGCTCAAAATTTGAAGGAATTTTAGCTGTGGGTTTATCACTGTTCTACTAGCATGTTTTACAAAATAATCAAGGCACTTCAACAAAAACTTTTATTTCGTGGAAAACACAGTGATCAAAATTAGAAAACAGTAACCATTGTAGCAGCAAAGGAGATTACAACTAAAATTTTTGGAGGGTTACAGCTTTCAGTAATTAGTAGGAAGTGTAGAGGCCCTTGAATGATTTCAGCACATCTGAGCCTGGAGGACATCACTAGTTTCTTACACTCTTCCTCCAGTCTCTTCCACATTTTGGTAACTGTAGTGGGTTTCTTAGCCATAACTTTGTCACCAAGGATTTTCCAGAGATTCTCGATCGGGTTTAGATCTGGACTCTGGGCTGGCCATTTCATTATTTCAATGTTGTTATCTTCAAGGAACTGCTTTACCTGTTTTGCAGTGCGGCAGGGGACCTTGTCTTGCATGACAATTGTGGGCTGATTGGGAGATGCTCACAGGGAAGGAACTGCATGTTGCTGAAGGAGGTTCTGATGAACATTTGCAGTCACCCTGCCATGTAGCTGTATAAGAGACCCAACTCCTACTGCAGAAAACATCCCCCAAACCATAACACTTCCTCCTCCAAATTTAATTGACTTCTTTACACACTTTGGGTTCAGTCTTTCCCCATTTTGATGCCGAACATAATGTTTCCCATCAGACCCAAATAAATTAAACTTGCTGTCATCACTAAAGTAAACTCTGGACCAGTTCTCCTCTGCCCACAAAACATGCTCCTCAGCAAAGGTTAGTCAAGCCTTTTGATTTTTTCTGCTGATGAGCGGCTTGGTCACTGCAGAGTGAGTTTTCAGTTCGAAGTGTCTTAAACGGAGAGACACTGTATGCTGAGACAGATCCTTACCCTGTTCAGCGCTGAACTGGCGAGCAATTCCAGCTGCAGTGTTGAACCAATTCCCCATTGAAAGTCTCCACATTTTCCTGTCCTCTCATACATTTGTCTTACGTGGATGACCAGCATTTTTGGGGGACTTGAATGAATTAGTGTCATTGTAAAGCTGCAATATTCTAGACATCACAGACTTGTAACCACCAACTTCTCTTGCAATGGCTGAAAGGATTATCCCTTTGGCCTTCATCTGAACAACCTGCTGTTGCAGGGTTTCAGTCACCTTAGAGTGGCTCGCCATCTTGCAAAGTAATGAGGAGTGCTGCCAGATAAATAGGGCTTGTCAGATAATTAAGGATTTTAGCACCAGTGGGATGTAGAAGACAGGAGGGGATGGAGACAGTTGATCCACTGTGGTGACCCCTGCTGGGAGCAGCCAAAAGAAGATGATAAGCACCAGGTACCAGATTAACACAAATAGCTGGGAGGTATCTGAGAGTGTTCTCTAATTTTGATCAGAGTTCTTCAAATTTCTCATTTAAGATTTTTTATATTGTGCTTCAAAATACATTTAAATTATGAAATATGCTTTATAAAACTGCCCTTCTATTCCAGTTAGGATAACTTAAAATTGGGATAAACAGTGATTTTGAAATTTAGGAAATTGTAAGTTATCTAATTTTGTTTACTACTTATAGTCTGTAGAGCAACAGCACATTTGCACTGGAACTATGCACAGTTCCAAGTACATTACAGTCATGAGTTACTATTTAAGACTCAAGCACTCATAAGGATGGCATTGATAATTAACAGGTTTAATACAGACCTTGTTTTAATACCTATAAAGTTCAAGGTCATACAGATTTTGTTCCATTTCGAGGGCGTAAAACTTCCATCTTGGCAGCGGTGGGATTCGAACCCACGCCTCCAGAGAGACTGGAGCCTAAATCCAGCGCCTTAGACCGCTCGGCCACGCTACCTACAAAGTGTAAACATTGGCTCTAAGATTTCCATGGCTAAAACGTATGAAACTAAAGTTTTGACCATATAACACTGGTATAAAGAAGTGTGAAATCTGTACGTTACATTAGCATTGAATTGTTTTGAATTAAAATTTAAATCATTTACTATTCTTTATGTCCGTTGCATTTTTCTCGTTAATGGTCATTAATCCGTGGATATTAACGGCCTTTATTTTTTATACAAAAGACCGTGAACGCTTTGGAGTACGGCTAAAGTGTTCATACTATATGTCAATATTACTATAATGTGCCGATACTTTCGCTTTATAGAATCTACATATTCGACGGTTTTCGTTGTTGATGACGAATCTCCGTGTCACAGTTTAGAAGACCACGCAACGCGCTTTACAGAGTGTCATTTTTCGCCGCCGGTTATTCGCTTTAATTTGTTGCGGTATACCGCCCACCCTTAAGGCAGAGGTTTTTCTCGGGACGGAACGGTTTATCCAGAGTACTAGCGGTAGACGGAGTTCATTTTCTGAACTCCAATCGCGTACGTGTTCGACCACGTGGTCGGAAGTTACCCGGAAGTTAGCGTTACGCCAAGTAGCGGTTTCCAAAATGAAACTGGAATGATGCTCGGGAGCGGTAGGCTGTTATCTGTTTTTTCTTGCCCACGGACTGAGGGTGATAGGTAATGACGGTTTCAAAATTATGCATATTTTTTAAAGGCTAGTTAAAAATGTACTGACAGTTAGCATAACGCATTGTTATAGTGTAGACTTGGGTCTAGCTAGCTCACCATCTGCAGTCTTCCAACTACTGCATGTTTTGATGTGGGGTGTGATAGTATGCAGTGTCTAGTATGTTGAGACCAACCCGTTACGGTGTGGTGCAGGTTATTCAGTTCACGTTTATTTTTTATAAAGCGCCATCTCCAGCCTAGGTGCCCAAAGCGCTTCACATACGCATTACAGTTCCCAAACTGGGGCGTCAGTAGTTGGATCTTCAACGTATTAGGATGCAAGTTAGAGCTACTGGCCTAAGAGGATCGCTAATTTAAGCCCATCAGCATTTACGACCCCGCGTAACGCTTTGTTCCTGGCTACAGTGATTCGCTGTTCTGGTAGTGTTACATGGTAGGGTTTAATATGATTTCAGCTGGAAGAAGACTAAGAATGCAAAACGTTTGCTTGATTGTTTTCTTAATTAAAATGCCAATATTTTCATCATATTTAGCCGTGGTATTTCAAGACCCGCCCTTGGGGTGCTCCAGTCTAATGTACTATTATTCTGCTAGCCTTACTTAGCTGAATTTTGAAAAAGACACCAGCTCAGGGCAGCACCAGAAATGTATTTTTTTTGTTGTTGTTTGTTTCTGTTCTTGTGATTGCAGTCCACGTCACTGAATATCATAATTGGGATCAATAAAATTTGTCTATCTACTTGTATACATATGGTCATTACCAACAGTAGTGATGATGAAGCTGGTACTTATTTGCCATTTGTACAAGTACTGGTACATAGGGATACTGTGATCCCTTCATGCTCTCCTATTAGATGCAAAGACCTACACAGATACAGGTGAGAGTGAAGCTTTGGGTGAGAGTGCAGTCAGTCATGTATCTGGAGCAGTTGATGTAGTTTAAGGCTTTGTTCAAGGTCCCAACAGTGATAGGCCTGACCTTTACTGATTCTAATCCCACTCTATCAGTCATGGTATTCGAACTGGTGACCTTCCAGAAAGGGGTACAGATTTCAGCATAGGGCTGTCTATTTTGTGGGTTTTCTGGGTGTTGTCAATCTGAATGGTACTACAAGCATCATGGGCTTTCATCTGACCTGCTTTCTCTCTGCCAGTAGACTGCCGTGAACATGCTTGCAGAGGGCAGTTCCTTCATAAAGGGCCTGTTCCTCGGGAGCCTCTTTTGCCTGGTGATGTCTGTACTGGTGAGCTACAGCCCAAGCTGGCACGCAGGCCGGGGGTCCCATCTTCACCATCACGTCAAGGCCCCCAGCAAAGAGGAGCTGCAGCGGCTACCTGAAACCCAGAGGCTGGAGCTCAGCAAGAGAGTGCGGGTGTACTGCGCTATCATGGTCCAGCCCAAGAACCAGGAGCACTGGGCCACAGCCAGGGATACCTGGAGCAAGCACTGTGACCGGGCTGGGTTTTACAGCCCTGAGGCCTCTAAGACACTGGAAGCAGTGGAGCTCCAGGAGCAAGATGAGTGGGCAAGGATGCGCAAGGCCCTGAAGCATGCCTATGACAGTGCGGGGGACTTGCAGTGGTTCTTCTTGGCTCGGCCCACTACGTTCGCCATCATCGAGAACCTCAAGTATCTGGTGCTGGACAAGGATCCCGTGCAGCCCTTTTACATCGGGCGTGTATCGAAGTCCGGGGAGCTGGAGTACGTGGAGTACGAGAGCGGCATCGTGCTCAGCCGCGAGGCCCTGCGCCGGCTCACCGAGGCCTTTGAGGACAAGGAGCGCTGCCCGGAACGTGGGCGCTCCCTCTGGAAGCTGAGCGAGGAGAAGCAGCTTGCCGAGTGCCTGAAGTACCGCGGTGTGTTCGCGGAGAACGGCGAGGACGCACAGGGCAGGGACCTCTTTAACAGCCGTAGCGTGGGCTCTCTGGTCTCCGACAGCCTGGCCCAGGACCGGGCCGACGTGGTGGAGAGCTGCTGTTCTGATGTGGCCGTCACCTTCTCCGGGATGACGCCCAACCAGATGCAGGTCATGATGTTCGGGGTGTACAGACTCCGCCCCTACGGACATGCATTCCATGACTCCTTGATGTTCCTCCCCCCCGTAGGCTCGGAAAATGATTGACTTTGGTGCCTTGGCTGTGTGCAGCAGTTAGTGGACCCAAGGCCTGACCAGTAATGCCTGGCTAGTAATGCCTGACCAGTAATGAGCCTAATTTCACATTCTGAGCAGTATTTTGAACAATGGATGGTGTAATGTCCTAAATGGATCACGTGAAAGGGAACACACATAAATACTGATGATATTAAAATTTTCCTTGAAAACATGCAGTGCTGCTTAGGTGGCTTAGTGATAGCTGGCGTCGTTCCAGCTTAACATTCATGTCGGTTCTTCTGCCCTAACGTTCTAATTATTCATTACATTCAACTTATTTTGTGCTGCTACTGATAGTGGTTTGTTGAGCACCCCACCACGCTGAGGTACCAGAGATGACTGAAACATAGAAAAGGCATTAGGCTGCAAGACATTGATGCCGTACTCTCAGAAGCATGCCATATATTGGAAAAGTCACATTGACGTTGAGTCCAGCATGAAGCCAGTCTATGGCAGTTTAAGGATTGATATACGTAACTGATCATGGTTATTGAAAGAACTAGTACTGAAACTTTTCATTTTGAAATATTTTTAAATACGCATGGTGCAGGCGACTTTTAATACACACGGAACTGCAGTACTCTAAATCTGTAGACATCTGAGAGAGATTTAAGGTTTGCAAGGAGGACTCAGACAGGACTGTGGGATACGACAGTCCCTGAGCTGCAGCAAAGCACGAGGCACTGCATGATTCCGGTGTCCTAGAGCTGGACATGGGCACGAGCTTCAGTAAATGAGCCAGCGGTGCTGTGATGCCTCGGAATAAGCCAAGGTCGGGACAGCTGAGACAGCAGGCCGATCCCGGTACCCGCACTCTGTATGCGGTCCCATACGCACCTGCGTAGGTGTGACTCACGCTGTAGGTGGAGATAGGTTGGAAATGAAGGCAGGACTATGCCTTTCAGCTTATGGTGCATGCTCAAGCTAAGTGACTGAGACAACAGGTAGCGATAATAAGGTGACTTTGGGGTTAAATGGTGAAGTAGGATGTGGCATTCAGTCTGGGGTGTCCCCTCCCTTTTGCTTCCTGGAATAGGCTCTGGGCTCACAGTGACCCTACTCTGGATAAGCAGTTATAGAAAATGGATGGATGGACAAAAATGCATGTCCCTCCTGGGCTACCGTAACACCATCAGTTTTGACTGTACTAAGCAATTTAACTGCAGTAATCGTAGAGTGATAGCTTTTGAAACAATGAACATCTCAGCCTCTTTTGGATCAAATATTCAGTTGTGTTTTTGTTGTGCAAGTCATTTTGAGGACTGAGTAAAAGGTCCAGTATTATTCAAGCATATAAAAGCATTTTTCTGCTTTAATTGAGCTTATAGCTGTAAATGTGTAATTAAAGATTTAAGTGATTTGTATCCTATTGTTCATTTATCAAGTTTAAACAAACTTACTGTGAACAGTCTAATGACATTTTCATTCGGTGGTTCTAACCAACCTGAACTGTGTGCCACTTCAAACATTCATCTTTCCAATTCTAGTTTTTCCTATTATGTCTGAAATTGAAGAAAATTAAATCTGCAGATATGCTTGGGCAACAGTTTCACATAATCCTAATTCAGTTTTGATATTAAAGCATATTTTTGAAAAACAGTGGATGGTGTGTGTTTTCCATCTTATCTCAGACATTTACCCTGGACACTGTTGCACAAGAATTTCGCTATTCTTTGAATACACGATAAAACTATAAACTAACCAAAAACTCATATGAGTGTCCCTCCAATGGGTTGAGAGGGCTGATTATGTTATACACCATCAAATGATAATTACTTTATTAGTAAATGAACATCAAGTTGAAGCACTTCTAAATGCAAACAGAAAAGGCATTAACATGGATTGAGTACAGGCATTTATTAGGTTAAGTCAGATGAAAGGTGGCGTCAATTACAAGTCCGTTGATGTAAACAGTAGTCCGCTAAGCTGGGGCCACCTCACACCATTCTGGGGTTTGGGGTTGAGATGCGGCCATCACTTGTATGTCTTCATGTGCCACAGCCCGTCGTTCAGATAGTGAACATTCTCAATGCCGATGCCCTTGTTGACCTTCTCTCTGTTGGGAGGGAGACCATGTCAGTCAAAGTGTCCTCATGCTACTGCATGTAGCGCTAATCACAGAAATGCTATATTTCCTACACATAGTTGTGGCAGAAGCCAAACACTGAGGAGGTTCAGATAGATGAACCACATAGACTGCACTGCTCTAGCCATTCTAGTGTAAAGAAAAATCTGCTGGATCCATATGTACCAAGCATCCTTCATTTACTCAGCACAATAACCAAAAAAGCTGCAGAAGAATTCCCAGTTACTAAGATCACCTCAGAGGCTCCCCAAAGATACAGACAACATCCCAGTTAACTGGGGCTTCAGTCATACAAGGACAAGAAGTTCTCTTACATGTTTTCTGAGGACATTTTCATTACGCCAACAGAAAGCGCATGCTGCTTGCCCTCCGCCATTATGGCCTGTAGCACAATTAGTGTCAAAGAAACAGCTCCACAAAGATTGAGTGACAAACTAAACCACCATACCGTAATGAATACACCCCTCCCATTGAGGTGGAAAAGGCCTGCATTTTCCAGAAAAATTCATGAAGGATATGTATATGTATTACACAATCAAATCAGGTCACAACTGTGGGCACCATTCTCCATATGAGAGCAGTTCTACCATGCCAAGCTCATCATAACATATCATTTCCTATACTGAACTCCCCATGAATAGCCACCATGATTACTGCCTGGCATCTGGACATTGAAAGGATACAACTACAGTATCTGGGGCAGCTGGGTACAGTTTGGCTCCTGGTGATGTGAGTCCTGGACACATGATGTTGGCTCCACTGAGCACAAATTTGATGGCCCCTTTGTCTACTTGCTGATGTGGAAGAATGAAGGGATCTGGGTGGGACAAAAAACGAGCTGATAATATGGAACATTGGTGACATGACCCAAAGAAAGGAAAACAGACATTTGGGGGGGGCGGGGGAGTACATGCAGGTATTAAATGCTCAGTTAAAAATAATTTCAGAAATTCTATTTGAGAAATACACTGTTACATCAAAGAAAACGAGGGATGGGAAAACTTTAGTAAAAATATACATGCTTCTATATATATTCAAACTGTTTTCATGTTAACATGTTTACAGCCCACTCAAGGGTGCGAAATGTGACAAAATTCAGAACACCCACATGAAACATAGAACTGAATATCATTCTACTGCTGAGAAAAAAAAAAAAACAGGTTTGGTCGTGAAGGTAAATCTTACACTTGTGCAGAAGTCTGAGTGTGGGAAAGAAAGGCCCTTCCCTCTGTCTGAAGAAAAGCAATTCTCCATTTACTGTCAAGATTTCAATATGTTCGTGGCTGCAATGGTAACAACAGGAGAGATGAAACACACGGTTCATAAATCCAAATATGTAATTAACTCACTCATGAAATTTAAAAAAAGCAATACTCATACAACAGATTTTTTTATACCAGTAACCTCAGAAAAACCACAAGACACGTATGTCATTTTACCATCGCACTATTTTCACGGGGTCCTTTTTTGGCATAATTTGGTTGAGCCATGACTCGATGTCTGGGAACTGGTCCAGCAGCTGGTTCTTGATGCCTTTGATAACGGACGTCTTCAGCTGGATGCAGTTGGAAACATTTTCCTTCTCATCGAATCTGCAACGAGACAACACGTACAATTTGGTGATGAAAGAAATTTAAAAATACGTTCCAGTATCAGCATTATGCGCCTAACGCTAGTCACATAAGCAAATGGAAACACCAATAACTGACTGGGGAAAAGGGAATGGGAACCATGCATTAACCATATTTGAAAAACATGATCCCAGTATTGACGAGGTCGCTAAAATTAACCCATCAAACAGCATATGTCACAGGTGTAATCATCAGCTAGAGGAATCATTACACTAAAATGCTAAACAGCTACACCTGGATGGACACGTATGAACCTGTAATAATACTACCACGACAGCTACATTTTCGGTATTACTTTTCACGTAAGCAATTACAGCAAAGCAATATCGACTTCAGGTGCTTGAAAATGTGTCTGAATTGCGGAAATTCGTCGTCAGGCATTGCAGTTAGCAGCAAGTTAACGATCTTAGTGGTTCAAGCGAACAAACCCAACTTTTTAAACATCCTCGGTGTACGCTTTCTCTCAGGACAGGTCCGGCAATTTTTCTTCGGTTGTGGACGTCAGCACTACCGATAGGCATGAATCAGTCAGACCCACACTGTGTCCACGCTTCTTCTCCCCGCAGGACACAACTTTACAGCAGCCGATGCTTCATTGCGACAGTGTTCACAATTTACGACATACATCACGACATCGTTCGACAAAAACGGCAAGGATGTAGAAATAATATATAGAGTGCCCCCAAGTGCCCCCATTAAGTACCGCCAGAAACTGCTTTTTGGATTATTTTGTGTCACGGGATATTAAGATATGCGGGGTGTTGCCATGTCACATGATGAAGCAGTGAAGACAGTGTTCTCCCAGTTTGATTTTGTTTATTTACTGTTTAAGTGAATACGTGTGCATTCATCAAGCAAGGCTCATGCTATGTGCTGACTAATTCACATTCAAGAAGCATAACTGGTGCAAAGGATGTAGTATCCAGGAAAAGCCTCATTGTATGTCATGCTAACGTTTTGTCTTTGCTAGACCATATTACAATCCTGGGTCTAACTTTACAGGCAGAGGGGGAACCTTTTGAGATTACTCCTGTTAATGTGACTGGCAGAAGTACAACACCTCAGTCCTCTGAAGGTAACCATTCAAATGTCGATAGAGTCCAGCACAATGACAGCACAGCACTGAATGGAAATGAAGTATGACTGTCTGTAAAGCATGTCAGTCCAGAAGTAATGATGCTGCATGGTGATGCGTCAGAACCCTTAGAGAAGCTGGACAGAGCTAGACACAACAAAGTCTGTGAAACCATGAGCAGTGATTTATCTGGCAGTACTGGAGAGATCATGAGATGGATAGACAGTAGTGGAAGCAATTAACATGAGTTTGGGCAGGCTTCAAGAGGCGGTGGCGGCCTGGTGTGCTGTAGTCCATGGAGTCGCGAAGAGTCGGACACGACTGCGTGACTAAACAACAACAACTGGAGAGATCTAGTTTCTACTGGTCAGGGACACAATGAATGTTTCAAGTTCAGTCATATGGCAGAGCCGCAACAAAAAAGCATATGTTCCAAATTGGGTATTACCTACAATGAGGAGGTTCGTGTAGATATGCATACAGCTCTTCCACTGGGTGATCCTTACAAAATCAAGCCTATTACTGGTAATGGTAATTACTTTTTTCAATCACAAGCCTTTGTTTAAGTGGTAGTGAGACAGAACACAGTAAGATCAGACGTGCTATTGTTTCACATATGGAGAAAAATCCATCCAAGTCCTTCACTTGTCTTAGTTGAGGTTACTCATCAGTCTTTCAGTATATAGATGCATCTCGGAAACAATTTGACACACGGAATACATGGCAGCATGTCTTCATACTCACAATCAGGGCATTGATCTCTCTTCACCGTTGAAAGAATGATCATCTTATAAGCTTGCGAATACACACCTGAACAATTTAGTGACTCACGACCTTTTTCAGCCAAGCACACAGCATGAGCCACGTTTCGATTCCATATCTTAATACAGGCGATATCGATGAAAAACTGTTTCACCCCTTGGGATGCTGCAGATGCACCAAAGTAGTTCTGTGTATTTTCACCTTTACCACTAGGCCCAGGGACACACATTTTGTAATTGAGCTCCAAAAGTTGGACAAACACAGATTTGTCGCCAAGAACCATTTGCTGTACAGTTCAGGAGATTCATGGAGCATGTCAAAAGAGACGCAATATCATTGCTTCATTCACTCAATGAAAAGCAGTCCCAAATATTTTATAGAATATGCCAGTAGTATTTAGAAAAGGTACACTGTGAAAATCCAGAGCCATTTTGTGTGTTCATATCTGGTCCTGGAGGTGTTGGCAAGTCTCAGTTAAAGTTGTAAACTATGAGGCATGTCACATTTCGGCTCGCTTATTAGAGAATCCAGATGAGATACACGTGCTGTTAACTGCTTCAAGGGGCATCACTGCATACAATATCAATGCTGTGGCAAGTCACACGTCTCTCTATTGGAACAGATGTAAAACTGCCTTACCAACCACTGGGAGATAAGAAAATTAATTCATTAAGAGTCAGACTAGGAAACCTGCAGATATTGATTATTGATGAGATTTCAGCGGTCAATCAGAAACTCGTTGTGTACATTTATGACAAACTGAGACAGGTCAAACAGACTGGAGATTATTCTGCCTTTGGAAATGTATATATAGTTGTAGTTGGAGATTTCTATCAACTCAGTCCTGTGAAAGGAAAGCCTCTGTATGCTGTCCCTAAAGGCGTCAATCTATGGGGGAATTGTTTTACTTTGGCTGAGCTGACAGACATCATGAGACAAAAAGACGTTAAGTTTGCAGAGTTACTGAACCGTTTGCAAAAATGACAAAAGGGTGAAACAATGCTAGAAGAAGATATTGCTATGCTGAGGCAACGTGAAGCAAGAAAAGGAAAGGACTGTGACAGTCTCTTCACATGTATCCAACAAACAGTGAAGCTGATATGTACAATTGGCAGAAGCTAACCAAAATGGGCCCAGACTATGACATCATTCTCGCACAAGATTTTGAATGGGTGGCCAAGACTGGTAAATTGGAAAGAAAACATGGACATCATACAAAAGTTCACAATACTTCAAGTAGCTGTTAAAGCATGAGTAATGCTGGTGAAAAACATTGATGTTTCAGATAGGCTTGTGAATGGTGCATTTGGCATAGTCAGTAAAATGTTTTGATACAGATAAGACATTCCCATCAAAGATATACGTGACATATGATGATGAAAGAGTCAGAAGGCAGTCAGAGCAAAAAAGCCATGTTTGGAACCTGGGTTGGATAAAGCAACACTAACTGAACAGAAGAAGAGAGAGTGACAGCATTGTATGCTACAACCCATGCTACCCATTCCAGCACTGCATGTCCAAAAGCCACTTCCCAAGAGCCTATGCTACCAAATGCCTATGCCAGCACTACCTACTACTACACTCAAAGTCAACAGTCACAGCATGGACTAACCATGCATTGCAGGAATGAGTATCATGGTTTGAAGCAGACACTGCCAGCATATTTATTTGGGAAGGCATAGGCACATGGGGTGTGATTTAAGCAAGCAGTGCTAGATGGGTAGAATGGGTTGAAGTAGGCAGTGCTGGCATAAGCAGTTGTTCGATGGTCAAAGCCGCTTTTGCTTTTTGTTTTAGTCAATGGCGCATGGTGTCCCTGTTGATATGTGTGTTTGAACCTGCTCATAACCGCTTGCGGTTATATTTTTTTTATTAAATTTGATTAGGCCAGGGCACTTGTTTCTCTGTTAATTACCATGGTTTTCAGATAAAATCAAGTTAATGTGTATCTCCTGATAATGTATTATAATTATAGAGAACGTGACGTGAATATGCTCAAGAAAACGATACCATGACTTGATTGGACTCAATATTAATAATAACAAATAATTAACAAACATCTGTCATCTATACAGATTACAAACCAGGTGCCTGACCAAGGAGTAGCAAGACACACACAGACACAAACACAGGTTTGTATTTACAAACTTGTGGGGACCTTCCATTCATTTCTATGGCCCTAACCTTAATCCTAACTATAACAACCCTAGTCCTTACCTAGCCCTAACCTTAATCATAGGTAACTCAACAAAATACAAGACTTCTGGTTCTTTTGGTTTTTTCATTGCATTCACAAATTTTTAGAAAAATGAGTTTTCCCTTGAGGAGACTTAAGTTTTTATTACCTTCTGGGGACCTGGAGACATTTTGTCCCCGCAACGTAATATAAACATGGCACACACACACACACACACACACACACACACACACACACAGAGTAAACAATTTGAAGTCACCAGTTCCCCTAGGTGCTCATTCTTGGTTTGCAGAAGGAAAGCTGCACAAAAAGTGTGAGCGGGTTAACTCCAAACATGTATCAGCCAGGACAGGTATCAACTACACAACCATAGAGGTCTGAGGCTGCAGTGCTGTATAATGAGTTTGGGAAGACATGGCAACCGTACAAAAAATTTAGTTGAACACCTTTTGATTTAACATAAGTAGCTAATTTACACTTTCACTAGCACGTTTATGCATGAATTATATCTGGCTGAGACATTTTTTTTTTCCATTATTTTCTATTTTTTTTCCAGGATTAAAAAATATTCAGAAGTGATTTTTACTCTAGTTGTACTTTTTTAAAAAGATGCATTGTACTATATTGTACTGCATTTGCGTACTTCAAGTAACACAGATCAAATTACTAATAAGACTGACAGTGAATCACAATCACAATCGAAACCTTTGGTCCTACTGAGGCAACGTCCCCTAAATCGGATTCCATCAAACGCTTAACACGAAAGTTATCCATATATTAGGCACTGAAATTTAAATAGCTGTCTGCTGTAATAAGCACCATACATGAAAGGACTAGATAACGTTTAACAAAACAATAATACAATCTGTCTTTCAACCGCTTACCAAGGTCTGGGTCGCAAGGACAATGGTAACAAAACTGGTATAATTTTTCGGCTCTTGAAATATGATTGATCGCTTATACACACGTGACCCCCCCCCCTCCCTTTTCTAAAGGAGGAAAAAATTAAAAAAATAAAAAAACCTTGCGGTGCTGTTTACATGTCCTGCGGGCAGAGGGAGCTGTTGGAAAATATGTTCCATGTTATGCCATTAGCACGCGCACAGAACAATGCATCGGAAAACAGTACCGCTTCCGGCTTACAGCTGGGTCAAATGAGTGATTTGAAGAATTCGGTCTGTGTAAATTATGGTATTATTATGCAGTGCCGCCATAGGTTTTATATGTATACAGTATAACAATGTTTTGCTGTATAAAACATGAAAGCTTTTAGGTGTTAAAGTTTTTACTCTATCTAATGCGATTTTTCTTCTGCCAATAACAATAATAAAATGCTTTGGTTCATACAGATGACGTTATGTCCAGTTGAACCCCAGATAAACTGTGAAATCTCTATACACCTATAGCAGTCATTGGCTTTTTAGCATCGAAAGAGTTGCGAGGGAGGGGAAGGAAGGGTAATTTTTTATTTTTTTTTTTTTTGGACAGGGTTTGATGTGTGAATTTGATAAAGTGTTGCTGTGAAATTATTTGGGGAATTGTGTAATTTATGGTGGAGAGGGCAGTGGTGTAATGATTTATGTAGGGCATTTGTGCAATAATCTGTGTAAGGGTAGATGCAATATTTTGACCTGGGATATTCGTTCAATATTCTGTGTAATGTGCAATCTACGGTGGGGAGGGTACTGGAAGAATGAGCACATGTAGGGCATTTGTGCAATAATCTGTGGAAGGCAATGGGGAATATTTTAGTATAGGGTATTTGTGTAATATTTTGTGTAAATGTTTTCCTTTTTTTTTTCAATGTGTGGGATATGTATGTGACTGGGACATATGTGTTCTCTCGAATGTCCAAGACAAATTTCTCCTAAGGGAGACAATAAAGGCTAATCTAATCTAGACTGTTTGTTATTTTTTTTCTATTTCCATATGTATGACAGGTTTATCCCCACTCGACTTCCAGCTGCCACATTGCAATACTAGACAAAGAGTGTCTGATTGTAACAACAAATGAACACACATGAAAACAAGGAAATTCTCAAGTTTATTTTCAGCCCCATGTCACGCGAGTTTCGACTGGGTTCTCCAGTTTCCTTGTACAGTTCAGCAACACGCAGTTAAACATTTCATGTTCTTAAATTGGTTATAGTGTTAAATTATGTGGGTGTCTCAGTGGTTAGCACTGTTGCCTTGCACTGCCAGGTTTGGAGTTCAAATCGTGCCTCTGCTCTGTATGCGTGGAGTCTGCCATTGTCCCTATGCTTTATGGGTTTTCTCCAAGAACTGTAGTTTCTTGCAGTAGTCCAGAGACATGCAGTTTAGCCTGACTGGTATTTCTAAATTGCCCATAGTGAGTGTCTAGGATATCCTAAGGAACCTGGGATAGGCTCCAAGCCCCCCCCCCATACCAATTCTGTGGTGATGTGAAACTATGAAAAAATCAGTGCAAAGTTGTATTTTTTTATTAAACTTTTTAAGGCAATATAAGATCCAGACCTTCATGCCTGTTTACAATTATTAAACTATGCTTTAAAGACCAGTTATTTTGATTTTTCATTTGACACCTTCTCCACAGGTTTCTCTCCTAGAAAGCACTGATTAGCATACACTTTTTTCTATGACAGTAAAAATAGGTTTATTCCTGCCTGCAGAAAACAACATAAAATAAAACTCAAATCTCAACCATATTGATTACAGAAAAGTCAAAAATTAACTAACAATTATAAAGAGGATCTGGCAGAACATAAGTGGGACATTAAAAAGTATTTTAAGCAGCATATCAGTCCCTGAAAGAGTAATGTTTTTCCCCAACCAGCCAAATGAATGTCCCCTCGATGCATTGATCTTGCACCTTTACGTTTTGTTTATTTTTGCCCGTTACAGATTTTGTCAAACTCTGCTGGCTGTTGGATCATTAATGACTCATTTGGTGACAGCTTTGGTGCAAAGCTGCCTCTTCGCCTTCAGGAAATCTGCTGACGACGGCAGCTTTGCAAAGATTTTATAGGTGATATTCTGGTGTCCTTTGGCTTTGCCGTTATTGTAGGCTTGAACCTCAAGTGTGACATTTCTCTTATAGTGTCATTTTCAGGGACATTTACATTTGAAGTCCACATTTATTTTCTCTCACCACTTGCTAATTTGAAAAAGACTGCAGTTGAATTACTTTAGAAACTCTTTTTCCCCCACAATATACTGCCTTGTTATTACACAGATTCCCCACGACCCTGAGCTCAATAAAGACCTAGAGGATGTGTAGGAGGAAAATTGGACTTAAGGGGTGGAACACTAGGAATCCTGGGATTGTGGTTTTGTTGTAGGCTTTAGGCAAGAAGATCCTGGATTGTCCTTGTATGAGCGGACTTGTACTCGTGTGAAGGTCGTGATGACCTGGCCTGTTGAGCAGGAATTGTCAAAACAGTGGGAAACAGGATACAGTTGGTTACCAGAGCCAAAAAGAGATAAAAACAGGAATCCATGGGAGGAGGAGCACTGAACCAGGGTTGTGAGAAACTGGGAGTCGACCTTAATTATAATAGTTTGAGCTTATTTATGCAAAGTACAGTGCTGTGAAAAAGTATTTGCCCCCTTCCTGATTTCTTATTTGTATGTTTGTCACACTTAAATGTTTCAGATTATTGAACAAATTGAAATATTAGACAAAGATAACCCAAGTAAACACAAAATGCAGTTTTTCAGTGATGATTTTATTTATTAAGGAAAAAAAAACTATCCAAACCTACATGACCATATGTGAAAAAGTAATTGCGCCCCCCCTTGTAAAATCACGAAGTAACTGTGGTTAATCACATTTTTTGGAAAGCTGAGTTCAATTTCACTAGCCACACCCAAGCCTGATTACTGCCAGACCTGTTGAATCAAGAGATCACTTAAACAGAATCTGTCAGACAAAGTGAAGTAGGCCAAAAGATCCCACAAAAGGAAAACATCATGGCACAATCTGAAGAAATTCAGGAACAGATGAGAAACAAAGTAATTGACATCTATTGGTCTGGAAAAGGTTACAAAGCCATTTCTAAAGCTTTGGGACTCCAATGAACCACGGTGAGGGCCATTTTCCACAAATGGAGAAAACATGGAACAGTGGTGAACCTTCCCAGGAGTGGCCGGCCTACAAAAATTACCCACGAGTGCAGCGACAACTCATCCAAGAGGTCACAAAAGAACCCAGAACAACATCTAAAGAACTGCAGGCCTTACTTGCCTCAGTTAAGGTCAGTGTTCATGACTCAACCATAAGAAAGAAACTGGGCAAAAATGGCATGCATGGCAGAGTTTCAAGGCGAAAACCACTGCTGACCAAAAAGAACATAAAGGCTCGTCTCACTTTTGCCAAAAAACATCTTGATGATCCCCAAGTCTTTTGGGACA
>JAACJT020000002.1:15699699-15711380 GCA_009936485.2 Gymnarchus niloticus | reverse complement strand
TGAAACATTTAAGTGTGACAAACATGCAAAAAAATAAGAAATCAGGAAGGGGGCAAATACTTTTTCACAGCACTGTATGATGTCATATGCATACTAATATAATCAAATGTTGTGTAACAAAAAAACTACGTAGTCAAATACATGTAGTAGCTTGAACATGCACACAGAATAAGCGAAAGCAAAGATCGGATGCAGGAATCACATGGTGATCACGCTATATGTTAACCAATCCGGTTAAAGAGGACCTTGTAAGGCAGTGATGAAAAAGTATATAAACTGACAGTTTTCTTTGTTCGGGAGTCCGCCCCTGTGAATCGGGAACACTGTCTGTCTGCTTTTTGAAACTTTTTCTTTACTTTACTATTAAAGGAAATTTATCTTGCACTCTATGTCAAGGCTCGGTTCCTTTGGAGACTGCTAAACGGAGTAAACTAAGGTGAACAAGAAGTGACTAAGGTATAATAAAGGGAATTTCAATTTTTTATCTTCAACAGATGGATGAAACATTTCACAGCACAGCAGTCTAGCCGTTAAAATCTGTTTTTCATGATTCGGTTAGTATGGTAGATAAGGACATTACAGAGGAGGTGATGTTTTACGCTTCAGCGGGTTTCTTAAATTAAACTGCTGGATGGTGCAGTTTAAATTCAAAGGCTAAAAAAACAAACACAAAAAGAGTCAAATTTGCCTGTACATCTGTGTTAAAAGTTTGGAAGGCATCGATTTTTTCCACTGGATTTCAGCTTCTGATGAAACTCTACACCTACAAAACATCTGGCAATCTTTAAACAGATGTGGGTGGTATGTCAAGACAAGATTAAAGCACAGATCCTTCAGGTTAATGATTATCCATTTTTTCACCCTTATAAATACTAAAAGCAATAGGCATTTTGGCGCTATGTGCTTCTGATATGATGACAAAGACAGGAAAACAAATTTGGCATCCTCTCCAGAGTGTTCTCTGCCTTCTGCCCTGTGGTTCCTAGAACAGGGATCAAGCTCATTCCAAGGCCTCTGCTGGGTAAGTGGCAATGGACAATCGAAAGCTGCATAGATGGAATGTAAATCAGACTGTACAGACTGGGGCGCAGCAGAAAACATTTGGGACTTTGGCAATGTGTATAAAAGAAAATGGTTACCATTACTGCCACCTGCTTCTCTTGTTTGATCCAGCTTCATGGATGCAACACGTGCTGAAGACAGCTAACCGGTATTAAGCTGTGTGATGCACAAATGTACTGTATGGGAAGACAAGCTCACACTTTGTGTCAAAGGAAGGGCCATTAAGGTCCCTACTGTTGTCCCATTGAGCAAATCACCTGAATAATGAGTCATATAAATAGGTACACATTATAAATCTTCTAAAACATTATGAATATGAAAACAGGCTGATATTGGCAAAACAGTTTCCCACTCTCCCACAAATGTAAGGCAGAGGACGTTACATGGCTGTACATGTTCATGATAAACTGTACATTTCATGTCCTGAAACCTGAAAAAATGTACAAACCCTTGACAGCTATCAGATGACTGAGACAATGGTCCAATGGTATCTGCGCTGGTTTAGACTTGTACCTTATTTGTACAAGAAGGTTATAACCAAACACAATGTATCTTAAATAACATTTCAGAAAACAAAACCTTACACTGGAAAGAGTTTTCACTTTTTTGTAATGGAGGCACACAAATCTTACTGAACTCTGTGATATTCTGTGAGAGAAACTGGTGATGATTCCTAAAGCACAATTGCTTGATGTGTCTGTTTAGACACAGAGAAGTTCATGCTGGTACAGATCAAATACACTCATCATCCCCCTCCTCAGCCTCTCTCTAAAGCCCCCATCATATCACTGTTAGGTCCTGGTGTCTGTCAGGGGTGGAGCAACCATCTGTCTATGTCATGCAGGAAGAGAAATCAGCCAATCATTCGGCTTTGTCCCTTTTGCTTTTGTGTCTTTTCTCCTATAGCTATTGTTTTTGCTCCTCTCTGTTACACCCATTCCCTCTTCACCGCCAAAATAAAATCCTTGTTTTTTCCTGCCATCCCAGCATCATATGGCTCTGCTCCTTGTCCTGCCCCTAGCAACTCTTACAGTGTCACTGAGGAGAGATTTGAGAAAACCTGACCTGTGTTGTAAAGACTTTCCGTATGAGCGTTTTCCAAAATGACATATCTTGAAAGAATGCTAATTGCCTTTACAATTTAGATGGATACAGAACTGCAATCAACTGGCATTTTACAGTTTGCTCTTAATATGAGTATAGTTTTTTTGTCCTTGGTAGAATTTTTTTTTTTTTATCAGGAGTTTCATTTTTACACAATACTTGAGGTAAGTTGAAGTAATAAGTTCCCCAATACGGTTCTGAAAAAGTCAGATCAGGCACCTGAGCTTTTCACATTTTTAAACCAAAAAGATGCCACAAAAACCCACATCAATGGACAGGACAGTGTGCTATTAGCTCTCAAGTTGACCCTGATCTTAATGGAAACAAAGAGGAGGAGTATCTGTTCCTATACAAATTAAAATCAGTTCACGAAATCTGAGCCAAGGCTGATGGTATGCCTTCTTACATTCCCATAGTTTTGTCGTTTCATTTTACTACTACCGTCAAAAATAAGTTATTTACTGACACAAGATCTGCCTGCTTATTTTTCTGCTTAGATTTTGGTGTATTAAGGGGGGACAGGATGGCTCAGTGGTTAACACTGTCTCTTCACACCTCTAAGGTGGGGTATTTGAACCCCAGCACAGTGTGTGTGGCGTTTCTATATCCTTCCTTTGCTCGTTTCCTCCTGCAGTCCAAAGACATGCGTTGCAGGCTAATTGGCATGGTGATATTGTCCGTAACATGTGATTGGGTGTTTGAGTGTATGCATTACTGTGCCCCATGATGGGTTGGCATCCCATCCAGAAGGTCCCTCACCTTGAGCCCTAAGACTGCCTGGGCTCTGGGCCCACCTGCAACCCTGAATAGGATTAAACATGGATTTTGCTGTATTAGATATTCCATTATGTTTTCCTATAAACATTTATCATTTTTACAACCACATCAGTATTGAAGGAAAATTAAGTTCCTATCCCGCTGGCAAAAGAAACTAATTCAGAATTTTAAATTTTAAAAAGTTACATTATTTGACGGTTCAATTGAATTGATATGTACCATTTTTAGTTCATTCTCAATGTTTTTAAAATATCTGATTTTGCATTAAACGTTCCTCACAAAAATACATCATGAATAATAATGCAAATACACCTGTTGCATTGGAGAATCGCTTTCGATTATGTTCGAATCTGTGTGAATGATTACTTAGCAAAAGTTAAAAAAAAAACAAGCCGTTTCATCAACCCATCCATTTCACCTGGATGCTTGATTGGCATCAGTAAGAACGTGGCTCAGCAAGTTATTTAATTCACGTCGGCCGCAGAATCGATAGGGTTTGGTGAACACTAATAATCACGCACTTGCTGCACTCATACTGTTCAATACCACTTTTACTTCCTTGCAGTCGGGCAGCGAGCGTTCACCGTTCACTCTCACAGCCTGTTATAAGCTGAGCATCCCGCAATGACAGTGACGCTTAATACTCTCATGTCACGCAGCTGCTCAGCGACTAGTGAGCGTTACGATGCGAACATTAAGTGCTTCGGCGCCACTTCGTTCCCGCGGCTGCCTAAATACCATCTTGTAAAGCCTGCACACTCATCTGATGGAGCTTGCGCAGTCAGCGCAGCCCAAGCCCGTCATATGACTCTCATTTCCTGCTTGTAGTCAGTGTCTGCTGCTGCGTCCGAAGCCATCAGGCTGGTCCCTGTGCTCGGTCTTCTCTTTGACCCACGGCTCGATATGTTTCCGTACGCCTGCGTCACTTTGATCGTGCTTTTGGCTGCTGGTGAGTATGTATGGGGTGGTAGATCTTCCTTTAGATCTTTGCTTTTCTTTTCCATAGGAAAAGTTTTGGTTTTTTTTTTTTTCCTGCGCCGTCACGAGGGCCTAGCTGGACCTTGATGTAGGTAATCTGCAAGCTAAACAACTAGTTACCTCCCAGTTTATGCGTGTGTTTTCCAGTCTGCCTGTTTCTCATGCTTCCAAGTCCAGTTGCGGTGCAGCCCGCACTTTTGCTGTTGATGCATCCCTGTGTGTTTACGTGTGATTTAGTGGAGAACCGGCTGGTGCAGACTGTCATTGTTATCTGGTTATTATGGTACGATCGTAGTTTTAATCGGATTTCTCACTGGCCGTTTGTTTTTTTTTAATGTTGAGGTGTGTATCTGTGGTTCTGGTTACAGTGGAGAAGATCGAGCAGAACCATATGATACTCGGCATGGTTTAAAGGCGCCTGAGCTGCTCCCATTAAACTAACCTGACTGGTTAGACTGCTGCCCCTCTGACTGGGAATGGGCTTCGGGTTCGGGAACAGCCGCGGTATTTTTAGCTCCTGAAATGTCGATCTGATCTGCTGCTTAGATCCCCCGATATTAAGGGGCCGGATTTCACCCTATTTGTCATGTTTTAATATATTATGAGTTGGGTGGTGTAAAGAGGCACATGACGACGCCGGGTTCTTGTAACACCCCTCCCCCTCCTGGTTTTTTTCATCTCTCTTCGTTTCTTTTTTTTCCTCCAAACTCCGCACCGCCAAATGCGTGGCGGCTGAGCCCCACTTTCCGACGCGGTGGTCCGGGGTTGATTCGGCCCTGGGACCGGGACAGTCACCTCTCTTAAAAGGCGCTGAAATGAGCTCGACTCCCCGTCATATGACTGTAGACACCTGCGTCAATGTTGGGGGGAGGAGACTTCCTTAATTGTTGTCGTTCCAGATCGTAAGCGCTACTTGCGAATTTGAAGCGTCGGCCTTTGGTTAGATTAAGCTGCAGAAATCCGAATTTGTAAAACTTGACGCGGTTCTGCTCTTCAACCGTGTTCACTTCCTGTGACTGGACAGTCTGTCCCTCCTGTACCCTCATTACCCCCTGATAAAATATTAAATCATCAGACACCGATACCAAACACTCAGTTGTATGTTTGCCTTTACTAAATTTTTTTGGTAAAACTTGTGGTCGTACTCGTTTCCCTCACAAGTTCATTCTAGTTTCGGTTGTGTCGTAGGGTGGGTTTTGGAGTGGTCCTGGAGCTGGATGTTGCCCTACTTCAGGCGTGTTCTGCTGTTTGACCACTGAGCATTGTGTATTCATGGATTAGCTATAACTAGCTGGTAGAATGTGGCCTGGATGTTTTCATTTTGTGACAAAACTGTCAAGTAAGCATAGAAATACTGTTTCGGTGCAAAGTGCATGCATTTCTACCTCACCCTGTCGATGTAACGGTGATCCTAAAACAGTTCCAGCAGAGGCAATAAATAAGAACGCAGGTGAATTGTGTGTGTGTGTGTGTGTGTGTGTGTGTGTGTGTGTGTGTGTGTGGCTGCGGCTGCCCAGTTCCTGACTGCGTGTGTTGCCTTTCGCTTGTTAATTATCTGGGTCTGTGGGGGTCCTGCAAGGGTGTTAAATTACCCATTTTGGTGAGGCTGTCGGCAGCTCTCTTCCTGTCGTCCCTGTCTTATGGCCTGGCTCACATGCTTGAGTCTGAAGCTCATAAATGTTTACTGTGAGCCGGTTATGGGCTGTAAAAGCGTGACCATCCAAGAATCGTAAAGTCTCGTTTTCATCAATCATTAATGGTTTGGTGGTTGCCATTAATCTTCCCAGTGATAAATTGTCCGAAAATCGAGCTGCGCCCCAGCTAAGTCAGCTGTTGTAAAATGTCGTTCTTCCTGTCAGAGGTGAACGGTACATTTTTGTCTTGTTTCTCAGGAGCCCGGCAGTCCTGTGGCACGGAGGTGAGAGTGGAGAATGCTGACAAGCAGCTATGTCTGTATGCTGACCTGATGTTGAACTTCACCGTGACCTACGAGGTGGCGGGAAGTACGGTATGTCTAACGGGGTCGTGACTCTCGCTGGCTGGCCGGGGCGGGCTGGGTGCCGCGTCATGAAGACAGCTCACAGGAAAACGGCGGCGTTGAAGCTGGCTATGCTCATCGAGCACATCTGTTTGGTGTGAAGATGCTGTGGCTGCTGCACTGTGTGTTCGCTGTTTGCCGAAGTGCAAAGAGGATAAGGGTTGAGATGGGGGAGCAGGGCATCCGTAGATACAGCATTTGGACTGAAAATATCAAAGTAGATGTGTGGTGAGGGCAATTGCTCTGTTAACCATGTTCACTGTCACTTCCTGTTGGTGGTCTTTGAGCTTCTCGTCTGTCCACTCCTACCACCTTAAGCACGTCTTGTGACGTTAACACTTAAGTTCATCTGATTGCCCGTTCATAATGGCATCCAACGTTTTGCGTGCTACACTCGATTGATTTAAATTCAGGTGGTTTGTGGGTCTGGTGGTTAGGTGCTTGTTCTCGTGTAGAAGGAGACCAGCAGAGTGCTCGTATCACTGTTGCACAAGGAGCCAAGGCCCTTAACCCTGACACCTCTTACAGGAGCAGCCAGCCTTCACTCTGACCCCAAGTCTGCTCTCACCTGTATGTGTTTCTGTCTCAGGAAAAGAAAGATGGGAGAAACCTACATTCCCAATAAATGACAAATAAAAGTATCTTGTCTAAACCCTGTTTTGTTTGCTCACACCATTGCTGACCCCTTCTCAGAACGCCACGGTCACATTCCCACTGCCCAGCACCGTGTCCATAGAGGGCAGTAACTGCAGTGAGGACAGCTCCTTGTTGAAGATCAGCTTTGGGAAAGGGCACTCGTGGGCACTCAACTTCACGCGGGACAACCATACCTACAGGGCAGACAGTGTGGTGTTCACCTACAACCTCAGAGACGACAGCATCTTCAAAAACTCCTCGCTGAACGGTGAGATGATGACCCCGGAGGTGCTTGGCATGGATGTCATCTGGTCTCTTACTGTGCGGTTTGCTGCTCTTGTCCAGAGACAAAGACGGTGTCGATCAAATCGGGGATAGATGCCGTGGATCTCAACACCACATACACCTGCAAGAGCCTCGAGACCTTGGACAGCACCTCAGTCAAGCAGGTGCTTTGGAACGTCTCCCTGCAGGCTTTCATAAGCAATGGGAACCTCAGTGAGAATGGTATGCTAATATCTCATGTTTGGTTTAATCCTGACCTCCATCTCCTATGTGGTATGTGCTGGGTTGTGGGGTTATGACCATGAATGTGAAAATGTGTGGGTCTTTTTTGTTCTATTTTCTGTCTTGAGATTGCTCAATATGGGTGTTTCAGTGGCTGATTATTTGGCTGTTTGCTAATTTAAAAAAAAAAAAAAAAAGGGAACCGCTTAAGCTTTGAACATTTCTCCAAGTCACAAGTTTTTCCTTTGTTAAATGACTTTCAGTGTGCCATCGTTCATCGAATGATGGCAGCATAAACTGGTGGCTGTACAAATCATGGTTCCTGAATTTAGAACTCTAGTACTAAGCAATTAAACAAATCAAATGTACTGATTTGATTGAAAACAAATGTATAATACTGAGTACACACACTAATATTTCTATAGACTAGTCCCAGTATTTGAGGGACAAGTTAGACCAGACATGGCATTGCTACAGGCTAATAGTCTTAGTTTATTTGGGATGACACTTTACGTGGTTTAGTTGAACATTAAACCGTGGAAATTTATTGCTGTGGAAACGCCTGTGTGGACTTCCATTATGAGAGGCCAGGTCAAAAGAGTGTGCCTCAGTTTGCACTCGCTCTGTGCACCGATACTTTGAGACAAGTCATCTCATTACAAGGTGTGTCTAAAACATTTATATGATATGTGTGCATTTTAGCTGGTACCTCACAGGCGTAAGATATAAACACCCATGAGATCTCACGGTTTTTGCATGGTGACCTCCACTCCGGGCACACATTTTGCACAGATTAGTTTGCTTTGCTATTTTATACTGGTTTTCGATGGCAGATCTGGCTATTTTAAGTGTGGTTAGGTTGATTTTACGTATGTACATGATTGTTTTAAAAGCCTCAGAAATCAAATCTGGTCACAAAATACAAACTGCAGCTTTCAGTGGAAGTTTGGACTGACTGTTATTAACCGCTCAATCGCTACTTCTGTGGTTTTGCTCCATCCTCTGCAGCTACAATTTGTAAAGCTGATCGCCCCACCACCACACCTGCCACCCACACCACCACCGCCACACCCAAGCCCACGAGCACACCCAAGCCCACCCCACTGCCCCAGCCCACCACGGGTACCTACCGTCTTAACACCAGTTCCAATGGCACAACTTGCCTGATGGCCGAGTTGGGGCTGCAGATGAACTATAAGGAAGGCAAGGTACAAGGAAATAGCTTTTTTTTTTTTTTTTACTGTTGGTGTGGTTGTGTCACAGGAAGTCTGTTTTGATTGGGTAATAAGTCTCTGTTCCCCGCCCCCATTTTCAGGAGAATTTTAGTGAGAATGTTGACCCAACCAAAATGAAGGTGGGCGGGAAGTGCAGTAGTAACTCCAGTGACGCCGTGCTACAGCTGATGGACGAGCAAATGACCATCTCTTTTACATTCGTCGAGGTAACCTCACTCAGACCCTCCATGGCACACGTGCAAGGATGTTCCCTTCGGCTCCAGAGCCTCCTGCTTTCGGCTACCTGTCCAGTGTGCTTAATGTTACTTCTGAATTCTTGTTGCAGAACAAGCAGAAGTTCTCCTTACATGCGGTGAACGTCTCCATAGTGAAGGGCAATGGTGAGTTTGAGCAAGCGCAGCGGGCGACTTTGTCGAGCGAATGCTTTTGATGTGGATGCCACCCCCTCCAACTACTCTCGTTTGTCTGACCCAGAAACTTTCAGTTGGGGGAACCCTAACATGTCACTGTGGGAGGCCTTTGTGGGAAGTTCCTACATGTGCAAGAAGCAGCAGACTGTCACCATCTCTGACTCCTTGACCTTGCTGACCTACGACCTGCGTGTGCAGCCCTTCGATGTGAAGAACGGCACCTTCGCTACTGGTGAGTGCCCCCCCCCCAGTTGAGAAGCCCTGGGACTCAATGCTTGCTGTAATACAAGGCTCATTGGGTAGTTGGACCTTCATTCAACCCTACCCAGAGCAGTTCTGTACCATTTACTTTTAGCTCAGGATCTTGCTGGGTATTGGTAGAATAAGATGGTCTGTAATTTGATAGGATGGAGCTACATCATATCCCCCTCTGCTCATTTATTTGGTCTTTCCTCCCCCTCCCCCATCTGTTTGCAGCTCATCAATGTCCTATGGATGACACCAGCATCTTAATTCCAATCATTGTCGGTGCCGTCCTGGCAGGCTTGATTGTCATTGTGCTGATTGCTTATGTGATTGGTAGAAGAAAGACCTACGTCGGCTATCAGACCCTTTGAACCACTCTGACCATGTCATTCACCAGATTGCTCTCAGCACCTTGTTTCCATTTTGCTTTTGTCGGTCTGTTCAGTAGCAAGCGCAGGGTCTTTCACCTCTGCTCACTAGATGGCACCTCCTTGTATTTTAAGATCTGTCAGCTGACTTTTGGGGGGGGGGCAGCTTGCATAGTTTTGTTTTCCACTTTACCTGCTTGTACAACTGGTTGTTTTACTTTGGTTATGCTCTGCCTAAGGACAAAGTAGCATTGCCCTTAAGGTGTGTGTGTGTGAGTGAGATAGTCGTGTCTTTTACGAGACTGGATCTTTAACCACTGCGATATCGGCTGACGTGGGTTTTCTACATAATGCGTCCTGGTGCATGTTTGCACAGCCAAGAGGTAGCATCAGGAAGCTGAAGGCCCATGGGCATGGGGAGCACTAAAACCTGTCCTTACTATCTCTGCTCACCATTCCTGTTACCATCCCATGTCTCTCTGTGCCTGTCTTAAGTTGTACTGCACCTGTAACTCAACCTTTGTCTTTTGAGGCCCAAGTCGTCTCCCACACTGGCATTGGTGCCAACTGCGAGACTTAATTTTTGTTCTTTTTGAGAGGGAATTCGGGCAGGCGTGTGTCTGAATGTGTTTGGTGATTCCAGAAATCTACTGGCGTTTCTAGCAGTCAGAACCACGTAAGCCTTAAGTACAAAGCTGTGTCTGTAGAGTCCCTGGGATTCTGCTTGGCAGCTCTGCTGCACAGTAACACAAGCTTGCTGAATGGCGACTGACTGTAATGCAACAAAACGGACTGTGAGCCTCAGGGTTTTATTTATGGAATTAAAAAACAAAGGTTAGGATTGGGGTCTTGTTTTCCTACTCTCTATTGGTTGGTGCATTAGATTTTTAACAAAGGGATATCATTAGGATTTAGCTTGTCTGCCTGCATGTACATGATAATTCTCACCTACAAATTTACATGTATATTAAAAATTTGCACTAAAATGCATGGTTTTCCCTGGTAACTGTATTCCCTTTTTTCATATGCTGGGTCCAGCTTGGGGGGTAACCCATCTAAGGGGAACCAAAGGTGTTTTGGAGGAGTGGGGGGCTTGTGGGGCAGCTTCATCTTGTACATATTGTTTGTATGGAACTGAGACTTTACTGGGAATGTGGGTTTTGTTTTTTTTTGTTTTTTTTTAAATCTCTATCAAATTGGCAGGTTCAACTGTACTGTTAGATCTGTGCATGTTCCCCTTTTCCCTGCCTCAATTCATACATGTTTTTGCTCTGATTTCCCTTTAAGACTAAATTAGTGACCCCAATCAAGCCTGTATTAAGCTCCTCAAAATTAAGATTGTGTTTTGATTTCTTGGCAGCCTGGCTGCTTCAGTCCATTTTGATAATTATTTTTTTTTTTTTATGCAGGGAGGGCATAGGTCCACCTGTGTGTTTTACAGATGCTCCCTTATGAACCCAGACCACATGTGACTCTCTCAGGCTTCTGTAGATGTGGCCCTCCAGCCACTAGAGGATGTCATGTCTTCGTGCAGGCAGTAGTTATGGGAGCTGGGTTTGGAATTGACCCACCTTATTTTCTGTCCACATCCTGGAAATGTGTGCCAGTTAAGGGCTGGTTTAATTACACTTTGCACATTGTTCCTGGGTACTGACTTGGAAAAGGGAATCTTGTATGTCAATTAGAAGTTGTGTGTGCCTGTTTTAATCAGATGGTTTTCTGGTCTGAATATTCTGTCAATATTTGGAGTATTTTTAATAAATCTGTGAATTAAGCAGAAGTGATGGTGGAATTCCATCTGAGTTGGTTTTTATAAGATTGAAGGTTCTTGGGTTGCTGTATAAATATGAAGACCCTATCATATTTTTTTCAAATGACAATAAAATCTGCTTATTGATTTCCCCCCCTTCCCGAAGCTGCGTAAATTCTTTTGCCAGATCTGTTACGCTTCATGCCTCTACATGCTACCTCTGATTAAAAGCTGGCATCCTCCACATGTTGCCATGTGTCTCCCTGTTCATCCATCGTGTGTGGGTTTTTTTTTTTTCCCCCGATGTCCACTCCTTCACACACTTTCTTTATTCTCATCCAGCGGACGACTGCAAAGCCGATATGGACACAAGCCTCATCGTCCCCATCGCAGTGGGGGTAGCCCTGGCAGCTCTGGTTCTTATTGTGCTGATCGCCTATATTATTGGAAGGCGCCGGAACCAGGCTCACGGCTATGAGTCATTCTGAAGTGATGCTGGTGGGCTGCAATTGACAGTCTCTTCACCTGTCAGCTGTTTGATATTTAAATTACCAATCCGGTGTCCCCCCC
>JAACJT020000002.1:15685917-15699599 GCA_009936485.2 Gymnarchus niloticus | reverse complement strand
CCCCCCGCCTTCTCCTTTTCAGCATCTCGCTCACATGTCCTTCTGCCATTATATAGCACTTGTGATTGTATCCAGTTAACTTCTTGTCAGCATCTACCATTAAAAATACAGAATTAGTGAATGGAACATCCACAGGCCTTTAAAACAGATTTTCAGAGAAAGGCTTTCAGCTTTAAAGGGGTTGAAATATTTCAATTTTCCATTCCTTGCCCTTGTGTCCATTCTTCCACAGAGAGTAAAAGTACTGTTTCAGGCTTTTTTTAAATGAACTATTATGTCTCAAAGCATTTGAGCCCACAACTGAGGGACCCCTGCCCTTACTTCATGGAGAGAGGATTTGTGTAGCTCACTAATTTCAGACAATGAGCTTACTGCTTCTCTCCTAGCTTTTCTGATTGTCTGTGGTTGCCTGGGTAAAGTGTCACCTTCCTGTTCTCTAACAGTTGACTACTCCCCCTTCCCTTCTCTTTCCTTCTCACACCAGCTGAGGAGTGCTTCCTGGATGCTGATTTCAGCTTTCTCGTGCCTGTTGCTGTGGGCGTGGCTTTGGGCTTCCTAATCATCCTTGTGCTTATCTCTTACCTGATTGGGCGGAGGAAGAGCCGCACTGGGTATCAGTCTGTATAATTAACCCATGTCCCCCGACCTAATTCATCCTTGTTCTTTCATCGTTCTGGCTTGTTCTCACCTCTCCTCACTCTCTGCATAAATGGCTTCTTAACAATGCCAGTCTTCTGTTCTGCAAGACCGGTTTCATCTCAGCTATCAATGTGACCCCTTGAAATTTATGAGTAACTTGTGAAATTGGCACATCTCTTCCCAGCATGCTAGAGGGATAGTGTGAATGTAAATCCAGCCTTATCCCTGTCACTGTCAGGCTGCTTTCAAGCACTGAACACCGCTGTCCCATCAAATACAGGCAAAACGGTTAAGGCCTTGAAAGAGCCGTGTGATTGTTCCTCACAGTGAAGAGTTGTTAACCAGTACAGATTTTAAGATAGTGAACAGGACTGCTTTCTCTAGAGCTGAGCATCTGATTCTTCGTCTAGTACCTGCGATGATACTGGTCTTGAGGTATTTCTCCAAAGATTCAGGAGTATAGACACCTGTTTGCTGTAATAATTTATACAAAGCTCTTTAACTTTGTAATGTAGAGTGATAGACTCTTCCCTCCTGATCAATGTAGACTGCCACAGAACATGGTTTTCTCGGAAATTTGAAAAGATGTTCAGGGTGTAATGAAAGATTATGGTCACCTTCCCCACTTGATTTGTGTTTCGAACTGGCCGTGTCACCGCCTTGTGCCAAGTGTAAATGATTATTTTGTTGTCTTGAGTATTCATCTGTCATTTAAAATTTTTTTTTTATTAGTGTTTTTTGTTTGAAGTCTTTTCTCAGCCAACAGTTGGCACTATTAGTGAATTTGTTGATTAAAAAGGTTTAGCATTTTTAAGGCCTGTCAGGGCCTGCACATATCGATATAAGTAAACATCACTACAGGAAACATTTGATGCTCCACTAAAACATTGAAATTGCCAGATTCTTCGTTCTACCATTTGGTTTTTTTATTTTACTTGATGCAGATAATCTTTTTATTCCAAATCTATTTCCCTGCAAGTTTCAGTGCTCAGAAATCAACTGGCTAAAACATGTTGGGCAAAGCGAAAAAGGCACAATGCTGGATTAGTTTTATGAAATGAGGGCCAGTGTAACGTAGAGCAGTCACCGGCTTCCCAGCGAGGCTGGGGCTGAGGTGACAGTAATCAGCACGACAAGGTTGGCACTTTCGATCACTACTGATTTTATTTTTTTTTTTTTTAATTATTACAAATGAGTCTTAGTATTTTTGTACTGTAACGTACAGCATGTCTCAGCCTGAAGAATATCAAGACATGTAAATTATGAATTAAGTTTTGGGGGGGGGATGAATAAAGTTGCTTTCCCGTTTTGTACTGATGTGTTTGTCTTTCTTCGTACCTGTTCGTATCCGAGGTGTCTGTTTTCCAGCTCTCGGTTTTGTTTGTTTCTGAACTTTCGTACCTTGAAGTGCTTGTCAGGGGAAAACCTCTGGGTTATAAAACTTGGTCAGAGAGATAAAGGAAAATGTGATTCGTACATGTCACACAGAGTTATGGTTTGCTTAATTGCCTTACTGTGTTGAACACGGCAGAATAAATCATGTTAAGGACCAGTGGCTGAAAAAAATCACACATTAGCTACATGCCTCAGTCATATGTTTTAAATCATGTGTCCAGACACCTGATGCTCTGAACAGTATAATAGGACCCATAAAGATACATAACTTTCTGTGCCCTGCATATACTTTATATTGGCTCATAGTGTATATTCCTGCCAGATCTCCTTAGGACTGGCTCACCTTTAGACAGGTAAGTCTGACAGGATCTTCCAAGCTGAGCCTTTTGAGTAAGAGAGTGTGTTTTCCCTGGAGATGAAAGTTTACCAATCATGCATTGTTTAAAGTGCACCAGGCCTTATTATTGAGTCTAAGTTCCCTTACATACAATGATTCACTTAAAGGTATGATTTATATTTTTCTAACTGCCTCACATCCTTGTATCTCCTAAATCATATTTGCGGTTTGTTGATTGAAGTAAATGCAGTGCTCAAAAAGATATGAAAGATTATACAAGAAAAGTCCAATGTGATAACTGTGCAATTCCGGTCAATCCATTAGGTGACATAGGCAGCCGGAATCTTGTGGGGGTGTGGCCAGCTTAGCAAGTTCATTTCATTCTGTCTCGGTGAGCGTCACTCCACATGCATGTCACCCCGGTGCAGCCTTAGTAGAGTTGCTGCCATGTGTCACAACAGGGCCCACCCCCAACCTCAATTTCCTCATCACAACCCCTGCCCCCACCTTGGATGGTGGTTCTCCTAGTGAAGTTCGCTGGGTCCAGATCTTATTCTCTTAAAATTTCTCTGTCCGCTGTGTGTACGTGTTAGGTCTGGTCAGGGCTCGTGTATTCTGCTTAGTTATAAAATGTGTTCCTCATGCTGTGTGTTCCATTCACCAGAAGGGGGCACCAGGGTGGGCTCCCTGCCACTGAAAGCTGAGCTACCCTTTATAAAACAAAACAACCTGAAACTGAGGGCTTGGGGAATATGTGTTTATTTCACTACAAGATACTTCTTCCTTTAGCAGATTCTATAGTATACATTTGTACACACACAACTGAACATCTTTTGGTATCGTTTGACTTTTTAGCTGAGAATCATATTTATACCTTGACCTCCAGGAGTAAGAGTACCACAAAGAGAAGTAACACATAAAATTATAACAGGCAGACGTGACATTGCAAATGTTTTTGAGACACTCATGCATACCTCTTAATCACTTTCATATCCTTGAAGATGTTTCTTTTAATAATGAAGGCTAATTTTTAAATTGCACCTGTTTTGCTCTGAATTCAGGAAATACTGTAATTTCAGGCTGTATTTCAAATGCAATACATCGATTCTAATTAGGCTATTTAGTGGTTTGGGATACAAACATCGTAGAGTCAGTCAATACAAATCCTTATTTTAAATGAGTTCTAGCATGTTTACCTCCCCGGGGTTTTAGAAGTAAATTTGGTGCTGTGTAAAATGTATTATCTTAACTGTTTTCCTCTCCCTGTCCAAAAACATGTGGTTAGTTCAACTAGTGTCTCTAACTTGGCCATAGAGTGTGAGTGTTGGTGTGTCTGCGTCCTCTGATGGACTTGGCATGCCATCCACGGTGTCCTTGTCTCATATCCAATATATCCAAGGAAATTGCCAGACTCCCTGTAACCTTGTACTAGATAAGCTGTTCTGGAAGACTCCGGATAGATATAAAAACCGTAATGGTTCACAAAGATCACGGCACGATGTCACACTTATCAAGTCAGTTACTTATGTTACATTGAACCAAACTGTGCCGCAGTGCCATGTGTCAGTACCAGCATACACACATTTGTACCCTAGACACAGTCCAGATTAGTTTGCTTCTGGACATGTGACTCAAAGCTCGCCAGTTCAAATCCTGAGAGCTTTT
Source organism: Gymnarchus niloticus (assembly GCA_009936485.2). Taxonomy (NCBI): domain Eukaryota; kingdom Metazoa; phylum Chordata; class Actinopteri; order Osteoglossiformes; family Gymnarchidae; genus Gymnarchus; species Gymnarchus niloticus. The sequence continues at coordinate 15,695,563 of JAACJT020000002.1, read as the reverse complement.
ATACAACCTGAAGTACTTCATCATGGTGTGGAGCTCCCGATCTAAAAAACTTGAAAAGTCCGCCAGAAAAGAAGTAAGTTGAAATAACCAGAGAATGATCATGTGACACGCTGACGACAAAAAACTGGTTAGCAGACTTTTTGGAGAAGCAGATCTCAGGTGGAGGACGAGAGAGGCACCATGCCAGTAGACCCATTAAAGCTGTTCTGTTCCAATTGCCATTTAATTGCAGTGTCTCCTCTGCAGCGATGCGGTTAATGCACCTTTTTACAGCATTTCCCTCAATCATCAGCTTCATCAAACGGCTGCTGGCCACTCATAGATCCTTGATGCTTTCTTACCACACCAATGATTCTACAGGGGCCTACCCCTCCTCTGTGAAGGTTGAGTTTCATGCAGGATCCCAGTGCTGTGGGAACAAATGTCTTTCAAGGAACCACAATATACTCCCCTCCCCCGCAGTGTGTTGTAGTGCTGTCTTAACGCACCCATGTGGTTTGACCCTGCTGCTTTATATATCCTTTTCTCATCCAGGCATATAACTGTCCATCTGTTTTATGGCAGCTCACCTGATAGGGCAGCAACCAGCCTCCTGATTGGCTGGAGAAATTCACATGCACGCCTAACGACTGATGCAACACCTGGCCTAGTGGAAGGTTGGGACTATGGTAGCCTGATAGTTTCTGTTTATGTTGTTTGTCAGTAATGGGTGCACATGGTTGAATAAGCATGTGCTTTTAACCAGGAAGTTTGACTAGAAGTGAGTGACCATCTGGGGGGTGGCGTAAGAGTACAACAACATGCCATTGGTGGATACCTATATAGGCTGTAATCTTTATATCAATGTTAACAGAGGATGGGGGATGGAGGGGCGCTATGGTCTAAATGCCACTTGATGATGGAGGTTCCATGACTCACTGTACTGAATGCACAGGGTCATGGAATACGGAATATGGATGGATAAATGTGAGACACTGCAGTCAAATTGTATGTGATGTGTAATACTATTTTGCCGTGTATGTTTTGGGGTAAGATTTATCATCATTTTGAGGATTTCAGCTTGTTTAAGAAGGGTGGGTAAGTTCTTGGTTGGAGCGTCCCAGGTACGCTTCTAAGCGAGTTTTTTAAATAGCCAAATAATTGTAATAATAAATAATAAAAAAAACACTTCAAGTATAAATGTACAAATAATTTAAAATTTCAATTATTTAAACCTGAGAATCGGAGAATATACTGGGTGTTTTCTGCGACATTGATACAAAGTCCCGTTGTTATTCCAGGCGGCGCGGTTCTCATGGCGGCTTAGCCATCCAAGGAAGTTTACATTTTTTTAAATATTACCTACGTTTATAGTACTTCAGTTTTTGAAACATTTAAAGGTATATTTAGTTTTGTGGAAAGCGAATGACCACTGGTTATACACTCGATAATATGACAGTAGTCTGAAACAGGGAGACGTGTGCCTGTTTCGAATGCATCAATAATATTTACTACATTAGAGGAAACCCTAGATTTTTGGTGCGTAAGGGGAAACACATTTCATCGCTGCCGCCGGTGATGCTTTTCGGGGGTCCTCTGATTGCGGAGATGGAGAGGCGCATGCGCAGAACCCGAACCCCCCGGGCAGAGGTACGCTGTCACTAGTGGAGGTGTGGATCGAAGAATGAATGGAAAGCGCTGAGATGTCGTTAGACCCAGATTAAAATGACACAGCTACGCCAGCGGAGGTGTGGGGCTGGAAATCCGCGAAGGGAAGCACAGCTGCTATGCTGTATAAAAAATAGCAATAACGTTTGCTTTGAAGATTGGTGACAGTGTGCTGTTCACATAGAGAGAAATAAACATGTCTACTGGGCTGCACCAGCAGGACAATGGAATAAGCCTATCCGATGCCGTAGGTATGTGCAAGGTCAATGCAGCAGCTGCTATGGACGTATGAGGTAATGCTTGCACTGAGCGAAGCTTCTGTCAAAATTGTAGGCAACAATTTTGTGAGCACATTTCTGCAATTTTTTTTTTAAACAGGCAGTTATTCATGTCCGTATTTACGCTCTGTAAAGAAATATGTCGATATAGGTCGGTGATTTCTGTAATATGATTAACTGCATTGAAAATATTTTAAATTATGCTATAAGTGAATGAGAAGGATAACCTTCTTTATAATGTTAAATTCAAGGACAGTATCCCTACAGTCATACAACCCTTGCGGATTTCACCCAGAGAAGGGATAGCGAAGTGGTTCGGTTCGTAGAGGGCTTAGACCCAATGCCCGTGTTCTGGTTTTGTTGGTTTGTTTCTGTCTTGCACTGTGTGCCTTCGACGGTGTAGGAGCAACGTGGTCTTTTGCAATGCCTTCTAGCAGGAACACGGTGGTCAGTTTAACTGCTGCAATGCTATGCGCATGGAGTATATTAATGCTTCAGATGTAGTCACTACAACAAAATCACCTACATGTAAATAAAATAGTTTCTGACATGCTGCATTATTTGGAGATAATAAGCAGACATGGCTAATAGATTAAATAACGTGAACTGATATAAGAGAAGTATGGATACTATATTCATATGGTACGCAGAAAGATGGTTTCCTCACATACATGTTCCAAAAGCTTATCTTGGCCAGTGTCACAGGGGGTCTAGAACCTATCCCAGGCAGTATTGGTAACAAGGTAGATGTACATGCTAGAGGGGATGCCAGTATATCGCAGGGCATGTATGTATGCATACACTCACACACTACAGACAGTTAGCCTAACTGTGTGATGCCGGACTTAGAGATGAACCTGGCTTGACACAGGGGGAATGCGCAGACTTCACACGAACGTGGTGCTGAGGCTCGATTTGCAGCCCAATCCTGGACGAGTGAGGCGATGCCTGTGCCACCCTGGCGTCCTCACTTCCATGCCTCTGATGATCTTTTCCAAGGGTCCTTCAAGAGCAGGAAGAGGAAGTCCATCGTGGTGACGGTGGCTCTGCTCATCGTGTCACTGCTTGTCCTCACCATCGGCGTGGCGGCTACGACACGCACGCACAACGTGACCGTGGGGGGCTACTACCCTGGCGCCATTGTGAGTGAACGCCTGGTGGAATACGCCTCCTTAGTCAACTCAAGTCAAGTAGCTCTTTATTGTCATTTCAACCACATACAGTTAGTACAGTACATAGTGAAACAAAACAGCGTTCCTCCAGGACCGCAGTGCTACACAGAGCACAGGACTACAAAAGACTACACATAACAACATAAAGCACACATGTGCAAACATTGCAAACAGTGCAAGGCGGACAGCGGTACAGACGATGACAGTGCAGTGCTGACCGGTACACAGTTGTGATATATACCAAAGTAGGATGTAGTGATTATTTACAATCGATATTTACAATGTAAAAAGTAGCAGGTTGTGCAAAGATTTGACAATATAATTAGCTAATAAAGAGCAGATGAAGACGACACTGGGAGCAGGAAGAAGGTAACGGTATAATAATAAATATACGACTGAGACTTAAAAGGCTCGGCTGAAAGGCAGCGGTCACCTATAGGCAGGGCTAATCCTCCTCGATGCCCATTTTCTCGTGGGGTGCCATAGCTCCATGGTTGTGTTCCATAAGACTAGGTGGAGTTCTGCCTGTCACATCTCATGAGGCTTCACCGTTTGCTCACCTAGTTAACACTAACGGTCAGGTCCCTCAGATACGGGCTCATTTACTTATCGTGAAAGCAGCTGCTGTCAGTTCAGGTATTGGAGGAGCATGGGAACCGGCTTGCTCTTTATTGTGAGAGTCCTTCTGTGAAAACCAAGCTCTCTTTAAACTCTACTGATGTTTACCTCTTCTGTCTACAGCTGGGATTTGGCTCCTTCCTGGGGATCATAGGAGCTCACCTGATAGAAAACAAGAGGCAGATGGTAGGCTGGTGAACTCCGTCTCTCGTCTTCGCTGCCGCGCGCTTGTGATTCCACCTCTTCCTTGAGATGTCTGGACGATGCGCCGCCAAAACTGCATGCCGCTAATTTATTGCTCGACCGCAAGGCTGCCTGTGGCAATGTGCGGTGTCTCGATGTCGATTGGAGTCTGCCGGGCTCGTGATTCAGCGGGATTTTGCTGGCGTTTTCGCATGGCGTAACGTAGACTTTGCATCGACCAGGATCACATTTCCCCAACCTCTTTATGAGATGGTCCCAGAAATAGCCCAATGTAAGAGGAGGAGGTGGCAGAGGGATAAACTGGACAGGAGGCTGCACAAGGGGAAGAGTGTGTGTGTGTGGGGTGCACTGTTTGGGCATGAATCATGGCTGTGTGTCCTTCCAGATCTCACCCTGAGCGCACTGTCACACTCCGCCCACCCCCCCGTCCTGGGAAATACGCAGACCTTGGTTAAGAAATGGGTTAGCTGGTCTTGTCTTTAACAGCCAGTGCTAAACCAGAGGAAGGTACGGTTTATGTTCAGTGGTAAGGAGTATTAATTTGACGAGCGCCCCCCCCCCCAAAAGAGAGGAACACATTTAGTCATGGTGAGAGTAGGTGAGAGGGTGGGGGGTAATATGTTTGCTGCTGTAGAGCTTGTGATAGAGCAGAGCCTGTGGGGGGCACTGCAGTCAGGAGGTATAACATTACTTTTCTCTCTTTTGCCATCCCCATGACAGCTGGTGGCCTCCATTGTGTTCATCAGCTTTGGGGTGGTGGCAGCACTGTGCTGTGCCGTGGTGGATGGCGTGTTTGCAGCCAGACACATTGTGAGTATGACGCAGGGGGGCAGGGGTGACCTCACACCATGAGATGGACCCCGACTATGCAGTTTCACTGACAGAGTTGGTCTCCAGGTTGGCCTTCAATCACACAGACTTGGTATCCGTTCATTTACATACAGTCCATGCATAAACTGTCCATGTATTTTATGAGCTATGTTTATTATTATTAATACTTAAAGCCTACAGATTCCATTTACAATTGTAGACAGTTGGGGAGTTTTTTATCTGAAAGAAATAGAGGCTTGCTAAAAGTGCAACAGAAGAGCCGCTGATTGGTCACTGTGAGTAGCAGGTTTAGGGTGATGTGAATACTATCAGACTGGAACAAGTTTCGAATATGCAACACGTGTCATGCAACTGTTTTTATCATTATGCAGGACTTGAGGCCTCTGTATGCAGGACGATGCGAGTACTACTCCAGCGTGATGTCATACGACTTGGACGTGAGTGGATCCATCCTCACCACAAGACTCTTTAATAATGCAACTCTTACAGATTATGACTCATTGTGATTGTAACTTTCCAGGTTAGCCACACTCATCCAGGGCTCTGGCTTCAATTCCATAGCTGGATCTGTGTGTGTACTTTATATGCCCTCCCTGTATTTGCTTGGGTTTCCTAGAACATGTAGTCAGGTGAACTGTCATCGCTAAACAGGCACACGTGTGTGTGTGCTCTGGGATGGACTGGCATCCTACCCACGGGTGCCCTGTGCATCCTAGAACAGGCTGCAAGCTCACTGTGAACCTGTACCGGTTATGGAAGATGGATGCAACCATCCATCAGCTGAGGGATATGGCATTGCATAAATTGCAGATGCTGAATCAAAATGGCATTGTACCTCAGGCAGTGGAGGAAGTTGCTATTAACAGACCTGTGCAGAGGCTACAAAATGCATGCGTGTGTCTGTGTCTCAGGTCCACTGTCAGACGTCCTCACGCCTGTCCTGCAGTCTGCGTGTGAAGAGCAACACCTGTTACTGCTGTGAGCTTTACACCTGTGGCAGGTGAGCAGATAGCTCTGGGTAGTGATGGGACAAATGAGACTTCAAAACCCATGGTAAACGGGAGTATCCTTAACGAACCAATGCTGGCACTAAATGAGGCTTCAAAATCTGTGATGGGTGGGAGTATCCCAGACTAACTAGCCGATGCTGGTGTTAAATGAGGCTTCAAAACCTGTGGTTGGTGGGAGTCTCAAACTAGTTTAGGATACTCCCACCCACCCCAGGTTTTGAAACCTCATTTTTCTCCATCACTAGCTCTGGGTGCTCCTGTCTGTGAGAGGAGTACAGCCTATCTGCTGCGAAGTACAGACCAGGTCCCCTCCACACCCTCTCATTCTTAATGTTTTGTCATCCTGTTCAAGTCACCACTGCTACTGAGATGTTAAGAAAAAGAAACAAAAATTTATCTAGGAATGCGAGGTGATGATGTTTTGGGGGAAAAAAAGAAAAACCCAGCTATCAAAATGATCACAACCTAATGAAATCCCAGGCACCTGTTGTTGCCTACTTGTGTTGAGAGTAACAGGCTTGCCCTGAATTTAGAAAGCTTCAGGGTGGTCTGTTGCAACTGCAGTACTTGTTCCTGTCCTCTAGGGGGAGACACACCTCTAGACCAGAAATATCGAATCATTAGTAAATATTTCACATTTACATTTATTTATTTATTTATTTATCTACCAGACTTTTTTGTCCAAAGCAACATACAAGTGAGCATACCTTGGGGTCAGAGAGCAGGGTCAGCCAGCACTCAATACCCCTGGAGTTGTTTTAGGAATAAAGAGCATTGATCAAGCAGCCAACTGATATGATCCCTCTGCAGGCACAGGATCTGAACCTTTGATCTTCATACACTGGCAAAGATCCCTAAACCTACTGAACGACATGCAAACAGAATATGAATGTGTACATCCCATACATATAGTTCTGACGTGTAACATCCTGCTAGACTGAGATTATTTCTTGGAATGCTAGGAATGACAATTTTAATTACGCTCTTACACTTTGGACATAGATGAGCTTCAGTTTAAATGGGCTAGGATCGCTTAGGGTAAACCGGCGGTGTGAAAATGTTCAGCATGCCACCTAAAGAACCTCACCCCACCTCCCGACGCAGCCGTGTGGAGCTGACAGGAGGCTACCACGAATACACAGAGGTGGGGAGCTGCCAGGACGTGGTGCATCTCTATCACTTGCTGTGGTTTGCCACCATCCTCAACGTAGTGGCTCTTCTCCTGGGCATCGTCACCGCCGCAGTGCTAGGGGGCTTCAAGGACATGGTGAGTGCACAGCGGCATGGGTGGTCCGTGTTCGCAAGTGCCACTGCGGAACGGTGGTCCATCAGAGGTGTTACTCTTTGGTGTATCTGCCCAAGTGGAGTCAAGATTTCAGTGTTCACCTGGAGGTACACTGGGCATGTTAATCTTGCCTGTGACATACTGTGAAGAAGACAGCATAGATAATTAAGTCAAAAGTACACAATATTTTTAGTGCTTAATGATTTTAATCAAAACATGTCGTATTTGTCAGAGTTCACTGAGGGAACGGCGAGTATTCAGTCTGCCTGTTAGCACGTCTTTCTCCACGTATGCATGCTTTGCTAATGTGTCTGAGTGCAAATGTAATGTCTCAATATACCACACTGGGGCGTGACTGAGCACAACAGTCAGTGTGAATAACTGCTTCTGCATGTTTGTTGGAGACTCCAACTGGCACCAGCGACGTCTGCGAATCGGGCCCTCCACCTGCCCCGGCCCTGCCTGAGGTCCCGGGCCCCTCTGTTTCCCACAGGCCCTGCTACAACAGCACCCCCTGCCTGCCACCCTACACAGCCTATGACCTGCAGGTAAACACTTGTAACAAATCAACAGCTGCTCTCAGCAGTAGCCCATCGTGCATCTTTGGATATTTAATAACGAGGAAAACAGTGAGCAGAGAATGCACATTTTGTATGTATAACTATAAAAAAAGTTTCCTTTGAATAAATTAGCATCATGCTAATCTGCTACATACCTTGTCAAATTCCCGCAGGGCTCCTCTGTGCTCCCAGACTCCTCAGGCCTCTCCGACGACTCCCAGTCCGGGGCCAGCTACTTGTGGCCCACCCAGATCCCCCCCCGCTATTCACCCCCTTACTACCACCCCGACGAGAAGCCTCCACCCTACAGCCCTTAGACGAGAAGCGGGACTTCATGCTGCCACCCTCCCCCGTCGCTGGACTGCTGATTACATTTGTTGACATATAAAAAAATAAATAAATGTGTGTAACGCTTCAATGTATCCCAGCAACAGGCGGCTGGGCTGGACTAGCTAACAGGACCTGCGACGGGAGCCAGACTGGCGTGTTGTTACACCGAGCCTCCCTCAAATCCAGCTGGGATGCCGTCTGGGTGACGAGCAACCATGGACGTCACAAAACACGGCTCCGCGGCAAGGGCAACACCTTATGATGCTGCATCCAGGCCATACCAAACACGACCGTCAACCAGGAATGCTTCCTTGGCTGCGGCTGAATCAGACATCCTCTGGCTTCCCGAGCTTTATCCATGCTCAGTCCATGGACCCGCTGAGAGCTTCCTCTAAGGTGACACTCTAACACTTCCTGTTTGCCTTCCTTCACCTACAAGCGTTTCCTAATCTGAGGGGCAGCCTTTTCGTCATGTTGCACTGCCTCAAAGAAGGAGAAAAAAAAAAAAAAAAAAAACACAGAAGACTGATGTCAGGAGCCATTGACATTTGCTCATTCTTCACTGGCCCCTACATTCCTCATGGTAGTTTCCTAGGCATTTGGACGTTTAATGGAAGGACTGTACTAATCACTTTCAGCGAACTATCCAGACATAGGTGTTAGATGCATTTGCAGAGATAAAGTTTTAAACGAACGAACTCATAGAAAGAGGGAAATAAAAATACATTTTAGTTGAGACCACTTAGCATGTATAATTCCTGTTTAATAAACTGTCGTATACTATCAGGCCTTTGTGTGTAGAACTTAAGGTAAGTGCTGAGTGGCAAGCCAGTGATGTCATATCAGGATGATGGTATTCTGTATATAAAATTACGTTCTTTTTAAAGCTTAAACTACGTAGTTTCCTCTCACCACTATACTGTCATTTCCCTTCGAATTCTTTCTGGCTGTTCTTAATCATTTCAGTATGTTCGTGTTTTTCCCTTCTCCAAAGACCCACAAAATAAGGAGATATAGCAGAAGAACCATGTAAGCATGGAGCTTCTGCTTGGTAACTTTGGGCCCGGAAACCCTGTTTCTCCAAGGTTCTATCCCACAGCCTCAACATTACAGACTTAGAAGGGTCACATCAGCTCCATAAACTTTATTTAAGTTTTGTATAGCACTAAGAGCTAATAAATAACTTTTAAAAACACAAAGAAAACGAATGTTAAAATGAAAAAAGTCTTTAGTACAGTTATTTACACAATACACAGTTGTTAATTTGTTTCTGAAACAATAAAAGCTTAAACTGCTTTTATTTTCTGATAAACAGGGACAGCAAAGACTACTTCTGTAGATTAAAAAAAATGTCCTCTACTGGCCAACACAGAACAGCTACATACTGACAAGACAAGATTAGAAATCTAAAAAAATTTCATGAAAATTACAACTGGTGGCATTTTTTTTTTTCGCATGAGATGACAAAGTGACATTCTGAATAGACAGAAAAGTTCCTTCAAAGGAAATACACTTCATGTGCTCCAATCTCCCAAGTGCCTGCTTCCATCCTCAGCCAACATACGATGTGAAAACCCTGGTCTGAACAGATCCATTTCTGATTCTGATAAAAAAAACACACACACACACACACACACACACACACACACACACACACACACACACACACACCCCCCACATCCCTCCCAGACTCTGGGCCACTCTCTCTGTC
>JAACJT020000002.1:15662852-15685817 GCA_009936485.2 Gymnarchus niloticus | reverse complement strand
CACGATATGAACACCCTCCTCTAAACAGATCCATATCTCATTCTCATAAAAAAACATACACACACACACACACACACACACACACACACACACACACACACACACACCCCTCAGATCCCTTCTAGAGTCTGGGCCATTATGTCTATCCATACATCTAACTGCTTATCCTGCTCAGGGTCACACGGGCTTTGGATTTATTCATTTTTAAAGTGAATTTCACCTTCTCCACTTGTGCCTAAAAAGCCCGGCTAATTTTTGCTGTTTGCGACAAAAGGAATGCTTTTCAGAACACGTGTGCATTTTAGAGAGAGACTACAGAGAACTCCTAAATAAACACCCAAGGCTTTCTGAGGTGACCCTGTTTGGATGGAGCTGCGTGCTGCCCAACCCCATGTTTCGGAATCACTCAGAAAGCATTTCAGTTCCAGAAGAAAATCATTTCGGGGAGATGAGCAGAAAAAGGCTGACCAGCTACTTTCACAAACGTTAGCCTTCACCTCAATTACTTCAGTCTATATGCAGACCACATTGGCCAACATCATTTGGGAGGCGTTTTTGCTCGTTGCATCAACAAGTGCAACAGAACACCGCAATAATTGTCACAATTTCATTTTCAATGCCATGGAGATACCATGTCGCTTAACACATAAAGGTCATTTACCTTTAAAAACATACAAGGGGCTACAATTCCACTTCCTTGCATCCCGCATTTCATCTGCTGAGCTCGCTTAGCTTAATTTACCCTTTTTTGCTAAAACACACCTAGTGGCCTGGTTTCCCATGGCTGGAGTCTTTAAATAATTCTAAATACTGTTTATTCTCCATACAAATATGTATAGATTACAGGAGCCAGCACAGAGACAACTGGCGGCTACTGATCCACGTGTCATCTTTCATGTCAAGACAAGCCTAACCGTTCACTCCCTCAAAATCCGCATCACTGCCACCATTCATCTGACACCACATCTTTGGTGGAAATGCCCGTCCTTTGTCCACCCCCCCCACCCCATTTCCTCCCCAAAAACCAACCCCCTCCAAATGTATAACTTCTCCTTTTCAATTATAAAAATACGTTTGACCGAAAACAGGTGAGTGCAGTTTGAAACTTGGGCTTGAGTGACTCAAGCTAAACGTTTCTCTGTGTGCTTTGTGGAAACAATAGTAAGTGCTGATAGTGACAATGTATTACCCCATAGTGCTGTCTATCCAGAACATAACAATCTCTGCATTAAAAGGAAAAGTGAGAGCTGTCAAACAACATTATGAGGCAATATAAAACCATCTGGCTCAAAAATGAAAACAAAAGAGAAAAAACAAAACAAATCCTAGCTATTTCAAGAACCACCAAGCTTGTGCTGGAGCATACCAAAGCTTTCTACACACAACTAGTTTTAAAAACAACAGCTAAACACTTAATTACGGAACTCTTGTCCTGGACCCTAGAACACAAGACAATGGGAATCCCTGCTTCAAAGGCACAATTCATAGCACATCGAGCTCCTTCAACTCAATAGGTCTCTGGTATAACAAATTCGAACTCTGACGAGGCCTCGGCTGGATTCACCTGGGTCTGTGGCCTGGGCTGGGGCTGAGGTTGGGGTTGGGGTGGTGGCGGCGGCTGAGGCTGGGGCTGGGGTTGAACCCCAGGTTCTACAAAGATATCGTCCCAGTTTAGCACCTTGCTTTGGCTGGGGGGGAGGTGAACAGTAGGGGACGGGTGGGTGCCAGATGGCGGGCGGGGCACCTCAGGCCCCTTCCCAGGGTCTACATGGTAGACTATCCCTTCCTCGTTGATAACAGGAATTCCACCCGAGCTATCAGAGATGTAAGAGTAGGGCTTGAACTGCAGAGTCTTGCAAGGGAGTAGGCGGTACAGGTTGTTTTCAGTGTCATCCTTCTCCTTGCGGCCGGATGGGTCCTGGTTGTGGACCTGCTTGCAGTGAGAGGAGAGCAGCTGGTAGTTTATGAAAAACTCGTTGCAGAGCAGGCACTGGTACCTCCTCTCGCCCGTGTGGTAGATTTCATGCTTGGTCCTGTACTCGGCGAGGGCAAACACTTTGTCGCAGTAATGACAAGGGTACTTCTTCTCCCAGGAATGCGTGTTGAAGTGTCGCCGCAGGCTGGTCAGACATACATAAGGACGCTTGCATACGACACATACGTAAAAGGTCTTCCCATCCATGATGAGCTCATAATGGTCATCCTGGTCGACCTTTGCTTTCTTCTTACTTGAGACCCCCCGGGGAGACTGAGGAGATGCTTCCTGGTTGAAAGATGGCGACATGTGGGACTTCCGGATCCTGCTGGTTTTGGAATCTCCCTCCCCAGGGTCCTCTTTCACGGGGACTATATCGTAGGTGTTTTCTCCGATGTTGGCATAAACCTTGCAGCCGGTAGACAGAGAATCAATCTCTGAAGCCTTGTCTAGTGTTATAGTCTTTTTCCCCACTATAACCGTTTTGGGACTCTGGATCCCTGGTCCATTCTTGCCGCTTCCAGACCTCATGTCTGAGAGCTTGATTTTGAAATCCCCAGGCTGCGCTGTCGACTTCTCTAAAACCGTGGTCACCTGCTTCTTCTGTACACCAAGCACCTCATTAGGCTGTGCCAACATTTCACTAGTCTGGGGGCTGTTGAGGGTCTCAACACGTGAACTATTTATGTGCGGTGAAGGAGCAGGTGTACTGCACATGGTGCCGAAAGGGGATGGTCCCATGGGTGGTTGGACAATACTGCTGCTGGTGTCTGGAGATACCATAGAGCTGTGTAGTGGGGTGGGCAGGGTATTTTGCCCAAGCTGGATCTGACCGGGGCTGCTGTGAAATGAAGACTTGCCTCCACCCATGCTCCCAGCAGGAGGAGCAACATCCTTTATTTGCAAACCCCCGTCCTCCTTCATCTCAGCTTGGCCTGCCTCAATACTTATGTTATCCTTTTTCCCAGATACCACATCCTTCTCTTCAGAAGGCCTAACCACACTGGCAACCTCGGGGCACCGGCCCACCTCAGGGACCTGTGCAACGAGAGTATCACTGGGGACAGTGACATTTTCAGCTGCCTCCTTTGAGACAAAGAGGACATCATCGTTGTTAGAGTCTCCCGCTTTATCCACACTGCCATCTTTCTGGTTGAACTCTTCCGCAGACAGAGAGAATGTCTCGGTAATGATGGGCATGCACAGCAATCCTGCTTCTGGGGAGAGGACGTCGTTTTTGGTCTGTACATTCTCACCACTGCCCAATGCATCTTCCCCTTCTGGGACTTTGGACAGGCCCGGCAAACCCCTCACCTGAGAAAGTGGAATGCCTAGGTTGGCAATAAACTGCACACCCAAGGTCTGGCCAGCCTGGATGACTTCCTGGAGCTTGTCAGAGCGAATCCGAAAGAGCTTGGAGCTGTAGATGTAATTCAGAATTTCTTCAAAGATCTCAGCCTTGACAAAATTCAACTCGATCACCTGTCCTGCTGCTGAGAAGAGCTGGTGAAAATATGAGCTGGATGCTGACAGGACGTTCTTGTGAGCTCGAAACTTGCGGTCTTGCACTATTATAGTGACATCACAGAACAGTCCAGCTTTACGCTGGTCATTGATGGACTTGAGCAGAGACCCTGAATATTGTGTGTCCGTCGCAGTGATCAGCTTTAAACTCGTCATCCCTGCATGCGTTGGATTAGGGAAAAGGACAAAAAAAGAAATGTTCCAGAAAAACAGCCTATTGTTACAATTATATACAACTATTTATATGTAAATATATTTACCATCTGCTCCATACATTGCCACATGTCAATAGAGGCAGCCACCATTGAAAGACAGATAAGAAAGCTATATTTGCAAAAGAAAACGGAAACTTTTGGGAAGAGAAATGATCTTCAAATAATAAAGTTTCCTGTTTTTAAGCAACTTCCAAATAAAAATAGTATGTTTTAACAATATGTGTGTTAATATATGGGAACAGCCCAGAAAGACATAAAGAGCATGCAGGAATAATGTATTTGGAGGGAAATTTACTATTGACATATTGCAACAGATGTATGGGAGATATCTACATTTCCGTCCAAATATATAATTTAGATACATCACATATTATATAAAGTAAAAAGAACAATCGGTAGATTAAAATACATATTTAGTGTTTTGGGATTACTGCGCATTAAATTTTCAAGATTTTGCGGGAGCTCTTAAAACAAAAATGCAGTACAGCATTTAGCGTGAATTAAAATGATAAATTTATAAAAAAAAAACAAAAAAAAAAAACGTGAAAATCTGGCGATGCTTTTCCTGCGTCAGGCTGCAATTCTTGCACGCTTCGCTGCATGTTTGTGGAGCAGAGTGGGTTAACTTTGACTACAGCAGCTCTCTTCAGACCGTGGGTTATTCTGAACAACCGAAAAACCCCAAAACGCAGGTGAACGTTTCAGTAAATCTTCGGGGCTCTGCTGTCAAAGGCGGCCATGCAGAATGAGCCTACCCCGGGAGCAGGTGGTCGGACCTTTTGTTTTGTTGGTAGCTAGCTACTCGGCCACACATGCAGCCGCCTTTTCCTCGTCGATCATTCGGCGGACCTGCCACTTCACTACGAACTGATCACGAAAAGAGCCCGCAAACGCTTCAAGTCTCACGTTAAGGACAAGGCTGCAATATCGAGAGGCATCCCTGTATATCGCAGTGGCCTCTGCCAAATCTCAGAGACACTTTTATACACACGTACAAAAAAAAAAAGATAAGTTTAGCTAGCCAGTTTATTTAAGCTGTTTAAAGGTGCCGGGCGTCATTAAGCGGGCTCACTAACAGACATTTGGCCATTTTAATACATTTCGAGTCTTGTGCATGCATTTAGACGGCCGTACAGTAACTAAACAACTAGCTAGCTAAGTAAATGGAAACAGAAGCCCTGTATTCTCAATGGGTCTTCCTTCCTGGTTCACGGCGGGTTGCGGCCTTATTTGTTGAGATCTGATCTTTACGATTCATCAGGGGAAGAAAAAAAAAGAAAGAAAGAAATTAAGTACGAAGAGAGTGATGCGATCGCCTCGGCGGCTACGCTGTGTGGACGGAAATGCGGCGTTTACCTGCGAAGCCGAGCCTTATGTGTGTGCTTTCTGTCTGTTACAGTGTATCTCCAGACAACAAAACGCAGCCCTCCGCTCCGGCAGCCGACACAACCTGCTGGTTAATCGCACGACCAACAGGAGTCGCAGCCCAGATAAATTCATTTTCCAGTTGCGTGTTTGGAAACCCAATCATTCATTGACACCACACGGCGTTGAGGATCTCCTGCGCGGCAAAAGCCGGGAAGCTTAGCGTCACCATTATATTGTTTTTTTTTCTTTAACTTTATCGGCTATGAACAATCAGCTTTTGACTTGTATTTATACGGCGAAACTTGTCCGTATGCTACAATTACAGGATCTGATATTGAAAGCATTTGCGTGTAATCAGTCCGGGCGATGCATTAGGAGATAAATTTAAAAATGAGCTTATTCAGCATTAGAAACATGCGGTGAAGATACGTGAACGTGTGCGCTTCATTCCGAATGACTTTCCACACAGAATTTTGGCAGAACGCCTGTCATCGAGAACGGCTGCGTTAGGAGCGGAACGAATGCGAAGGACCTCCGTTACTCGGGGGTCTTTTTAAATCAGCGACACACCGGAAGCTGCCTCGCGTAACGTGCGGCGTCAAATCGGGTAGCGACATGCAGTCTGGGCATGGCGGAGGCAGCGTGCGGAACCGCCGCTACCATTAAAGTGAAAGAAAGGAAAAAAAGTGCTCGCCGGCTAATTTGCGTGTAAATGACGTCGACGTCGTTTTAACGCGTCATTGTAACGCTATTGTGTTCGTTGATGAAATGTGGCAAAACATAAATGTTGCGCGTCGCGTTGCCAGTAAGATTTGCTCCATTATAGCTAGAGGTGTAGTGGCGGATCGGCGTTTGAACGCGAGCTGATACCCAGAAACAAGCGTTGAGTGCAGATCTATCGGTACTTTTACACGCCAGAGCGCTGTGTCACAACATGCTGACGTTAATAGAAGTTAAACGGTTAACGAAAGCAATAGATCGTAGCGAATAAAAAGTTAGTCCTGACATTTACGCAGACAGCAGGCTTAAAAATAGTGGAGCTTAGCATAGAAAGTACAGTCGGATCAGAAAGTCGGCTGGGAAGATGATGTATTCTTCACGAAGAAAACCAGTCCTATATTTCAAGGAAGACAGGAGGTGAGTTATTTTATCAGGTCAGCTAAACAGTAGACCACTGTAAGACTGTACTTGTCCAAACACCTGGATTACCTCTATCAGACTTCATGCATCTTACCTATATTGAAAGGGTTTATTTTGTGCCCTGCCTAAACTTTGTTGTCCATGGATTGTCATAAGGTATTCAGTCTAATTTTGTTCAGTTAGTGCACTTCTTCAATCAGTAACTGACTGAACCAGTGAGTCAGAACTCTTTTATAAACCTTTATTAAACATTTTCAAATAATAAGACAGGCATCATCTCTTTTCAACATTCTCAGCAAAAATTCCAAGCAGCAAATGCAATAACTAAACGTAAGAAAAATTAAATTTAATCTAAAATTAAACTTAAAGGGGGTTTAATTAATATATAACTCAAATAACTTACAGTCTTAAGGCACTCTTCTTTTCCAGACTTTTTATAGTCAGAACTTAAGGTTAGTGTGTCATTAAACTATGCCACATGTCCCTCGGAACAATCTTTCAGGTCCAGCACACAAAAATGCCCATCTCCTCCTGAAAATAGTCTGTGAGTACTGAATAACGGTGACTGCTCTGCATTTCAAGTCTGAACGCACGATTCACACATCACAGGATGTATTTGTGGTGTCTGTATGCTGTGAAGTTTGTCTTGTGCAAACTGAGCTTGTTCTGGCTATTTTTCCAGTTTTTTAGCCCATCTTGGAGCATGACGACATTCGCAGGCAAGTCACCTCTTGCACTGCAGAAATCTTGTCCAAATTGCTCAGTGTATAGCTTGGGTTGTGTTTGCCTCATTAACCAGTGACTTTTCTTTTTAACATGTTGTGTGATCGCTTTAAAACTGTGTTGACGTGACGCTGTCAGATTGTCCGGCCGTAGTCAGTCTGATCTGATCTGAGTCAAGACTGATCCTCACAACCTAGTAAAATTTCTCTCACGGTGAGAAAATACACTGGGAGATGGTAAACAGTAAACGAATCAGTGAAGGTGTCCAAGGTGACGTTTTTTTAGTTTACAAAAATGTGCATGTTAGCATTGGTTTTACATGATGCTCGGTGCTGTGAATTACATTGAGCCACCAGTCTTCAGGCCAATGTAAAATTTCTCTATTTACATGACTTTTCACGCAAGTCTGAATAAATGGCACTGATATGGCAAATATGGGCGAGGGTCGCCGTATGAGACTGGGTTTTATTTTAAGGATAAATTTCTTTTACTGTACGGTGACTTCATTACAGTAATGCACACACTTTTTCAAGAAGAGGAAAAACCCAAATCTATTTGGACAGTAAAACAGCTAAATAAAAACATACTAATGCAAGTGAGCCTCTTCTGTGACACTGTGTCATTGACAAATTGTTTTTCCTCTCCTTCCTAGGTTCCTGTCTCAGAAATGCACAGTTTTCAAGCTCTTCTGTCTGTGTATGGTGCTGGTGTTGGGCTCTCTCCTTTGGCTCCAGCTCAGCTGTTCTGGAGACATGAGCCAGGCCAGTGTGGAAGATGGCCGCCTGCCTCAGAAGCCCTGTCCTCCAGGGAAACAGGCACTTACAGTTGATGACCCCTCGTGGGGTCCTCACAAGATGGCCCTGCTTGTCCCTTTCCGCGAGCGCTTTGAGGAGCTACTGGTTTTTGTCCCATATATGCACTCATATCTGAATAAGAAGAAAATACGACACAAGATTTTTGTGATCAACCAGGTGGACCACTATCGGTAAATGAGTCTTCTTTTACTCAGAGTAATTGTTATGCTTTTTATTGTTAAGGTTCCTGTTCAAGATTGTCATACATTTGTGATATGGTGTGACAGTTGTGGGCCAGTAAGCTAATCCTTTGAGGGTCAAGCTTGAACAGGGGTTGGTAGGGTTAAGGTTAGCCACGGTTGTCAGCTATACCCAGAGCCCTCTGTATTTCCGAATACCTTTCAGTCTAATGTAAAATAGCTTTATATGGATAGCAAGTCTTCTCAAGTGATCTTTTGAATTAGTTACTACCAGAGATCATTTTGAAGTTTTCAGAAAGTGGCCCCTCCCACCTCAATTCATTGTGTTTAAAGCTGACTCAATTCTAGTTTGAGAAAGTGATCCTGTCTTAAGTTCGGTAGTTAATATTACTATTCAGTTGGTTGGCATGGTGGCTAGGATTTAGGATGGTGCCTCTGCTTTGTGTATTGAGTTTACATGCAGGTTTCCTCCCACAGTCAGCAGTTAGGCTAATTGGCATCTCTGAATTGCCCGTAGTGTATAATTGTGATCATTGTGAGCGTGTGAGGCATGCCTGTATGAGCCCTGTGGTAGACTGCCATTCCATCCAGGGTGTAGCCTCACATTGTGCTCTCTGCTGTCTGGGATTGGCTCCAGCCACCCTCCACAACACTGACTGTGATAATTGGTTTTTGAAGATGGGTGGATATTAATATGCAGAATGTCCATCACAATAAAACTTAGGCATTGTTGGACTCAAATACCCTGTAGGTATGTTTTACTGCAGTAACAATTATTATGTGTGGTAATTTTTCTTCAAGTCATGGTTCTGTTGTCTGTGGCAGCAAGCCACCTCTAGAGGGCAGTATTGTGTAGAGAGAGGCCAGGTAAATGACGTTTACTGTGTATTCATACTCCTTGACTTGCACTTAACAGAATGCTTAGAATGCTTTGGAGGGATATGTGATATTTGAGGGGTAGCTGGCATGCAGTGTGCTATGCAATCAGCATCCTTCTGCATTAGCTTAAATACACATGATTTTCCTTTTGTGTGGCTGTCAATCAGTTCTGCAGTGCCGATTGTTTCTGTTAGTGCTGTTGGTGTAACGCTGTCCAGAATGTGTTACAGGATCCCAGTAACTGTGTGAATACTCTAGTGCAAGTGTCAGTCTTCATTTGTCTACTGTAATGATTAGAAAACTGTGGCATCACAACTCAGGAGAAAGTGGAATGATACACTGGTCTGTAATGTTCAGATGAATTTTGGAGGGCGGAAGTATCCCAGAATGACCAATCAATGCTGGTGTTGAATGAGCCTTCAAAAGCTATGGTGTGTGGGGGTAGCCAGACTAATTAATCAATGCTGGCTACCAGCAGCATTGGCTGGTTAGTTCAGGATACTCTAACCCACCACCGGTTTTGAAGTCTCACTTGTCCCATCACTACTTGTAAGAGCTTAGCATGGTACAACGGCTGCAGTGGAATGTCAGCATGTCTTCTGGTGCATGGTGGTTTTCTTAAAGGACAATAGGCATAATGAGATTAAGCCTGAATTACAGACAGAATCCTAAAAGGAGGCAAGGACTAGGATTAAAAAAAAAACTTTTTTTTTGTGCTTTATTCTCGCTCGACTTTGTAAATGCTTCATTTTGTGTGCCGGGATTTTATGAGAATGTTCTTCCAAGATTACCATGGTTGCTAAGCATTGTTGCCATTGAAATATATGGAAATTTGTAGTCTTTTGTGCATATGGAGAAAATAAGACTCGTCTACATAGAAACCAAGCAACATTATTTGTTGGTTTGCAGCACTTTTCATAGTTTTTCTTATCCGTCAATTAAAAATATTAACGTATTTGCAGGATCTAAAATGCTGTTCTTTGTTGGTGTGTTGAAATTCAATCAGTCTGCATTTTTAGAAAAAGAATATTAAGTTTCTGTGCAGCTTGTCGCATTTATGACTGGTCTTCTGTTCCTTTTACTGCATCTATTTTCAATAAATATGTCATGTAGTGTTTCTGTAAGGAAAAGTCAGAACCTGTGATGAATGCATTTCTGCTGTGTAAGTACTGTAACTCCTGTTCATCTTGTTGTATTGGGTAGTGTGTGGCTTTACGAGTGTCCGTGTTTGGAAGGTTTGAATCCCACAGCCTAATAACCCCAGTTTCTCCAGGGATCCCGGTTGACCCTGTGCTCTGACCCCAAAACATGCACTCACCAGATTTATTGGGGATATGCGAAAACGACCCAGTTTCCCCACAAGGATGATTAAAGTATTATTATTATTATTATTATTATTATTATGCTTTTCTATATGTATAAGACTCTCTTGCATGGCCTTTCTTCAGTGCAGAATAGAATCATCTGTGGATTCTAAACATGCAGGCAAACAGTCAGAACTTCAGTGTTTACTGCTTCCTTGGGCTGAGAATCTGCCTCTACAGTTGGTGAAAACATGACGCAGCCAATTCGTCTGGTCACGGTTTTGCAACCAGAATGAACGAACATGAGAAAGCTAGCTGAGTTAATTCACGGATACCCACATCTATATGACAGGTTGAGACAAGTTTTTAAAAGATGTACAAATGACTGGAGACTCGTAGCATGGAATCAAAACAAATCTTGGAGTGAAAGACCCAACAGCACTGTTCGCCCCCTTGTGTTAGTAAGGTGAACTACACATTTTTAACATATTTGCAATTTTTCGTCCTTAAAGTAGGGCCTGTTTCACCAGCCTTAATTCATTTGGGTGGTTGGTTGTTGACATTGGCCAGACTAGGAATTCTAAATCCAGTTTTTCTCTTTGTCAACATGAGAAAATTGGCTGTAAACCTATCTGGACTTCAAGTCAAGTTTTATTGTCACGTGTGCCAGAGAGCACAGTGAAGATCTTATACCAGAGTCGCAGGGGAGGGGGCAGGGCATGGGGGGCAAAAACATAGTACAGATTTACAATAAATACAAGAAATGCAGTGCGACACAAACGGCAGGGTATTGGGGGGTTACGGTGTAATGACGTGAGGTAGTGCAGAAGACAGGACAGTGCAAAATTACAAACAGGCAATAATAAAAAAGTGGAAGTGTATTTAATCAGTGAGTGTAAAGTGCAGTAATGAGCAATTGTGCAAGAAATGCAATGACTGATTATACTAACTTTATAAAATTCTGTGTAATTGAGAGGCAGAGGGCAGAGGTCGTCGACTGTTCAGTCGCCTGATGGCCTATGGAATAACACTGTCCTTGAAGCGGCTGGTGCGGGTGGAGATGCACAGGTGACGCTTCCCAGAGGGTAGGAGAGTGAAGAGGCAATGAGCTGGATGGCTGGTGTCGCTGATGATCGCCTCGGTCCTTTTCTGGCAGCGGGAGAGGTAGATGGACTTGAGGTGTGGAAGGTCTGTACCGATGATCTTGGAGGCCGTTTGGGCAGTCTTTTGCAGCAACTTGAGGTCTTGGGCGGTTAGGTTCCCCACCCACACCGTAATGCATCCTGTCAGCATGCTCTCAATGGTGCAGCGGTGGAAGTTTACCAAGGTCTTCGTTCCCAGTGCGAAGCTCTTTAGCCTCCTCAGGAAGAGCAGTCTCTGTTCAGCTTTCTTGAGGATGCAGCTGGTGTTGAGAGAATTAAGTGCTATCTATGTAGATAATAAAATGTACACGAAGGAGATAAATGGTTGCTGAGGCACCTCATTGATCGTAGGCACTTCTCTCCTAGGTTTAACCGGGCCTCCCTGATCAACGTTGGCTTTCTGGAGAGTGGCAATGATACGGACTACATTGCCATGCATGACGTGGACCTGCTGCCTCAGAACGAGGCTCTGGACTATGGCTTCCCCGAGCAGGGCCCGTTCCACATCGCCTCTCCAGAGCTGCACCCCTTGTACCACTACAAGACGTACGTGGGCGGAATCCTGCTGCTCACAAAGCAGCATTATCAGAAGGTAGGCCCTGTCCCCCACAACTTTTGAGCATGCTCTGTAAAATCAGAGTTTAATGCCTGACTTTGTGGCTTCCGTGCAGATGGACTTCAGAGTGTTCCAGGTCTCTACAAAAACTTAAAGAAGAATGGCTGAATGACTTTAATTAGCGTAATGATTAGTTTCGTCATTAGCTTAAGTATTTAGGAAGATGGAGAGCAGCACCCCAGACTAGGAAACACTCAACATCACTGTTCGCCCCCTTGTGTTAGTAAGGTGAACTACACTACAACTAGGCTCAGCAAACTCAGGGTTGTGAATCATGAATATAAACATTGCTGGATCTCTGAAAACCATCTCCTGTTGGAACAGACAGGACATCCGGTCTAGTTGGTGACATGTTTGTGAGACTGACATTACACCACATTAATGAATGAGGGTCACACTGACCCAAACTGTGAAACTCAGTGTTTCTGCCTTTGATCTTCATGCCTTACCGTGACTCCCAGACTCTCAATTGCATGTGACGTTGACGTTAAATGACCACTACAGAGGTCAGAGATGAGTTGAGAATACCTATGACGTCCTGCCAGGACCTGTGTTCGCATTCTGTGATGTTGTTTCTCTCTCTGATTTTTCGAGTGCAATGGGATGTCAAACCGCTTCTGGGGATGGGGTCGAGAAGATGACGAGTTCTACAGGAGGCTAAAAACGGCTGGACTCGAGGTACTGAAGCCTGAAATCACGTCTGTGTGAGATGTTGGGACATGCTGATCTCCCCCAACAGAAACTTGGAGGCAGCATAGACATTCAAAATGTGGACCTGTCACAACATGTTGGTGGTTTGAATTCTTTGAGGAACTTCCGTTGGACCCTTGAACAGGTTACTTGAGTCGATTTGCTCCAGTAAGATATCAGTACCTCATTTTGATTATTATAAATCAAATGCAATGTTCAATTAGCTTTAACCTGCGTTGAGAAAGACAGATTGTAACCTTTTTTTGCATAAATTTTATTGTGCACCTGTATGTTTTTCAGTCCGCAGTGATTATCTGGGAAACTTTAGAGTAATATCAGAAATTAGGGGTGTGCTTCTCTCCCACTCAGATCATGCAATATGCATGTTTGTACACTGGACTCGATTTCCCAATCCAAATGTTTTTTCATTGCACCCCTATAAGACTTAGATGATGGTGATGACGACGGTGATAATGAAAACACATTCGGGGTCCGACACTGCTGATCCAGGTTTTTTTCCCTCACGCCATCAGAAATCTTAAAGCTCATGCTTCAGCCGTTTCTATGGCGATATCTTAGTCATATTTCTGCCCTTTGCATCCACCATTATGAAGTCCACCGTTGTCTTTTGAATCGACCAGCCGTGCTCAGCATTAAACGACCCCAACATAAACTGTGATATGTTTCGAACTGGAGTGTTTGTGAGTCTGGCTGCGGTGCACGTGGACACAAATAGTTCTCTGTCTAAATTTGCTCCACTGTGTCCAGCTTTTCCGACCCAGTGGAATCAATACTGGCTACAAAACCTTTCGGCACATCCATGACCCAGCGTGGAGAAAGAGGGACCAGAAGAGGATTGCAGCACAGAAGCAGGTGAATTTCTGGCAAGTTGGTGACGCCATGGAAGCCTGCCTGCCTGCCTGTTAGGTTTTCTAGAGCCTCTGTTTAAGACACTGTATGTATTTCAGAGTTACCATATCGGCCCTAATATTGGATACTAGACAACCTCCCCACAACAATGTTTGGTATACTAAATTTTTATAAAGAAATTTATTTGACAAAAACATATAAAATCTATAGTATTTTAATAATTTCATCAATCTATAAACATGTAGTTTAGTTCAGACTACTTGACATGTCAATAAGTGCATTAAATATTAATTAAATGGGGGAGACCAAGCTTGTCAATAATGCAGTGATGCCATAATTCATTTTGACTAACTTATTTAATTCTTGGTCACTCGTGATAAGTCGAGCCTATTTTAGTCCTTTAAACTATCTAGCCAGGTGGTGAGAAATTATTACCACCGTTGTATATGTGTAATATCATTTAAATTCTAGTCCTCGAATGTCAGAGTCGTTTTTTTTTTTTTTTTAAATGTCTTTTTTTTTTTTGGTGGGGGGTGGGATCTTTTATTCTGGCCAATAAGGTATATCCAAACCCAGCACTGAGTTGGATTTTTAAAAGAATGTGTTGTCTTGCCTCCCAAAGTGATGAACTGATGATGTGATGGCAGTTCGGACGTTGTTGTGTATTGTGGCTGTCCTGTAACGAGCCCTGTGCTGTTTTCTCGGGAACAGGAGCAGTTCAAAGTGGACCCAGAGGGTGGGCTCACTAATCTGCGCTACAAGGTGGAGTCCAAGCAGGAGCTGACTATCAGTGGCGCCCCTTGCACAATCCTCAGTGTTGAGCTGGAGTGTGACCAGACCCAGACCCCCTGGTGTCTGCTCGGCTAGCTGCAGCCCCAACTAACAGTTGTGGCAGAGTGTGCTGGTCACCCACTGGATGGGGCTGTACCATTTAACATGGGGGTTGTGGCTACGAGGTATCGCTAAGGCAGTATGACACCGAGAGTGGGGAATTCCCAGTGTGAACAACCCCCCTTGGTTTACTCTGTACTATGGACAAGCTGCAATACAAGTTATGCTGATTTACAGTGAGTGAAAAAGCCTGGCCTGATAGCCTGAAATCAGTGGACTTTCTGACGTGGTCCCTGACGTTGTTCTTTTTAACTTAACTCATGTGGACAGACATGAAGACCTAGTAGCCATAAAGTATTGTTTTTCATTTGGCTTTTTTTTTTTATTTAGTAGCATTGGATAATGAAACTGGACAAACTTGGTGAACGTTTCTCAGGTGTGTTGCTGTTCCAGCCTGGTACCTGAAAAGCAGTTCATGTTCTCCCTTCTGAAGGAGGACAGTGAAGAGGTGTGACACCATTTTGGGACTGATGTGACCTGTTAGAGGTCACTGCAAGCCTCAAGGTCCTCAGAGCACACCATGTCCTGTGGACTGCCTCAGAGGCTTTATTTACCAACTCCTGATGTGGGTTGTGTTTTTTTTTATTATTATTATTCCTGCCCCCCCACCATCACTTTCTTAGACATGAGGTGGTATCACTATGTCTGAAGATAGTTCAGTGTTTCCACAGCTAAATTTGCACAATATTTATATAAAGGTAAAGGTTTCAAAACCTCTTTCTTGCATGATCTGCCGTCTTCCTCTTAGTGTTATATTAAACTTTTTTTTAAAGAAAATTTTCCTTGCCTCTTCGCCTTTTTTATTTCTATCTATCTATATCTCTATTTGTTGAATCTTTTTCATTTAAACTGCACTGTTTGGTATAGTTCAGTTAAGGCAGTAGCATCTCACTGATAGCAAATGACAAAATGCAGCAACCTGCAGGTGGTGCCAGTGCACTAACAACATGAGGGTTTCCGCTAAAGACCCACAAAACAATCCAGAGTAGTTTTACAACCAAACATCACTCCCACATTGGGAAAGAGAGTAAAATCTTAACACTGGGGAGAATGTTAACATCGAAAATTCAGTTACATACCCATTACTTTAAGGTGGATGTATTTTATTTCTTTGGACTTATTAGTGATACATAAAATGTCATATAGAGTAAGTAGCAGCTTTTTGTATTTCACGTTATCTGCGTAAGCGATGTCGACCATATGATATTAGGTACGGCATATTTTATACTAGTCTCTGGCCGCCAGATGGCAGACCAACACAGTTTCTATTTAGCCAAGACTCAGTAATATAAAGGTGCTACTTTACTAAATTAAGTAAATTGATATTTATTGACTGGGAATTGTGTCATGTTACTCTTTCTATACATTTAAAATGCGGACATATTAAAAGTACGTTTTGTTTTCATATTTTTATTCCATCGTGCCCGTATGTAATAGCAGCTCAGTGTAAATCTACTCAAGCAGCCTGCACATTAGACTTATGAGCTTGATAAAAATCAACAGAATAACTGAGTAAAATGAAAGTTTGAAACCCGACGCTCTTAAATAGGTAAAACCGGCGGTGCTTAAAATAATCCAGTATCCCCTTATTTCAAGTGTGACAGTCTTTCAATCAGATATGGTGTATAATTATTTTACATATTTGAAGTGATTGACTTTTTAATACAAATTCCATTTAAAAATAAAACTTGAAAGCCTATGGTGTAAATGTAAATTTTAGATTTAAAAGCCTATTAGTTGCGTGATTTTGATAAATGCGTATCACCTACCTTACGTATTGTGTTTTTAAAATTTCTTTATTAATACATTTCTATCTACGATTAATTTAGATTTACATATGTGATTTCTATTCACCTATGTTGATGCTTGGCCGCGAAATTTCTTGTTTAGGGTATTTGGGAGAAAAAGCCAGTAATTTAGCTAAAAGTCTGTCCTCTTGCCAAGACAAACGTAGAAAATATGAAGAAAGGGGTTTGGCTGATTAGACAAATTAGCGCTTCACTGTAACAGTCTTACTGTCCACGCATGTGACCCAGTTTCCAATACGGAATAGCGTTTTATAGCTTCTGTCATGACAGAAGCATGGTAGCTAAATCAAGGAGGGCTGTGACTTTATCCTGAGATGCGTAGACATTCAAAAATCAAACAAGGAGACATCTGCGTTATTTATTAATAACAACACACGACCGACACATACAGTCGTCATTTTTTGTTTCGGTTTCATATGGCTTACTATAGGAAGTAAGCTCTCTCTTCTTTGAAGGCTTAGAGTGAATGTCTAATTCATTAAAAGTAACACAGAGACGCATAAATGTACCTCTTTGACACGTGTATAGTTTTAAACTGTTATAGGCCTGCTTCATCTTTTTCTTGCTACTCTGGTAGAATACTGTATGTCATTTAGACAGCGGATTAGCAATGACGTGCAATCAGAGTCGTCCATTTGATACTTTAAAAGAACTGTAGCCTGTTTAAGTGGAAGATAAAGCATTCCTGCTCCACGAAAAAACACCATCTTTAATTATGGGTGTTTTTCCAAACTGGCCCGTAATATTGATTTGATTGCGCGCTTTATACTAAATATAATAGTTCAGAGAAGCCCCTTTTGTGGCTGATCACGGTTTCACGCTTACTTTGATGGGGGATGTTTATCACCTCGTCAACGCAACGACGGTAAAACCTCAGAAGCCTTTATTGAGACTCTATCGGGTCGTGGTTGATCCATTAGCAGCCTCCAACCTTAACCAGGAGCCTCATCAAGCCACATTTAAGTCTAATCTCTTCAAAGAGAATTGTCGCCTTCATTGTGTCAACACCCCGGGGCACACTTCACCCAATCCGGTGAAGCGGGGTATAAATCCATAGTCACTTGAGCCGGCGACACTCAGAGACCCTCACAGCAGCAAAGACGGTTGTGGTCGACGGGGAAGAACGTGAGCCATGGACCCTGCACCGTTCAGCTGGTCAGCCTGCGCTTCGCCTGCGCATCATCCATACGCAGCGATGCACGGCGCTGGCCGGCAACACACCAAAGCCCAGGGGACTAGTGGGGCGAGGAAGAGTTCTTTCAGCATCGAGGCGATCCTCTCCAGGAGAACACCGGAGCCCACCCAACAGAGCACGGGGACGCAGTGGGCTCCCATGCGAACAACAGCGGCTGCGTTGCCGATGTGGCCTCCAGCAGGTTACTCAAGCACGAACTCGCCTTATCCGCAGTATTACATGACTTACCAGCCACATGACGTTCATTATAACAACGGTAAGAGACATGAAAAAACGAGTCCCCTTATACACCTATTATCGCACCGGATCGGTTCAGTGATGCTTTTACTGTGTTTTTAGGCTACGTGGCTTCGTCATGTGGAAAGCTAATGTCCAGGAGAAATTACGTGCGGAGGACGTGCAGGCGAATCCGGACCATCTTCACGGACGACCAGCTGAAGAAGCTGGAGGAAGTTTTCAGCAAGCAGCGCTACATGACGGGCACGGATAAGGTGCTGCTGGCCTCCGCGCTGCAGCTCTCCGAGACGCAGGTTAAAGTGTGGTTTCAGAACCGGAGAACGAGGTGGAGGAAGACCCAAGAGGACGAGGACAAGACAGCCGAAAGCAAGCAGGTCGCCCCTAAAAGTCACGACGATTCGTGGACTCCGTAAGGAGAAGTCAGAGTTAAGACTGTACATGTGGCGCTTTTACGTGTACCTGTATGTTCTTGTTAAACAAGAAAGCCGTGCTGTATTCTGAAATTGTTATACTCTAAACCAGATTATTAACTCCACTGGGTGGGGCGATATAAGTATGTTTTTCTCTCAATAAAATGCTTCTCTGATCAATCTTTTCGTATCGTTCGTGCATGTTTTTGACGTAGATATGAATCCACATTTTCCTCTGGGTTTTTAATACTTTAGATGCCAACAGCACGGCGGTGCATTGCTGAAACCCCAGTTAATATGGTAAATTTATTATAAACGTAACAATGCATTGTAGAACGCTGCATTATGAGAGAGCATTATCTCATCTCAGGCATCGCATAAGATTAAATGCATGTGTTGGGGAACCAGGGATCAGCCACGTTTTGCACTAAAATCCCGACAACAGCATTCAAATTCGCAGTAACGCACTGATATTAATGGACATCTGTTTATGTATTTAACTAAAATAAACAAAATTATACATTTAGTCATTTGAATAATTAAAAGCTGTCCCTTTTCTTCCTACAATTTCCTATCGACCGTCATTTACCAGCCGTATTAGACGGCGGTAAGCCATCCAATAGGCCCACTGACATCTTAATGACCACCTTCACGGTGTGTATTCTAATTTTATTGCTGTTATCCTATTTATTGTCTTTTAATCGAATATTTGACATAGGCATAGTGCACGAAACCATACAATAGATTATCAACTGACAAAATGATCGGAAAAGGCATACTATTAGTATGCAAATTCTACTTTGGGGTCTGTACTGCTGTCTTCCATCTGAAAACTGATGCGGAATCATCAGTCTTGAATTAATATTTACTGTAGGTTATATAAAAGACCCAAAGACCTGTTTTCCTGAGCCCCTCTGTCTATTACTTTCGATAAATAATCTCACGCAATCTAGACCATAACTCGTCTGTTCTGTTATATGTTTATGCAAAACATTTTGAGCGTTAGATTATGTTTTCCAGTCGGTGACTCCAGGCTTAAAAAGTGATTTCGTATTTTTATGAATTCATTTTCAGCTAAAACTTACCGGTAAATAGTAAACATATCCCATGAGTGCATTTTTTTCTCAGCACAAATTACTGTAAACAAATATGTGAGTCATGTTATCAAGGCGCACATCGCGGACAATATGGAGGGGTCGTTCACTGTCGTTGTTAAAATGTAGGCCTATGATTTGGAAAACTGCAAGCCAAGTTAGTCGTATCGAAATAAAGAAATACATTATATAAATAACTGGCTATAAATAATTACGAGATGAGCGTGGTGACGCCTGAAAGTTTGGTAGGCTAAGGGCTTCTGTGCGTATCCCGCCTACTCTGTGTTCCGAAAGGCCTAAGCATTGGAATATATTCGTAAAAAAGTGTCTGGCAACCCGCCGTTTTGTAGTCCAATGTGTTAAAACGCGTTCATAATAAACGGTCTTTTTATATGAATCTAAATAAATACCAACGTATGATTTGAAAATATATATTAAGTTGTCAATTGACTATTTCATAGTAAGGATCTGAAAGATAAACAAAGAAAATATTTAGGTCTAACTCGCATGAACAATGCAATCTTTCGTAGCATTCAAATCCGTTTATATTCATGGTTTCAACAATATTGCTTGGTTTTTGCAGCTCACTATTTTGCAATTAAAACCAATATTGCAAGTAGAGTAGACTGGATAATAATCGAAATATTTAGCATCCGGGAATTAAAAAAAAAAAGGCAAATTAAAAATGTTGCAGAGTTTTTCATAAAAAATACAGGGAGGCAATAGATTGCAACCAAAGGTAGTCATTTTCATATTTAAGGTATGAGGTATTACACCTTATTCAGACCATATCATTTTTCCTGTGGTGTTAACCGTCTGCGAGCGCCGTCCTTCAGCGGCGCTTAAAATGCATATTTAAAATGGAAAAACTCCATACACCCGAAGTTTACGTGTCTTTACTAAGAATGGCATCATTACAGCGATTGAAAATGACATTGAATTAATATAAAATGGCTAAATTGCATTTTTTATTCGAACGAGATAATTTCTTCAATTAAATAAGAAATATGGGTTGTTTTATTTAAGATTATTTCTTTAGTATCGATACGAATTGACCATGCACGAAACCTTTGTAAGATTGGAATACAGATACATTTATTTAATAAGATCACGATAGTATATTTTAGCATGTGAAGACAAAACGCAATTACAAGTGCTAGATTTCAAAACGTAACACCTACAGATAGTATTATCGTTTGCTGCACAGATTTGCTTTGACACCCACTTCGCCATTCCTAAATTACATCGGAAGGACCTAAGTGTTGAGTGTTACGTCTTGAGTATGTTTTTCGCCCACCAGAATGAAACTAACAGTTTTACCCATAATGGAGGTAATTTGTCTAAAAGGTCGAGGCACACCTTGCTTGACTGGGTCTCATGCCTCTGGAGTGTGTCGGAAGACAGAGGAAGTGTTGAGCAGGACTTTTTTTCTCCTGCTGTTCCGTTTTGGGTGGGGAAGAGACAACCTCCAACATCTCTATACATCTGGGCGCGAGGACCACTTCTGGGCCTGGTCTTCAGAAAGCTGGTCAGGGTGGGAAACTTTGCCCGAAGGGATCACGGACCTCACTTAACACGGTATTGAATTCCTAGCAATTCAGGTGTGTGAACGCAAAAAGCTAACTTGTAGCTTTAGTATCGCTGACATTCTCTCGAGTAATTGACATGTATGAACTGGAGACGGCAACAGAAAATGCCTTGTGAAAGGAAGCAGTTTGAGGTCGTGCACGAAGGGTTTTCAGTTATTCGGAGGATGAATACTCATCCAAAAATTCTACATAAAACGAATTTTTCTCTGCACCGTTTCCTCGCTGGTCCTTGTAAAACTTTGGTATGTCAATACCTCATTCTCCTGAGCGCGACTCACATAGAAAAAAACGTTTTCCCTGTAATATAGTAAATATTTATTAAACAGTTAAACATTACAATACTTATTAACGTATTTCTGGTTCTGTAATTTTAAGTGTTTTAAATAAAACAGAAAAAGCAATGTGTGTGTGCGTGTTAATACCACCATGTATATAGAAATCACGATCAATAATACTTGACCCCTAAATTAATTCAAATTATTAGTTTGTTTTTGTACTTATTAAAACAATTAGCTAATATGAGCAAATTAGAAACCTTTTTGTCAAGAGATAACAGATGAATAGAACAGCAGAGTAACAAACAACCGAAATTGCGGTGTTTTTTGTATTTGTAATGAAATTTTATTTGTCTATTTATTTATTTGTACTTTGGAAATTTTAAATTGCTAAAGGGCTTTGAATACTTTCTATAATTAAATTCAGAGGCTAATATTTAATTAAATTGCTTAAGTTCGGTGAGAATTTGCCCCAAAGTCTAATAGTAAATTGCAGATTAAAAGCATTTAAGCGCGTAATGATTATAATGATTTATAATTGTTTAATGCAATTATTATAAATACACTGTAAGTACATGTATAATTACTGTTTTGCTGCTTAGGTTGTTCGTACGGCCACTGCCAAACTGGGTAAATGTTCCGTCGCAGAAAGATATAGACAGATCATAATATTTAAGCGAAATTCAAGTCAGTTTTAACAGAAGGACACACGTGATCTCACAAGTCCTCTTTTACAGCAGCTTAATTGTTCAGATAGCCTTATCCCATAACATAGAGGTAGGTTCCACTAGAGGGCATTGTTCGTATGAAAATAATGAAAATTTATTTGATCCAGCAAGCTTAGTCCCGGTAAATTTTTATTTGGAAGTTATTATAATGCTACATCTTTATGAATGACAATATCAGTTTATTGTCCTGTTTTGCAACCGTTCGGAGTTGGGGGATAGATGGTGTTTAGCTGTATATACATTTGCTTGATTATACCTGTTTGTGACATCGTCAGTTTTAAAGATTTAAAGAGACCACATTTTCCGTCCTGTAAAAAATGTACTTTCCTAATCCGACATGCTTGATAGCCAATTAAACAAGATAACCAAAGAGATCTTCATCACAGAGAGACACGAATGAACATTTTTATTGCATGACCAGCTTTTGTGGAACATTTACCCAAAGACCATGGGTCACACATTTTGCCCTTTTAAGGGCAAACCTTCTTTCTGTGTACTATTTCAGGAAAGTTCAATTTTGCTCATTTTGAGTGCTCTGGGTCTTTTCCGCGGCTTTGAGCATCGAGGAAAATTGAATAATGGTGCCTGTCTCCATGGGACATCCAGCTTTAAGTAGAGTTCAACACTGCGCACATTTCCCGTGCCCTAATGTGTGTGAGAATGGATGACAACTCTTTGCTTCTAATCTCTTTGTCTGTGCTTTTTTATGACCAGTAAAATAGCCAACACTAGTTTATTAAGCTTTTCCCTTTGTAAGAGGGCTTAACATCAGTTAGCTGGTTCCAGGCAGGGGAACAATAATCACTTTTTAACTCAGCTTCACACCTCGAGTGCCTACAAAAACTCCAACTGATTAATGCCTCTTTTCAGCACCACACAATCTATAATTAATTGCCAGAGGCAAAATTAATAGACGTTAATGGCCATTTGAATCAAAAGCAAAGGGGCAAAAAGCTGAAGTGAAAGCTATTAATTATGTGCCACGGGATTGGCCAGCAGGGACAAGGGAGGCGGAGACTGGGCCACCGTGGGACCCTAAAGGATCTCTGGCCTATGTCGTTCACATGGGCTTCCGCCGAGTGGACCCTGAATGGGCTTGGGTGGAGGGGGGCTTTTGTGGCAGCCCAGAGCCACGATTATTTCATGTGAAAGGGGTGACATCTGTCCTGGGGTGTCTGGGACTCTGATCTGCTCAATCCCAACCCCCCCCCCCCCCCCCCCCCCCCAACCCCCCCCCCCCCCCCTTGGCAAATACCGATTTTCAACCAAAAAAAAGGAGAAACCGAGGGATGCGGCCC
>JAACJT020000002.1:15626217-15662752 GCA_009936485.2 Gymnarchus niloticus | reverse complement strand
ACGGTCACCCCCCCCCCCCCCCCCTCCCCCCACCCCAACCCACCGCACCACCCACCCCCCCCCCCCCCCCCCCCCACCCCCCCCACCCCCCCCCCCCCCCCAACCACCCCCCCCCCCCCCCCCCCCCCCCCCCCCCCCCCCCCGACACACACACACACACACACACATACATTCACCCCAACTTCATTTCACCTTACTGAATGGTTGTTTGTTTAAAGACAACAGTTTTTGATTTTGCCCCATATAGTTGAAAAGGGCTATGTCTTCAAATTGAAGCCAAATTTAGATGAGCCCATCTTGTGAACATAAATGGTCTTTCAGGAGTTACGTACTGTTACTGTTCTGTAAAAAGCAGATTTGGAAAAGAGACACTTTTCTGGATACAGCAAAGAATTTTTCTAATTTGTATCCAATTGTTGCTGAAAGCTGCATGTGAGGTGGCCCAACACAGTTCCACAAGAGCTTCAGAAATTTCAGGTAACAGCCCATCTGTGGAGAAGGGCTCAGTTCTTCTCCATCCAATCTCTCTGCAGTAACACACTTGATATCAGCTGTAAAGAGTTTCCACAGCTTGACTGCTCACCTCTTCTTCCTCATGGCTGCATCAATTTTAAGTTTATTGGGTTTTTCTTTATTAAACCTGCTAAAATTGGCCACACGGGGCGCCGCGAATCTGGCGTTCTGTATTATTTTAACAGCGTGGGGAAATAAATATGGGATTCAGTTACACATGCAGACATTTTATCTGGCCCACCTTCAAAAATTACTACTGTATCACCTGCACAGTGCAGTGTACATATCATTATCTATCTATCTATCTATCTATCTATCTATCTATCTATCTGAGATATGATGTTAAAAGGCTTTTTAAATTGATTTCTAAGGGTTTAGAAACATTAAACAACGTTTCATCCTTTATTTGCCTCCTTTATGTATTATCAATATGAAATTTACTATTAAATACATAAGCTAGTTATGGGCCAGCTAATTAACATTTCTAAAAGAAGCGCTGCATTATTATTATTATATCAAATATAGTATTAATATAATAATATTATATGTTTTCATGTCATTTATGACATACTCTTATTTGCTACTTTTGCATGTTATTTTTAAAAGCACTATTATTAGTGTTGGCAAAACGTATAACCGATTTTATTATTATTTTTTTCTTTGTATATACGTATGTCTCCTAATTGACGTAATTATCGCGGAGTACAATAGATCCCTACCATATGATCCTGCACTAAGGTGCTCGTAGTTCGCACGACATAAATGAATTTGCGCATGCTCACCACACCTCTGTCAACAGAGAGCCGAAAGCAGGTATTGAGCTCAGTGAGTGACAGGTCTTTTATCAAAAGCTCACAGATCGTCGGTCTTATTGGCGTTCAAAAATGTTACTCGCAAGATGTGAAGCCAAAGCAGCGTCCTCCTAGCATAATACAAAATAACGAATCTACCAATCCCGGTTTAGTGTCGTTGAAGATTTACTTATTTTCAGTTTCTTACCGACAATAGCAACTTGTATCTATTTTATACCGTTTTTGTTCTCGTTTTTTTTTTTTTTTTTTTTTTTTGCACATCGTTTGCACGATTTAACCAATTTCTGATTTATTCTCGTAGCAGGCTGCAGCAAAAGCCCAACCGCCGTTTTGCATCAGGTAGTTTTTTCCATACCATATCCAGACCGAAGGAACTGCAGCAAGTTATGGATTGCTCGGAGACTAATACTAGACTACCCCTGTGTGGATTTTAACAGCTGCCGGACTAACACACCAGCGTCCAGCGTCCACCAACTTTCTTTTTTTTTTTTTGTTGCTGCAAACGCGGCTTATATCGAGACGTATTTGTCAAAGGACTTTGAATACCATGTATCAGCACAGTAAGAAATGCTTCACCATCGAATCCCTTGTTGGCAAAGAGTCGAATTCCTCGGCTGCTGGGGACGAACCTGTTAGACCCACGGCGTTGAGATTTACGGAATCCATTCACCCTCCTCCCTTTGGGAGTTGCTTTCAGAACTCCGGTAGGAGCTTGTACAGCAGCCCAGATATGATGTTCCCCGACCCGGGCACGCACTCCACCAACTCCGCTCTGTCTCTGCATCCTCTACAACTGCCCTCTCAACCTTTCTTCAGCCCGCACCAGAGAGAAAGTTTGAACTTCTACCCCTGGGTCCTTCGAAACCGGTATCTTGGACATAGGTTCCAAGGCAAGTATACCCGCGTCTTGATTCCGTCTATCTCAGACTGATGTGTAACGAAAAATGGAGCAAACATCTGTGGTCCAATTTCACAGTTTGTTGAATTGGTGATCTAACTAGTTTCAGCAGTCTGTTTGTAGACCGTTCTAAGTTGATGTTGTGTGTATGTGTGTGTGTGTGTGTGTGTGTGTGTGTTTGTGGGTGTGTGTCCTTGGTCCGCTGACACTCAGCGCATAAAATGCGTTCAACTGATTTCTGAAACGGACACGAGTGACGTGTGATCTACTTAACACGAAATTCTTGACAGAAACAAACAAGATGCAGTTAAAAACAACTGCAGAAATGGGTCGTGTGATCTTTGTCACCTTGGGTAACATTCACACTACCGTTCTACTGCTTCCAAAGTTTAAAAACATAATTATATATAACAAATACAGTTTAGAGTCGTAAAACAATATATCCTGTTTGACTCAAATGGACGATAATCTACTTTGCACCGCAATTTATAGTCTTGATTGTAATATTTTTAATGATAATGTAATATTATTTATTTTGCCTATATACTCATCTATTTTTGGAGGGAAATGTACATTTAAATTTGATGGAAATAACATCCTGAACGTTTAACTAAGAAATGTTACATATTTTTCGATATTTATCATATATATGTTTGTGCATACACAAAATTCTTATATTATCATATTATCTGTACTGTTTATATTGCTGCAGTGGCAATTTGGTATTTTACAAGTGGTTCATAAAGTTTGATATTTTATTCGATTCTTCGTGGGTCTTAGTTTTACACTAACATTGGTTAGCGTGAAATATTGTTAATATTTTACTCACATGCAGATAAATTCTATTTCAAAATGAAGATACTTCTGGTTTAATAGGAATCCACGGCGATTTCTCATTAAAAAACCATCACCGGTGAGTGATCCTTAGTTAAACAATCCGACACAACTTGTCAAAACGCGCGCTGCGACCCAGGTCTGAGTAAATCATACCTGATTTCACCACCATGTCTATTTCTGTAAAGTCTGTGTGCTTACTCGTTCATTTTTGCCGTCGTCTTTCAGCTCTGGCCTTTTGTGCTTAGGAAAGGAATTATCGTTGGCGACGATACTGGCTTGGAATATAAATACCAAAAATGTGCTTAAAGTAGTTTTAAGCGCTTTATTGAACGTAATATAAGGTACTACGTATACAGGCAAATTTAATTACTCAGTCGTGTCGTTAACATTTATATAAATTTATATTTATTTAAATGATGCAAGATTATGTATAATTTATATTTATAACAATCGGGTGAAAGGATGGATCGATATTTTTGTAAGTAATAATACAACAGTATTGCTATTGTGCTTATCATTATGATTATTGTTACCATAAGTAGGAGGTTCTCTGTTCATCTCTAGAAAAATGGATGGTTTGAAGGACGGATCAGTAGTGGTGTTATATTTGTAATATAAATAGCCGGCTATACCATTCCCCGTTACTCATTTTATAATCATTCTATAATGCAGCAAGTCGTATTTTTTTGTTTTACATTGCAAGTTTTTATCTTTTTTACCGCTTAACAATGTCATTTAGCTAAGGTGATCTTGTTTTTCTGTAGTCCTCATACGCAATTACTTAATGTCATTACGAAGAGTACGCTTTTTACTAAACTTTAACTGTCTAATAATATCAGGTAATTGTTTTTCTGTTAGCGTTAATAAATTTTTTTTTCGCAATCAAAAAAAAAAAGCGATCTCCTGTGAGTTGAAATTGTTTATATTAGAATTAAATGTACTTTTTATTTTATCTGGACGACGAAAAAAGCACATATTGTAACACGAATGCATCGATGTTTAAAGCCGGTGTACAAAATATGAAGGGTAAAAATCTAAAACATAAAGATGGACAAAAAAAATCTTGGTTGAGGTCAGTGCAAAAAACTGAGGATTTATGGCTTTTAAATACAGCAGCGTAAGAGTATTGCGACTTCCAGTGCTCTAAAATTAACCAGACTGATACTTTACAATGATGCTTATAATAATACCATAATAAACATTAGTCCGGCATTTCTTTAATTAGCCGTTTAATTCAAATTTAGCATAATACCAGGGAGATACCAAACCTCGGTAATATTCGCATAAACACTGGTAAAAGAAATTTTAATGCAAAAATGAGCATATAACATTTGCGATATATAATTATACTATCATTCTTATTTTGTTTTGGACACTACAAGTAAAAGTCAAACAATATTACTACTATTGCTAATAATAATAATAATAATAATAGTCATTACTCCATGTGAAGAATTGCTAATTACTCCAGGTAAAACGAGCTTATTATTCAGTTTAGCTTTTTTAATTACTCACAACATTCTTGTGTTACGCGCGTGCCATAAACTTCTTACTCCATTTATGTTAATCATCTCATACAGAACAAAGCAAACACAGACTTGCATAGTTTTAGTACACGCATTTAAAGTGAACGCTTTAAGATTTTACTATGTCATTATGTAATTGTATTAAATGTAAGTATATCTATTAATGCTATTATCATTTTTTACTGGCAGCTCTGAACCGGATTAGCTGTTGGAAGATCATTGGAGAATCATTTTTTTATAAATTTCCTGCATCAAAAAATTTTGTTTTTCGTGTTTGTATAACGTTTTCATATTTGTAAATTTTTATTAATGTTCTTTGCTGTGTATAATGCTTGCA
Organism: Gymnarchus niloticus; assembly: GCA_009936485.2. Classification (NCBI taxonomy): domain Eukaryota; kingdom Metazoa; phylum Chordata; class Actinopteri; order Osteoglossiformes; family Gymnarchidae; genus Gymnarchus; species Gymnarchus niloticus. Next base: position 15,657,829 of record JAACJT020000002.1, on the reverse strand, counting down.
GTCACATTATAAGGTTAGTTAGGAATGACCCATTGGAATAGTTATGTAGACAAGCATTTGTGATATAAGAGAATCTGTGTCCTTTATTCTGCCTGCCTAGTACTTAGTATGGGCAGAGTGAGGCATCTGGGAGATTCCTGCATATTTCATTATCAAAATTAGGGGGAATATTTGGGTCTGGAAGGAATTTGAAACAGCAGGCTTTTGCAGTGGATGAACCCCTAGGAGAAGGCGATGAATCGCACCAAAATATCAGTCTGACAACACGAGCTCTGCTGCAGTCAGTGGGAGGTGTTAGGAAGTGGTGTGTTTCCTAATGGCAGTGCCGAGCAATACTGCAAATGTTAATCATCGTCAATCCAAGCCGGCCGCATTTTTGCTGGAGCTGCTTGTCCACAATAAACGCCGTGCAGTCCATTGCATGTCGGCGTTGAAACTGACGACTAATGACACATCTTTTATCAGTAGGAATGGAGATGGATTTTTTTTTTAACCTCTCCCCAGATACATAACTGTGGATTTGATGAGGAAACAGCACACAAGATCTGGGAAGATTAAGGAACACAAAGCTTCGTACCTTGAGGCTTCTTTACTTTCTCGTCCATTTTGTGTTTTTTTGTTTATTCCCTGAGATGCGTGCAGTAATGTTCTGAAAACCAGCCACTCCCTCCCCCCCCGTGGTCCCCATAACAAAGCAATTTGTTAAACGAATGGGATCAATGGCTTCTCCCTTCACCCGTCTTGTCTTCTTGGTCTGAGGCTGTGACTCCAAGCCTGGTTGAGTCAGGGGTTCAGTCCTCCTGGGCATAACCCAGGTAATTGCTGAAAGCCAGAGGCTGTTGTAACTGTTCTGTAGATCTGTGGCTCAGATTTTAAAGAGCCCTTTGTTTACTGACAGAACAGATCCACTCACTAATGGTGTCCAATAACCTTGAAAACCACTGTTTAGACAAGCTTAAATACAGCCAAGGGGATAGAGTGGTTGAGGGTTACCCGTGGTGAGCATTTGCTTATTGTTGGGAGGAACGTGAGCACGGCAACTTCCTGAATGGCTGGGGAGGGCCCCGCGTGTCTCTGAACTTATCATGCAGCACAAAGTAAACAGGATTCCGGGCCTTCTCCCTCCACGCGGGGCAGCCGCCTTTAACGGATGATGTTTCCCAACACTGTAGTTCTTGGGAAAGGTGGTGGTGGTGGATGGACATACTGGTCTGTCAATCATGTACTTCTCAAGCCGGAAAACTCCTTTGTGTCGCCCCATCCAGATGTGTTGAGGCACATCCAGTTGGGCTGACTGAGGTGACACATTTTTTGAAATAGAGAACTGTACGTGGTTACAGGTGCACACGGTTAATTTGTCCGTTTCGCAGGAAGTGCCAAACCAGTCTTGATCTCCTCCAGTCGGTATATCCACACCGACCCAATGGGAATTTGAGGCCTTGCTTTTATTTGGTGATGCTTCCTGTGACAATACCTTTAGAAACGAGAGTGGGGGGGGGGGTGGGGCAGGGTCTGGCTAGGCGATGCTGTGGTGAAACGAAAAACAAGCCGTTGTGTTCGGTGCTGGGTAACACATGGCTGGTACACTCCCCCTTCAGTCGTGGCCCACTCCCTGTCCACGGTTTGGAATAGGAGAATGGGCTCCCAAGCTTGCTGTGACAAGACCGGGCCTGTTTGTGCCAAGGGAATAGTGGCATCGTCGCCCCAGGTGCCATCTGGTCCTTTCCCAGCCACGTCCAGGGAGGGCCGCGCTCGGCGAGGATTGGCCGGGGTCCGCTCCAGTCCACGCCCTCTGAGCCCTCCCACTGCGCCTCCGTGGGGCCGGGGCGATGCCAGATTGGAGGCTCGGGGACTGCCCCTCCACTCCCGTCCTTTCCCGAGGGAGGCTCGCTGGTGACGCAAGGCGGCAGATGATGCCAGGCAGGAAAGCACACCCGTTTTCACGCCGTAGCCAAGGCAAACATGCATGACTTCAGGCCGCTGGAGACGAGGCGATACAACAGACTCAGAAACTGAAACTGCACAATGCGATAGCGTATGGGCTTCTGGTCGCAGTAAACCAGCAGGAAAAAGACAGCGAAATAATCTGGGGACGTTTTGCATGATGCAGCTGAAAGTCCAGTCTAGATCTCTGACTGGATAGATTACATAATGATGCCCTTTCTTCCAATGATATATTTCTCCTCCTCAGGGCCTCTGAGAATAATCTAGAAAAATATATGTAACCCATGAATGCTCAATTACTTGGTCTTCTCTTGACGTTGTGTTTTAGGAGCTTAGAGTAGGAACCATGGCGATATTTTAGTCATCGCCTCTAGACCTTGTTGAGAACCTTGTTTACATTCTTTGTCCTAGCTGGGGTTGCAATCAGGCCCTGTCCTTCCTCACAAACCGCCTCCTCGTCTTCTGAAGTTCAAAGGACTTTCAGCACACCAGCTGAAGCCCTTTGTTAGTGACTAACCTGCAATGGAAAATCTGCCTCCTTATCCCTAGAGAGAGGCGAGCTGAGTGTTTTCCTCCTTATGTGGGGGCCCTCAAAGTTTTGTCACCACTTTTTGAGGTCCAGAAGTGTGTCATTGGTTGTTGACTGAATGTTCATGAAATGTCCTCACTCAAGTTCTGAAACTGCCTGTGTATAACCGGCATTCAGATAGGTACAAAGTAGAACCGTTGGCTTTTCAAAAGCTATTTGCTAAAGGTCACAAAAGACTCCTTCAGAGATGTAATACAAACGTCTTTCTGCCTATCCTACAACTTTATTTAGTAAATCGGTTTTCCTCCTTCAGTCTTTGCTCTATATAGCACTTTGATGCAGATTCATCTATTTTAAACTCTGCCAAATTAAAACTGCAGCATGCATTTAATGTGAAGTTTCAAATTTTTGTGCTTTTATTCTTGAGAGAAAAACAAATCAGTAGTGATTTTACACTGGTGCAGATTCTTGAAAAATGTGTGTCTTTGTTGTCAAGCTTCAACTTTGTTGTCTGTGAAGCTTGCTGAAATGTGGTAGGTGGCACATAAACGGGAGGGAGGGGAGGCATAAAGTTTTAGTATTTCATCGACATCCCCAGTGACTTTAACAGTTTAAAAGGGTGGTTAACCAGTTAGAATTGCAACTCAGGTTTTGTTTTTTTCTGCAACTTACCAATACCTTTTATAGTTATTTTTTGTTTACTCATTAATGATTTTTGGCTGGATGATTTCCAGTTTCTACTGCTCAGTTTAAGCAATATTGAAACCAAAGAAGAGTATTCATTTGTTTGTAGTATGAAAAGAGGGCCTCTTTATATATAATGTTATTTTTTTAACTTGTAGTACCTTTGTAAATTGAACAAGCCCTTGATATTGTCGTTTAGCTCTTTGTTTTGACTTATGTCTTAGTTAAAACTTTAAAACATTATTAATTGCAGTATATATAGACAAAAATTGTACAGAGATTAAACATAACAAGAGTGGTGCTGTTATTACTATTGTTTCGATCAAATATTGAAGGCTTATTTTTTATATCTTTATGATGAGGATTACAAGATATAGAGTACAGTGTTCACCAAGCTGGAAACGCTTTGGCCTTTATAAATGCATTTTAAATGTACAGCTGTTTGCAACAGACGCCTGAGTAGATCTGCTTCAGTCTGTGGAGGTTTTTCACTGACCTCACATTTTAGATGCGATATCAAATCATTATTTTTTTCAAAAAGTAATTATACTCGGATAAAAATGTTTTTAAAGCTTTTCTCAGTAGTGCTAAAATTTGTCAGTGTTTATATCCCAAAAATTGAATTTATTGACAAACTGCTGGTCTGCAATTCTTTATTATGTTGTGTGACAGTTGTGGGCTGTGAATGGCACTACAGAAAAAGACATTTGATTGGTTGGGCAATTTATGTACGTTAGACCGCTTGCATGCCAACTGGGGGGGTCTCATTGCTGTAATTCAGACAGTTTTGCGTGGACGTGACTTGAGGTCAGTTCTGTGCTGGATGTGCCATTCCCCAAAGGCATTCCTTTTCTATGTCACGGCCCCACAATTTATAGATCTATTTGCTTATGTAAAATATTTCATTTTTTACGTATGATTTTAATAAACGGCACCCGTGCTGGGCCCCCAGATGTCGCCTGTGCAGGCAAAAATCACATAAACACTGCAACTGAAAATCGCCAGGATTTTACTACTACATGGCGCTGAATGAATTTAGACATTAGTGTACTAATTTTGATTTGCTTAACTGCACATCAGGACTCTCAATACAATCGTTTTTGCATTTTTTCCAGGCCAAGTAATTTACGTAGGGGCATTGCAGCAAAGTTAAATCGACGTTATTGTGTACATGCGACAGCACAGTCCAAACATCGGTAATCGGTATACAAATGATTTTATGATCTGGCTTAGCAGAGTCTGGTGCTGGTCTTCCATGGTGTTGGAAGGTGTGTTAACACTTTGAAAAATGACCCAACTTGATCAGGTGCTCATGCTGAATGCGAAGACCTCTAACATAACCATTTTTAAAACTCCCATGAATTGAGTTAACTATTAACATTTTAGCTTATGAACACAAACCATATTGTAAGAACATATCTTACAATATGACAAACTTGTTTAATCAATACCTCCTGGAATTCTGTGTAATAATAAATCAGATTTTACGAGGGAGAGTCTGATACATGGATTCTTTTCTTTCTTACGGATTGCAAAATCTGCCCCCCAATGAAAAACTGCCATTTAGAAATTCTTTGCTTAGAAACCGACATACAAAAAGGTGTAATTGTCAGTTCAGGAAGCAGTGGCTGGCTATAATATGTCTTGCCTCGTGGATATGTTTGCTCGGACTCATAACCGTAAATCTGGATGGCGTTTCTGACAGACGCCGTGCCCCCTCCTCCACGGATCAGCTGCTTATCAGTTCGACGTAGTCAGCTGCCTCGTCAGGCGTGACTTATTTGACCGTGGCAAAAAGCCAGCTTATGTGTTTTTTTTTCCCCCTCAAGGACAGTTATACGAAGAGGCTTGTTCCTATTTGCCCGAAGGTGATAACTCACATTAATTTCCATTTGTGTGTACGAGCAAGTAAAAACAGAGCGGTTGTGGAACAGAGCTGGTGGATCTCAGCATTGTTCCAGTGGCATAACCAGTTCAGAGATTACACAAGCACATGTTAGACAGTGTGAACACACACTTTAATATGCATTTATCAAAGTGTTTTTACTCACATACCCAGCTTCAATCCTCAGCATTAATCCCCATGATTCTACCTGAAAAGATTTGTTTTTTTTTTCTTTACCTCTCATGTTGTTTTTCTAAGTGGGTATTTGTAAAGGTCTTAGCTTGTGTTTAAATCTTACACAGATTAACTCGGCGGGGATGTTATGTTTGACAAAGAAACGTTTTAATTCTGGAGTTCAAAGGCCGCCTCTAAAGGCTCCCCACTCCTAAGATGACTTTAATGTATCGCCTGGATCTTCACTACAAACAGGACTGCCGTCCTCCTGTAGGGTGAATGCATCTTCTCAGGAAGGGAGACTGGTGCGTGACATCAATTGACTTGTAAATTAAACACTTAACACGGAGAGATAATACCTGTATTAACGTATATCAGATCTATTACATTGGCATTCTGTAGGCGATTCACTTTCCGAATGGAAATGAATTCCCCTTAGAGGGAGAGGGGGAGGAATGAAAAAAATTCGGCAGACAGCCTTTTTTCAAACCGCAGAGCCATAAAAATCATGCGCACGCTTTAACTGGCTCCGCGAGCGACTTTGGCTGAGTCTCTGAATCAATATTGGAGTGTCAGTTAAACATGGCAGAGTGGCCACGGAGAGACGGTGTGGCCGATCCTCGGAAGAAACGTGTACCTGTGCTGAACGAGGAGATAAAAGAAGGTGAGGTGAGCCAGCACTACAGCGACAAACCAACAGGATGTGGGGGGAATCAAACCCACCTTCACCTGCTCTGACTAGTTGGCTGTGAGCTTCCCTGACTACCCCCCATCCCACCACACACAGCACTTACAAATACACAGAGACACACACCAACCAGCCCTGGAACATGGCCTCATTCCTGTCCATCATCCTTAAAGTCATGTTCCCTGACCCCTCCCCCCAGGTGAAGACGGCAGCCCTGAAAACCTGCTCCTGCACGGACCCTTCTCTCGCAAGCCCAAGCGAATCCGCACAGCCTTCTCACCCTCGCAGCTCCTGCGGCTGGAGCGCGCCTTTGAGAAGAACCACTACGTTGTTGGGGCAGAGCGAAAGCAGCTGGCCAACGGACTATGCCTGACTGAGACACAGGTGAGGGCTGGGGGGGGGGGGGTGCCACCTTTTCCCCCTGAAGGAAGCAGGGAGTACATGCTGCAGTGTAATGGACTGGGCCCAGGGTGCAATGGCCGTCACCTCCGTCACTGTTAGACAGCCGCTTAGTATGGGATACCCAGTCACATGGGAAGCAGCCGGCATTTTAAAATGCATACGTTGCCTGTCGGCAAAGCCGGTAACCCTGGTGGTGTATTTATGGCATGTTCCCGACACTTTGCAAATGTGTCTGCAGCTGTAACGAGCTTTATGCTTCCTGGGTGAGTGACGGTCTGGTGACAAGTCGTTCGCTGAAGGATCTCTTGCACCTTAAGTCTCGCAAGCTTTTTTTTTCTTTGGCCTAAAATTCTTGTATTGTTATGTACAAATTGTTTTGTAATAGTTACAAGTATGTAAATGTGAAATACAGAATCAACAGAAGACAAATTAATATCAAAGGAGTTTTTCTCTGCAGATAAATATAATTAGCTTTTTTTTTTTTTTTACCACGGAACATAGCAGGAAGCCTTAGGCGAAGCAGCACTTGGCAAGGAGATTGAAGAAGCTCCTCTAGTGCTTTTAAGGAGGCTAAGAGAGGCCTCTTTCTTGATACGTAGATGCCTGTCATGGCCCCTATTGAGAGAAAAACAGACAATCGCACTTCTTCTGAAAGGTGTGAGTAGCAAATACACAAGTATCAGATTCCAGCCATTAGCAGAAAGGATCATAGTTGGATTCGTCACTAAAATACCACAGGACCAGGCAGGGGCTCTGCAGTTCTACCCTTGAAAACTGCACCTGGACTCTTTAACTTCAATGACTTTTCCATTCAGATTAGCAGGCAAAATGTAAATCCATGCACCATGAAACAGGGAATGCTTTTGGCAAAGGGCAGCAGGACAAGGCCTGAGACAACTTAGTGATGCATACAAGAGAAACGCCACTGGGAGAACACCTCTGCTTCACTCCCCCCTGAGTCTGCTCAGCTGGCATCATTTTCTCCCTGTCAATCCCAGTGATCCGTTGCCACTGAAATGCAAAGAACACCCCAAAGCCAGCCTCTTACTGTTCCTGTGCCTGCTGGCTCCTCACAATAAACACAGTGCACTATCCAGAAGGTCCATAACACTAGAGCATTATGATCCTCAAGGACCAGCTCGTTGTGTCCCATGGTAGCATGTAACTGGGAATTACATTGACTGACATCCGTTTTCTCTTCATGCTAATATGATATTGAGGGCTTTGCAATGCTGCTTTAAAAACTTAAATCCATAGTTTGATATTAAAACTGCTGTGAAGTTGACTGGTTTTGGTGAGGGGTCAGCAGAGAAGAGAAATAAGCTGAAGATGTGGTCAAAACGAGAGCTTTTTGACCCTGGTCACTTACCTTGGCATTGGCAGGTTTTAGATTCTCTTTAAATAGCTAACAGTGGTACTAAAAGGTTAGGCTGATTTGCTTTAATTAGCGTAATGATTAGTTCCAGTTGTATGATTGGCAGGATGGAAGGCAGCCCAAAGTGGGCCCAGCAGACTCAGGGTTGTGAACTGTCAGTGTAAACACTGGTGAATCTCTGAGAAGCCATCTTCTGCCGGGACAGGCAGCACGTCCAGTCTGGTCGGTGAGATGTTTGCTGGAATGACGCCACACCGCTTTCATGGATTAGGGTCACGCTGACCCAAATTTCATAATCCTATGATTTCTAACCTCAGTTATAATAAATGACAATGACGCTCTGGAGACGGGAGTGTGATTAGCATCACCAGAGAGAGGGTCCAGATGCATGTGCCTAACCATGTCCTCCACCCCCAGGTGAAGGTCTGGTTCCAGAACCGGAGGACAAAGCACAAGCGGCAGAAGCTGGAAGAAGAGTCACCTGAGTCCCAGCAGAAGCGTAAGGGCAGTCAGCACGTGAGCCGGTGGCGCGTGGCCACCCAGCAGGGCAGCCCGGAGCACATTGATGTTACATCGGAGGATTGACCGGACCCAGCAATGCCACCAAACTCACCTCACCCTCACGACCCTCCCTCCCTCACGACCCCCCCCCCCCCTTGGTTAGAAACGCTTGATGCTAAGGGCCTCCTGGGTGAAAACAAAACGACATTGAAACTAAATAATAAAAGAAAAAACGTTGTAGAAACAAATCTAGATTGTGGGTCTGAACCTCCTAGAAATGTATGGAAAACTGCTTCGGGCCACAGCCTGTTGACCGGGAGATGACTTTCGCAGGTTGCTGTGCAGGCGCATGTAAGAAGCAGGCCGATTGGTCTTTGCTCCTTTGCCTTGTCGCTCCTGGACGCAGCGCATGTTTTGCGTGCACCGGCAAAGGCGGACACCAGTATCATCAGCTGCCATCTTCCTTTCGATCGACGGCGTCTAGCCTCCTACCTAGACTGGACGTGTTTCTCTGTGCCCCATCTCTATTTAATGCACACTCCTCCTGAGTGGTCCATCGTGTTTGTTTTTAACCCTTCCCTCTTTTTAGGTGCATTCTTGTCAGTGAACATCACATCAAGCACAGCCGAGATGTTTTACTTAACTGATGAATCATGAGATATACGATGGCATGTGTGTCTGTCTTTATCATGCTAGTCTATGCAATTTATGATAAATTAATTTGAAATGCAAACATGACAGAGCTAAATTAAGACTGAAAAGGTACATAAAATGTTTGTTATGATAATATTTTGATTCTAAACTGTTGAAATTAGTTTCTGTTTGTGCCCTCATGAAGTTAGAATAGCTTTTTTGACATTTAAAATTCAGTAAATAACATCACGCAAATAGTCTTGGACTCATTCGTTTAAATTAAACAAGAAGTTAAACAAAAAGGCGTAATTGTAGTTTTTCCTGAATATTTTTAAGTTTTAAGCTTAAGATAGAACATTTTCTAAACTGCTTGGCGAACGTCCAGATATTATTGTTCTTGAAATGTATTTTGGGTAAAAAAAAACACACCGTTTTCCGTTTATTTTCATAGACATAAATGATAAATATCAATCCTGAAGAAACTACACTACAGCCGAACAATTCCCGCCATTTATTTTAAATTCCGACAATTTATTTCGTAATAATATTAATAACATTATGACTGTCAACACCCATAACTATATGTTACGAGTTTCTTATATTGCCAGTAACAGACTGCGTTGCATTGTTTGTTTTACCTTGAGCAGGACTAGAAATTAACTTCATCAACGAAACAACAACAACAATAATAATAATGTAACTTATTATTGTTGTTATTTTTAATATCACAAGTCTGGATAGAATGACATTTTTGTATCTTATTTTGCTTAAATCATTTTTAAGGAATGACCAATTGATGTAATACTCTGATGTATAGATTTTTAACGTGTTGAAAAATAATGTTTTTACTGGCATCTCAAGTTTGACTCACGAGATAGGAACGTTCTGGTATATTTAAACAGCAATATATGTGTGTTTTATGTTATTTTTTTTTAGTTATTTTCTTCATTTGAAATGTAAATTCCATTAGGTAACATAACGATCTGGGAGACAAATCTACTTCATCGTATTAACGGCTTTCTTAATTACGTGCCTAAAAATCTGGTAATAAAATCGAACCATTTGAATCTGTTCGGTAATATGTAAAATGGAAAAGCACAACGTTTGTAAATAAGCCGTTTTATCTATTTTCTTTTTACTTAAGCACTGGTTGTAAATATATTTTCTTTTTGAAATTTCATACGCGTTTTCTATTTTTTTCTCTCCCACATAAGTGACTGCTACTGGGATTCAGTCGAACTAAACTTCACTTCACCTTATTTTGAATTAAGGTTGATGAAAGTGGCGTTATTTTCGTTATTTCAACAAAAATGGCTTGGACGTTGAATCTTCAAAATTAACCTTTAAAAATTAAGCATCATGACCAAAGGAAGAAATAACTGAAAATTATTTATCGAAAGATCAAACACCTTAGACGTATATTAACCTAATAAATGAACGTGTAAAAGACCACGACGGAAATAACCTTTTCGTTTTATGATTTGGTTTAATGCGCAATCAAGCATTTCTATAAGTTATTTAGGTTACTATAAGGTAAAAGGGTTAATGAATTCAACTTTCACCTTAAAGTATTAAAACGCGTAGCATGCTTATTGAAGTTGTTCTAAAATGTAGCCTGTTCTCCAAAGGGAATATCAATAAGGTGAAAAACGTCAGACGAGCAGTGAGCGGAGCATCACGGAGTAAGTCCGTTTAAAAAAGAAGACGGACTTGGCTGCGGGTTCAAAAGGGGACAAATCACTGCCATGAGAACCTGTAATCGCTGCTTATCAAACACGATCTTAATAGGAAAAGTATGCGTGAAATTATAAAATAAACACTGTGACAGCCACAGTCATTTTACAACTAGAGATAACAACAGCGATAATAGCCAGTCGTATTTGTGTCTAATACAGGACCCACACTGTGAACGTCCTGTTTGTAAAATTGATTCTGAGAAATTAACTTGCTTTTCCTTGACAGCATCCTTTACCTCTGCGTCTGCCTAACGCAATGAATATTTATTGTATTCCAAGTTTAATAATTTAATAGCACGTAAAGCAATAGGGCGATCCATAATATCGCTCTTGCTAAATGTGAGTTAGAAATACATTTGCTAATCCGCCGTCTAAAACGGCTCGTATGATTCACCTGAGTCAAATAAGCACATTTTATCAGTTCACACTGCATTCGCTACGCTCAATCGGCGCTCGAAACGCCAGGGAGGCGCTGCAGGGGACCGGTAGAGGGCGCTCTTACTATCGGGCCAAAGGAAACACCCGTGAACACCAGAAGGTGGCTGCTTACCAAATACTCCGCTTATGCTTAACTTGATCCATTTAAAACCAGGTTAAGGGAGGTTTCGGTGGTGTGTCCCCCATCTCAGCTGGTTTTCCGTCCTAAATGGTGGCTCTCGGTATTTTTTTAATCGCACTAGGACAATTTGATAAACGTTGCCTATCGATATTAATAGAAATTTGGGCCACGATATGAAATTATTGTTGGATAGTACTTTATTTTTCACAGTTTACGGCTGTTCATATTTTTGTTTTCGTTCCAGGCTCATTGAGATATTTTTCAAACATTTTCCATAAAAGTATTCACGGTGGCATAGCCAACAATCTGTTACAATTTGTTTAGCTGCAATTCATTGATCGTCCAACATAATTAAAGTTTTATATCTCGAACCCCCATTACTAAGTTCACAAAATAAAACGTGTCTGAACACGTTTTTACGAGCAAAGCATAAACCTCAGCGAGGAGGACCAGTCGAACTTGTAAAGAAAAGTTTAGCTTGTTTTTATTAATAATTGCGATTAGACTGCAGCCGTATATCGATTAAATAACTGCATTTTTTTTGTAATAATATACCGAAGTAGTTTTTTAACGCACCATATTACTGTATCCACAGCATCCACTTGTCTCAAGTATACAGAATCCTATTTCCCGCGCATTAGGCCGCATGCAAACCTGATATTTTGCACGGCTCTAATTTAGCGAAGCGGGTCGCCACCACTTAGAATATCAGGCGCGCATTATTGCAGGATGTTGCTTGTATAACCCAGTAACCGTTAAAGTGTGGATCTGTTAAGGCAAAGGGTTAAGTGGCAACCAGCTTTGTCCCACCCGAGACTTGTTAGCTCTAACTGAGAATTGACTGCGATTGCCAGACCTCTGCTTGTATTACCTGATCTGATCTCTTGTTAGCGGTGTGAAGGTAGGATTGTGAATCACTACCATTGCAGGTGATGAATCAGTATGGGGAGTCAAGTCAAAACCTCAAGATGACTGAGAACTGAAACCCAGCCTCTGGCACTGGGATTTACTTGGGTCGCTGTATTTCAAATTTTTAAAAGGCGCCTCTTTCAAGCTGAAGGGTATTCGGACATAAGTACAAAAAAAATAACATATTATGACCAAACGAATTGAGATAAACATTTTAATATTCTCCCAAATAACATACATTTTTTGTAATAAGTGTATAGAAAAAATGTCTTTTGCGGGGTTGGGGGTAAACCCAGGTTAAGTGGGCCTGTTGATCTGAATCTTCCCTTGGAGAAATGATATAAAATTCCTTTCTGCTATGGAAGCCTTTGTGCTGTTTTCTAGGCATCTTCAAAATGCTCAGAATGGTTGCATAGCCTGAGATTAAATCTCTAAATTATCTCATCCGCTGACATTTGCTCACTCTGTGTATTTTGGGTGCTTATATTATTATTATTATTGAGATAGAATGATAATATGTGTAAGACACTGTGCTATAATTAGAGCTTCCCCAGAAAGAGTCACTTTCAGGCATGTGATTTATTTCTATGGCTATATCAGATGGTGTGTGGTTTGTAGATTTTCCATCGTATAATCTGTTCCCACTAAAGTTGTTTTTCAAGCCATTATTTTCCACTGGTTGTTGTGGATCTCTCTTAAAATCCAACCTGTTTTTCTGCGCGATTTATTTATGATCTTGCTGATTGATAGTAAATTGTTCATCAGAGTCTCAGGGCTGTACGCTGTTAGTTACACCAGCTGGGAAATTAATACATGTCACCCTTTTGCACTGTGATCTGCACCTGCTAATTCTCCCAGCCTACAGCTATTGAGAGGTGTTGGATTTATATCGTTCTCATCACCTTTTTACAATAGTCAGTCTCATTATGAGCCCATATGCATATAAACTGTGAAAGAAGATGTATGAGCAAACCAGCGTTTCTCCTCCTAAATTGGGAAGGATCATCCACTGGGGGTTTACTGACATCCAGGCAGCAGTCCGGATATCTTCTTAAAATGACTCTCCCCATTAAAAATAATCCAGCTCGACAGGATTGACCAAAAGAACGATGTTTTTTGGCTTGCCCACAGACTGACAGTGCTGTTAAATTCTGATATTTAATGTTGTTTTTTTTTTTTTTTTTCGTATGCATGACATGGAGAAAAAACACCGTTGTCGTCACTGCTCGTCTCGCCCACGCTTGTTTAAACAAAATCCAAGTATCCTTGTAGTCTGTCGCTCACCCAACTGTCACGCTGTAGATTCTTCTGACTAATGTGTAATTACGATTCTCGGTTCAATGGTAACCGTGGTCACAGTCGAAGGACCGAATCGTGGCCGAATCTGGGCTGCTCTCGATATTAATTCTGGGCGTGTCTGTGAGCCTGACTTTTGCATATGGCATTTTCGACGGGAGCTACGAACACAGCTTCCGTTGCCAATATCCCCACGTGAGCGTCACATTTTCACACTTGGATGGAAAAATGCTTTTTCATCTCATTTACCCACCCTGTGGCCTTCACCACCGTGCCCCCCACCCTCCTTTCATCTACACCGTTTAAGGTGTCCCCGCTACCTGCCTCCTTGTGGTTGCCATGGAGACCGGGAGGTGTAAACTAAAGAACAGATGGTTCGGTACAAGTAGGTGTGGAGCAGTCTCCATAACAATCTCTGAGACCAGTGCATTTATCAGAAAGGCTGTCTCCAGGTATCTGCATGCTTTACATGTGGTACTGATTTGCCTCTGTTGTCGGAAATGCAGCTCCTTGTTGTCGGCGACTTGCGCAGCTTTGTTCGTAAACACAAGTCCTTATATGGTGAATCTTAAGGCACCTTAGCCTGATGAATCTCCATTGTGTTTCTACACAGCTTATCTGCGTCAGTCTGCGTGGGGAGATACTGCGATGCAGACTTGAGGTTAACTATACTGTGATTTAAAGCTCATGTAGTGATAAAGATATTACCCTCGATGGAAGGCATTTAAATGAGCTTACGCATTTCAGGCGAGCACCCTGGCACTATAATTCAGCTGTTTTTACGTATAAGTGTGTGTGTATAGTTTGCTGCATATGACTTAGCTTTCCTCAAGTAGAACATTCCTTAGGCTTTTAAAGTGATTTAGTTTCTTGCATGAACAGCTAGAGAACAAAAAAAAAGTGAAGTCAGGCAGAGTAGATGGAGGTTTGCTTAGAAATCTCAGCTGTACAGATGGCATCAGCACTGAGGTGTTGTGTGGCTCTGTGGGTTTGGAGCCTGTGCCTATGATGAGAAGGTCATTGTTTGAAATCTCGCGACAGGTACAGTGATTATTTCACTGTTGGGCCCTTAACTCCAAAAAGTACTCTGACCGTGTCAGATAAACAGGTGACCCCAAAAGTTGCCCTCACCTATATGTGTGTCTCATAAAAGAGCAAGAATGTTTATGCAAAATGAAAAGAACTCCTGTGCACCTGCACTTGTACAAATGGCAATTAGATACATCATCAGTGCGATCGGTCAAGGTTTAGACCGATTTGGGAGGCACAACGAGAGAATTCCATGAAGGAGGCATGACCTCTGACCTTCAGCTCATTGTTAAGTGAAAGAACAGCCATTCTTTTCTGTCTGACTCTGTTGGCCTCCGGTGTACGTAGGGGTTGCTTTGTAAGGTGGCATGATGAGCTCCGTCCATCTGGCAGACACCCACGCCACCCTATCGCCAATGCAGGTCCGTCGCAATCCAGCATGGTGGAACAATACAGGCTGTCACCAGGTTGTGCATTAAATGCAAACCATGGGAAAAAGCACTAAGGTTTGTTGTTTGCTATCAAGATTAGCGTGATGGGCGTGGGAAAAACAATATTCTTCTGTACCTGTGGTGGTATCTCACTTCTGCTAACATACTGGAAGTGATAACACTTAATCTGCTGTGTAGAAAGTCTTCTTCAAACATGCCCATCACTAGTCTCTATAGAGACCATGCCTGAGGATTGGGATTTGGCTCTGGGTTTGTGTAAGCTTTGACTTGCATAGAGCTTTGGGATTATTTACAAACACCCCTCCAGCTGTTGTACTGTTTTTGGGATATAAAATATTGGCCCTCCAATTCTGTTGTCATTGTAATATCTGTGCACTCTCAAGTAGTGCAGAAAATGCACAGAAGTTGCGGAATTTCATGTGCACTTAGGTACAATGTGTTTGTGGTCCCACTTTTCAGAAAGGTAACCCAAATCGCTTCAGGAATATGCAGCTATGTAAACAGATAGAGCACGAGTTGTTTTTGGAGAATGAGTCTGATAATTTCATTGAAAGAAAACAAAATAAATTTAATAAAACATCAAAAGACATGGATAGCTAGCTTCCAGTGATCTCCCTTAGATTTCGCTGGTGACTTAACTGGCTGTTCCCACGGGTCAGGGTGACAAATCCGTGCCAATCTGACGTTACACAGACACCAGCTCAGGTGTGGCCGAAGGGCTGGCTTTTGGGTGGCGAGGGATCGTCAACTCCAGCTCCACTGTGTTTTTGGAGAAGCCCAATGCGGGTAGGAGCACTGGAGATTAATTTCCTTTCCTTTAACACTCCCATTTCTCGGGGCAGAATGTCCGACCTCCACGTCCCAAAAATCCTCACGTTCTGGTATTTGGCATGCAAAGGAAACATCCTTTGTCAGAGGTGTGGTAAAGTGCTGGCTTGGCTTTTCTCAGCACCTGCAGATATTCAGCGTCCCGGAGGAATCCATCGCATTGTTTGGAGGATCCTATTATTGCCTCTTTGTTCAACTGACAACAAAAATGCCTTGTCACAACGACAGCCTGTCAGCGCTCTGTTTTCTTAACAATAATTATCTGACACAGTTAACAGTATTCACCGGGAAGATGTCATGATCTTAATAAGGTCAGAGACATGAGTGATTTGATTAAGAACAGGTGTTTAAGTTTTGCAGCCTGATACTTTTAATGTAATGTAGTTTGAATGATTATTTTTCTGAATACGGTGAGAGAGATCACACCCTTGATTAAAGGGGATTAATGCATTGTTTGAACTTGGCAATATTTTTGTACTCCGTTAATATATATGTCAAAATGTATTTTAAATGGCAAGACAACCTCCAGAAGTAACGCTGACTGGATTAAAATCTTAAGTTATTATAGCTTCTTGGGGAAAAAGGTATGAGAAATAACATGGCTGACATTTCCTAATATTCTGGTTGTCTAGCAATTGTTTTTTTAACTAAATTAAAGAAATAAACCACAACACTGGCAACATTTAGGACATAACTACTAGGGTGAAAAAGTTAACTTCCGTCTCCCACCAGCGTACGTTCACACTGGTGGGTAAAGCTGCTGAAACGGTTTGTGTTGACTTCCGCGTTATGGCACACGGAGTTGATGATTCACTGGGAAAATGCGGCACTGCAGAGGAACAGACAGCAGGTAAACAACGCGGTGATACCGGCAGAAAATAATCCCTGGGATCGTAACGGATCACATTGGTTAGACATTGGAGTGACCTTGGAGCAGTACAGGTGTGACAGACCTCGAAGTCATGGTGCGTACAGCTGTTTCATGCAGCTTGCCTCTTATCCCAATTAGAATCAGCTTGTGACTGATTCAAATTGTTCGTGCTAAACCTGCAAAAAAAAAAAAAAGAAAAGAAATGTCAGCACACTCACAGCTCTGCTCGTATCGGGTAAATTTCAGCAATTCATGCAATTAAATTGCAGTATAAATCACTTTTACAGCCAAAAGTAAATGCCAGCAAACTATCGTCAGCGGATTTAGTCTTCATTGACATCATTGCTTTTTTTTTTTTTTTTGCTGAGGGTGACGTTTAACTGTAGTCAAGTAGCGGTCATTGGTACCAAAAAACTCAAAATATTATTTTTGATTTGGAGGTTAGCTGTTAGAGTCCTAAAATGTTATATTAGTGCTTTGCACAGGGTGATATACAATCGTTACATTATTGGAGAACAACAGCAAATATATGGCAATTTCAGTAAAAATTGGTGCAATATTATAAACACTTAAGGAGAGGCAGATTACTCATCCAGGTTACATGCCTCCAAAGCCAAATAGAGATCAGTTAGTGAGAAAGGGCTTAAGGTTTTGCAGTTGCATTGCTGTTCTGCCCTACAAGTCCTACACCCATAATCTGGGCTCCTCCAGAACCCCCCCCCCCCCCATGTCCCAAATGAATGCTCCCTCACGGATCAGCCTTTCTTTCTTCAGCTGTTTGCATCGTAGGTTTCACATTTTGCTAACGTGTGTAGTTCACTCTGGATGTATGTTTCAGCCTCTGCTGCCATGTCACCTGACAGTAAAGGCGGAAGAGTCAGCACACAACATAGAGTAACACGTCGTTCGTAGCAGAATGAGTTTCCATGTCTAATTGCATGCTAAATGGTACATGTTCAAAGCATTATCAGAAAAAAATGGAAGCTGGGCACCCAAGAGCTGCATTTTATTTTCTTTATCACGAGAGGTGTGCCTTGATATTGACAGTTACCATCACAAAGGTGGCTTTAATCACAGATGACAGGCCTGCTGGGTGGGTAGAGAGGAGGAGATGTTGGGGGCGGGTGGGGGGGATGTGTCGTAAATTGAAGTTGTCATGACATGAGGAATTCCTGGATGGTAGGTAAGTTTTTATATCTGGCTTAATTTGTTTCCTGCAGCGGTTCCACTGAGCTCTTGTCTTGTTGAAATGAGCAGCGTGTTCAGGATGTGATTTTGCGACAATGGAATTTACAAGGCTTAAGTAAGGACAGGCCGGAGGTGAGTCAGCACACGGTTTCCTGGTGTGAATGGAGATTCATGTGAGTGACACATTCGAACTACGCCGACTTTCCAGCTGGTCTCTTTCAAATAAGCAGAGGCTCACAAAACAGCTGTTTGACCAGAGTTGCTGGTAACTTTGCTTAATACAACACAGAGACTTAGAAAGGTCTGCTGGAGGGCCTCCTGCCTGTCACTGAGATGTTTTGGGGCTTTCTGACTTTTGGAGTGTTCATCCTGTTGAGTGAAGACTGTCTTAAAGCTCAGCTCCATAGCTTTTTTTTTTTTATCATATGCCCTGCAACTAGATGTCATGTGACCCGCCCCAAGTCACTTGACACACCTCGGCCTTATTTGCCAAATTACCCTGTGAAATATGCACCACTTAATTGTTGTGGCCGATGATGCCATGACAAGACTGGGGATGATTTACAATCCAAATTATGTGATAATTACTAGCTGGCTAAGTCTTGGGAGCTTGTTGGTTATGTAGTTTTATGGACTGGTAGAGCTTGTTCACTTGGCTGCCACCTGTGTACAGGCCATTCATTGGCTGTCAGGAGGATTCACAAACACAGCAAATGTGTCCTGTGGCAAAGAGGGCAGCCAGTGTGGATTGGCAGGCTAATTTATAGATTTTATGGATTAGGAGAGCACCTGAATAAAGCCGTAACATTCTGCACAGAATCAAAACCAGGTTTTAATAGACCTGCGGGGTATTCCATCAAGCAGGCTTAACAAATGCCTGAATTTGTTGTGAAATCTGAATTTTCCCAGAATTTGTCCAATCAGAAATTTGAGGAATTGACAAATTCTGAGGTCAGATGTTCAGTTTTCTCCAATCAGAATTCAGGTTTAACTACAGGATCTGTTAAGCCCGCTTGACAGAATACCCGCCTGCTTGTTGCTAGCACCAGCATTGATTGGCAGTTTGGGACAGTCCCACCCACCACAGATTTTGAAGCCTCATTTGTCCCATCAATAATTGTCAGAGATGTTTGTTGTTTGCCTGCATGACTGACTCTGTGTTTTGTACTGAGATGTACAGAATGTAGTTTTTAAAAAAAGCATGCAGTCACGGTGAGATAAATGCTAAATCAAAACAGGTATGTTTTGTTTGTCTAACACAAAACTAAAAAGAATGTATTAGTTATGTTTATGCATGCTTGCATGTGGCTTGTCTGTGATTAAATGGCTTCGTTTTTTTTCATAGGTTAGACTGGATTTCAGCAGGACAGACACTCCCCTGATAGCACCGAGAGTGTTGTTTATCATAAGGGCTGGCTGACGAGAGGGGTGGTTATGGTATGGGCAGGTGCGAAAAACCGTGACCTTGGACGTTCTGATTGGAGGAAAATAAGTGGCACATGCCGAATTATCACAACAAAGTTCCTCATTGTCATTTAACGGACTCAAACAAACGCTATGTGTTTGCAGACAACAGCACTCGCATAATTAAAACTATTAATAAATATTTGCTGGCAGACATCTTTGTGGTGGAAAAATGAAGCCAGACTTGAAAGACAAGTGATTGTCACATTGGGGTCCAGGTGAAAGCCACACGGACCAATCGCTGTGCAGGGTGCTGCCATGTATTTGTGATATAAATATTATCATTCTGCCACATCAAATAGTGCTTCTGAAGTATATTACATCATTAAACAAAACACACAAACAGAGCCACACTGACCATAGAAGCATCCATGTTAGTTGTTGTACTTTTTCATGCATGCACCTGCTAAATGTTTGGGAAACTGTTGGATGATTTTGCACGTAGTTTTTCAAAAAAAAAAAACCTTTGATGGCGAAGAGCAGCCTGACGTCAATGTAAAACGAGAAAGCAAAATAGGCCCAGTACAGAAGCAATTCCTCCTAGTAGAACTTACTGCTCCCTTACTTTGCTCTCCTTTACAACGTTCATCTAAAACACTTTTACCCCACTTTATATATATATATAATATAGTTTTCAGTCTCCTTTAAAGGTTGGCAGTGTTTTTAACTGCACGGTTTTGCTGGACTGTCATCTTCTCCTCTTGTGTGTAACTGTTTGTGTAGTCCTTTAATTTTTTTTAATATACAGCGTTTAACTAATTAAGTCCAATCTGTTTGTGGTTGAAGGCCGTTTGCTAATGTCTCATGTAAAAAAAAAGCAGCGCAGCTGTGGCTATATCATCATTCCTGGTGATTAATAAGCATCACTGGGACCCTTTTCTCCCTGCCTTGCCAACACCTTCCTCTCAAGCTCTCGTATGAGACTGACAGGCCTCTTTCCTTGGCACTTCCAAACAGCGCGAATCGACGCCCCCCCCCCACCCCCCCCCCCAACGTGATCACACACTCCTTTGGTCCCGTGCTATTTTTGGGGCCTGCTCTAGAATTCTAGAATGGCCAGGACATCCGGGATTGTTCCCCTCGCAGTAGCTGCCCCCCTGCCCCCGCCCTGCCTCTATGTGCACACACACGCACACACATAGTCCATGACCCCAGTGAAAAGCATCTGAAACAGGACAAATATCAGATCCAAGGCCACAAAACCCTATTTTGATCGCAGGAGTAACAGAGGCCATTACAGGTTTAACACTTCAAGGGATGGAAAATCCTCCAGGGATCAAAGCATTCGAAAGCCTTCTACCCACCAATCAGGACCACTTCCCATGCTGAGCTGTGTCATCATACCGGGGACTCGTGAAGCTGAGTGTCGTTCACTGAACGGCGGAGCTGCCCCCGGCCGTCGCATAGACCTCGCCTGGCGGCGAGTGGTGAGAAGCGGGTAGTGGACAACCTACTTTTCCCGAAGATGCGAGGTGGCATTGGGCAGATGGGTTGAAATTCAAAGAGACAGAGGCAGTTCTGATAAGGCCTGGAGGAGGCGGCTCTCGGCTGTAAAATTTTGACCGCAAAAAAGGTGCAGAGTGAAAATAGGGCAGAGCATCAGCCAGGGATCTTTGTTCTCCTCAGGAGGTTGCTCAAGGAAATATGGAACTGTTTTTTTTTTTTCAAAGCTTTCTTTTAATTATAATGCTGATGATTTATGGGATTGAAGCAAGCTTCAGTCTACATGTAGGTGATGAAGTGTTCGCCCCCCAGTTGGCTATTAGAAGAGGGAGGATGTCGTGTGAGGGAGTTTTTACCATTTGACGTTTGCTTCACAGCGCTTGCTAATTGCCACTTTGGGCCGCAAAGCAGCTCTTCGTACCATGAGGCCTGAGGTCCTTCCACTGTGTTCCAAGAGCCCAGATTCCCGGTATTCCCCTTTTCCGGAACTATTATTGCACTACATAGCAAACGCTGTGGAATTTAACCCTGCGCTCTCATCCAGCTCCTTCACACTGAAAAGTATTATTATATCTTTGAAGCTAAATTATTATAATTCCAGGTCTGTTTGACTAAATCACACCTTTACCTCTTTAAAAGAAATATCCTATTTACATAGTACTTTGGTGGGTATAGAATCCCCTAATTTAGACGCTGCGTTCTTAACGAGAATCTTTAAAACCCAGAACAAGGCTGGTTGATTGCTGTTAGCCAGCCACAAACAATTAGCGCGCAGCTAGCCAGGGTCCAATAGCAGGCCTCAGATGAAGCCTGCCCGCTGCAAATGAGGGTTTAATAACTATGGAGGAGAACATTTGCATTGTAGCATAATTTCACATCTTTCCCGTAAGAGGTGTCACCATTTATTCCAGCATTGCAAATTAATTTTCCCCCTAAACAGGGTGATTTTATTCAAACGAGCGAGCTTCTTCATTAGCACACCTGGGCTGCGGGGCCTCATTAAAAAAACTGGAATCCTGTAAATTTTTACATCCGCAGACGCCGCCTGCCATACCAAATATTGAGCAAGGTAGCACTGTGTTAATTAATGTTATAACGAGGGAATGAGTCAATGTTGGCTGATTTGCATAACCTGTGCAAAAACAAAGCCGCCCGTGTGGAGCTGACGTCTTCCATGGCGCGCCGTTTGGAATTTTTTTTCTCACCGGCATGGCAGGAATGCTCTTATCTCCTGGTTGGTGGAAGACGGAGGAGCCATCACTGGAAGAAAGCAGGAGAGAGAGACGACGGTCATTCGGGATCTGTGCAAATTACATCTTGTTGCATCTTGTTGTTAGCTTGCCGGAGGGATACAGACCTTGGTGTGGAGATGGCACAATGTTAGGTGCTGCTGCCTTCAGCCTGAGGACTTCAGGGAGGAAGACCTTTGTCTGTTGCCTATGGAGAGGTGGGCTACTGCAAAGAGATGAGTACCCTCACAGCATGGAGGCTATGTTCATGAGGAGCACCAGAAATACAGTGCTCAGAAAACAAAAAGTGACTGTTATTGAGACTGGAAGCTGGGTGAAGACCCTGATGTGCATCACCATGTTGAAGGTCTGAAGGTTCCCTCTGAAAGGCCATTCTAAAGGTGTTGGGGGTGATGGAGCAAAATCCACCTGAGACGACATTTAGTCTGGCAAAGAGCAGCGGTGGGAGCTGTGAGGGAGATTTAATACTCCAATGTTATGTAAACACAACCAAAGCCACACAGCCCCTTCACACAAAAAAGGCCTGCTAAGTAAACTCAGTAAAGCTAAAACGACTTTGTGTCCCCTGGACATGAGGAGGCTTTCGGTCCATCCAATGGGATCTCCATGTCGACAGGTCAGAGGTGTCATTTGAATGGCATCCAGAATGTAGCAGGTAAAATGTGGGAGGGGTGGAGGAGTTAATTTGTTTCAGAAGAAAACACGGATTTGTACCGGCCCTAAGCAGGCCTCAGTGAAACTATGGGAATCAACACCACCCCAGCCCCACCCTGCAACATCTTTTACCTCGGAGGCTTCACCTGCACTCATGCATGCTGAATGGGGGGGACGGCCCCTCCGTCCTGCAAATTGCCAGTACAATTTACATCGATGAGTTTGGATAGCAGAAGATGGAGCGTGACCCTCCGACCTAAAGAGGCTGCCAGTGGTTGCAGTGGTTAAATGTGGGAGCAACCCCCCGCCCCCCCCAGAATTCAAAACACACGCCAGTGTTATCACAAGGAAGGATTAAACAAATCGCCTTCCCATGCGCTGTTAAGTTCTGATCATGTGACCAGGGCCTGTGGTTGTCCGGCTCACCCCGTTTACACAACTGACTCATTACCTCATTAGATGCCATCGCATGCATCCAAATGACAGAAGCAACCTGGGGGATCTCATGCTTATTAGGGCAGATGAGGCAGAGCTGGCTTTTCATAAAAATGGAATCAGGGTTGTTGTACTTAGCTGAAGAAGTAGTTTGTCTGTTCGTTCTTTCGTCAAGAGACGCACTGTCACCTATACATCAGCGATTTGGTAAATGTATGTGCAAGTTCGAAAAGGTTTGGGTAAGGGAGGCCAGACGGGACTTTGGAACTTAGGTTCAGATTTCATTCTTTCTGTCCAGATGTCATGTAGATGAAAAGAACTCTGTCTTGATGCTCCTTTGACTACTATATCTTAAGCAAAAAAAATAAAAAATAGGCTTATGTAAGTTAAAAAATGTACTTAGTCCTTAACAAAATTAAACGTATAAAATGAATTTGTATTTTTTTATTTATTTGAAATATATTGACCTGGGTGTGGTTTGAATAGCTAGGAAAAAGGAACCAAACAGCTATTGAATCAAAGTATGTTGTGCCAAAAATATGGCAGGATATACAGTGTCAACAGAAAATATGATCCACTATGAAAACAGAAATAATACGTTTCGAGTGGACGTTGCGTACGAAGAGTGACGTTGTCGCAATCATCAATAGAGGTACGAGTGTGTCAGAGAAAGAAAACATGACCTTGAGGCTTTGAAGTGAGGAGAAGAGTCACAGCGTTAAGTGAAAAAAACGAAACACGGAATGCGTTGTCGTACACTTCACAGGCTGTCCCGTTATTTTCAGGCACATTAATCACCAGCAAAAGGAAAGAGCCGCAGGCCTGCTTGCAAAAAATCTCCACAAACTCTGGAAAGACTTTCACGAGTAATAATTCATAAGTGCGTGCTAATCTCACTCTAGGAGTCTAATTAACGCATCATTAAAAGCATAATTCTGATAATTATAATTTCTCACTTTTTAAATGAGAGTGCTACTGAGCTGGGTACGGAGAGGTGGGCTGTCTGCAGAGTGAGTTCCGTGATTGAAACATATTGGGGGTGGTGCTGGGGGGGATGGAGGGGTCAAATGTTAGGGTACAAGGGTTGAGTCTTTCTTTAAGCCGTGCACAAAAATACGCTTTTGCATCACAGTGATTCTACGTGACACTGCCAGGGAGGTCTCGTACCCAGCTGTAGTTTGAAAATTCAGGGTTTCATATTCAGTTTAGGGTACTTTCATTTAATAATGGTTTGTTTTAGTGACATGCATGGCAATCCTACACAGACTGACTAATTACCTGAAGCGATTCTATAATCTCAGAACTGCCAAACGGCAAACAATAGAATTGGTATTTATTGCTGTTTGTCAAAATGATGTGGATCTATTGGTGTGCTGGGATCTTGCAACAAATGCATATGTTTTTTATGTTGGGTTAAGTTGCATAAATAATGCCAGGCCTTCCTATATCAGCATCACTAACCACCCAGCAGAAAGTGCTGGGATATAATTGCCATCCCAGCAGATGTTCCCAACATGGCAGCCGTCCAAATCAATTATTAGACTCGCAGTATGAATTCAATTCTGTGTTGCTTATCAGAGGTGCGAATAGGTAAACACAATTCCATCCGCTTCCTCTCCCCCTTCCTTTCCCCAAAGACGATGCAATCCCAGCAAAAAAAGAAAAAGAGTAGAGAAGCAAAGTCTGTAGCTGAGGAGGTGTACAGCACATCTCTCCATGGGGTTCATCAGAAGCAGCACTTACTCTCAAATATATCCCAGATTCCTCCAGTCTCCTCTACTCTCTCTTTCTCTCCATTTCCTTCCAGAATGAGGTGGAACACCGTGGTACACAGTGGTGATGTAAAGATAAAAAATTCTGATCAATTGATTGCTCAGGTGAGCAGGAAAGACCACAGAGAAAAACTCTGTAAGTCCTCCTCACGTGGAGTTGTGGCAGGGATCCAGCAAGAACCTGAAAGGTTGGTGAGACAGGCCGGCAGTCGATTAAACATCCATTGTTCAAGCTCCAGCACCTGGTAGCGCTCAGGAGGTGAGACCTCCGATGCCTCAGGTGTGGAGACGGTGTTGCTTCTTTGTGTCGCGTGTACTCTCACCCTCACCCCACCACTTCTTACTAATGCAGGCATCCAGACATGCTGCAAGTAAAGTACAGCGGTGTGCTGTGCTACAGGAAGGGGATGGAGAGTTACCATGGTATCTGGTCGTACTAAGGTTTCAGGGAGTTGCTTTGACGCCTGGCCTGGAGACAATTTGCTTTGTTTTGGGTGACACATGGTGCTGGGTAGCTGCCCCACACTGAACTCACACTTCACTGAAACAATTGCAGATACGGGTAAGAAAAACCTACCAGTGTCTCCTTGAGAAGATGAAGATGTTATGGCTTTGATTCTGTGCTTCCCTGAGGCCCTGTCCCTGCATCTTATCCCTAGTAGTCTCCGTAGGAATGCAGATCCACTGTAGGGATTTTGGCCCCCAGTCCAGCACTACTGAAGCTGAGGGAGTGGAAGAAAAAGGAAATTTGACCTCATGTGGTTATCTCGATGTTCCTACTAGCAAACATCATCAGTAAACATATCCCTGCTTCGGGTCAGGAAGATGATCCATATACCGTTCTGAAGGCTCCAAAAATGTAGAGTTTTGGGCACGGGGGAAAGACAGAGGACTGACAGATGAATAGACAGAGAGCTGACATGGCTTTCCACAATTGCTGCTTGGCTTCTACTTAACGTATCAATCGTGGAAGGTGAGTGAGAATGTTTTTTTTCCTGCGGTCCACTTGTGCCTCAGCTATCCACCATCTGTCCTTTCCCTCCTGTTAAGTCTCCCTTTTTGACATTTCACACATAGTTAACTACCCTGGCCTCCGCCAGCCCGCCAACACCAAGTTGAGTGGCGTGCATGCTCTCGGGGCCCGGGGACATGCTACAGCATCCTGGAAAAGCCCTCTTTCGGGCCACCGTCACTCTGTGGTGAGAAGAAAGAGCAGCCCGCCACTGCTGGTACCAGTGTAGGCCGAGCCGGCTGCTGGCGAAGGCTGACAGACTGGTACAGATGGCGGGACAAAGTCCAGTCCTGTATCTGCGGTGCAAGATGGCTGGCCCAGTGCTGGCCCTGCTCCCACTGCCTCACAACCTGCTGCGTACGGAATGGGGGGGGGAGTCATTCGACACATTCTGACCCCCACCAATCATGGCCGATGACTAGCAAATCCTCATCTCACATTTCTTATTTTAAAAAATGAATCATAACAAAATATCCAAATGAACATCATTCATAAGATACCGATAAAGCAGGTGATGTTTAGAAGATCAGTGAGGTGGTTGAGAAATGTGGTTACACTGAAATTTTATGTTTCAGGTGGATCTGCTACAGTAAATTCCTGTGAGTATGATTTGCCCGGCTTTTTATCATTTAATTTATTCTCAGAATATTTTTAAAAAGTAGCATTGATTACAGCCTTACATCTGTTGGCACTTTTACAAAGCCACCATACAGTGGCAGTTTCCTGTAAATTTCCGTCTGGTATAATTTCCCCTTCTCAGTCAAGAGAGGAGGACAGGGCATCATGTGGCTGGACTCATGACTGGACCGAATGAGTAGTTTGACTTTCCCTCACTGCCCTTTGGGTTCTGAGCTGCTCCTGAAACATTTGCTATTGCCAGGCAGTAGAAAATCATAGAACAAACCCACCATCTATAAAAACACATATCAGAAGAAATTCAGAAATGGATGGAGATATAGGATCTGGTCCAGCACCAGTGGACAGTGACGGATGATCCAGGCATTTATCTGTCAGGGAGATGATGGGTTTTATTACTGCATTCTCCTTTTCTGATGATATTATTCATATTTATACAATAGCAAATTTCTGAATCTGTGTGGATGCCTTGTACAAAAACACTTGTGGAGGTGGATTTGGGAACATTTCTGCTTGCCGTTCATCTCTGATTCCTCACGCCTACTCCCGCTCTTTCCATATCGGCATCCGGATCTGCTGAATCGACGGCACAACCGGGACTCCGATGACACGGACCCCACGGTCTGGCGTCACCGTGGCCTGTTTGCCACGCGGAGGAATGTGAACCTGTTTTAAATAGGCCACTTCGAAAGGCAGGTGGTGTTATGTAAAATCCTGCCTGTTATGGAGCTCCCCTGTACCACCTAACCTACACAGCATTGAGCGTTTCAAACGTCACACGCTGAAAACGATGGATTTCACCCTCTGCCAGAACACTTTCCTGATTCTTATCAGGTTGAGCAAAGAGGGTCACTGAATATTAGAGAATTAGAAAAATTGCTAAATAATCGTTCGGCTTGGGAAAGCTATTTCCCCCTGTTTTGAATGTTAAAGACGTGAATCCAACCAGTTTTGATCTGATGCCCCTATAATTAAGTTAAGCATGAATTATCAAGCACAACCGAGGCCGGAATTCCTGTCCAGCAGAACTGGGCAAACTAGGTAGTGCTTAGGGGTCAGTGGGAAGGCTGCCTCGGTGATGTTCAGTCAGAGTGGGTCGGCAGACAGAAGACGAATTCTGAGTTTCAGCAGGTTGCTGTGGTGGTCCATAGAACTGGGGTGTTAGCCTTTAGTCAGCTGGAGTATGGAGTAGACGTTGGGGGTCCCATGGTAGCTTCTGGCCCACGGCTTCTCAGTGCAGTGCAGGGTGCCCACACCATTATCTGTGTGGGGGTAGGGGTGTGTGACCTGTCCTGTTTCATTCACTTAACTGCTAAGCAGGTGTTGAAGCTTGCATCAGTTAAGGTGATGCTGTGCATTTTTATGTTTTTTTGCCATTCATATGGCTTGGTCTTGCTATAAGGTAAAATAGCAGTTTGAGTCCTGGCACATAAAGTGGCTCCTGCTTCAACCACTAGACCAGCTGCGGTGTGTTGTGCTGCGAGGTAATGCAAATTATCTGTGCAGCTGAAGTCTACAGTTACAGGAGCCCTCAGCTATCCGCAGCAGAAAGCCTTCCTAGGTTAAGGGTTCTGTTATAAAGGCCATAGATGCTGTTTTGGTTTGCAAGTAAATCATAATCTACTTTAATTACGTGCCTTATTGTCGAGAGGCTGATATATCGTTGCCCCACTTAAAAAGAATTAGAAGTGAACAGAAGAATCAGTCCGGTGATATGATAAATTCTGACACTTCACCGTCTCCTTGGGAACAATGCAGAAATTAGCCAAATGCTGTGATGTGAAAAACAGCCTCTAAAAGGGGCTGAAATGTCAGACTCTGGCACGTTAAGATGTTACTAAATGACCTTAAGGCCACTGCACAGTTGTTTTTCCTGTTGTGTTGTTATAGGAGAGTATATACTGTATATATAGCATAGGGAATCAAATTGAACATTAAATGTTGTATAACATTCTAAATAATGTATATTGCTTGTACCTGTGTGGCTCCCCTCTCAGCAGATACAGGTGTGACCAGTAATGTTACATTTCTATGAAACGCCTTTCGTTTGTGGATAGTGTTCCTCAGTGACGCCACAATAACGAAGGTGGGATAGCTGCAGGATGCAATGGGTGAACCCCAAATGTTGGTGCATCCAAACACCTGCCTCCGGGATCACTCGCCTAACAGAAACTGCTTAAAGTGCCAGCTCTAAGTTGTGATCTCTCTACCTTTTTTTCCACTCACAGCTCACATGACCACAGTTCTCAAGTTGGCAAGTAGTGGATCTAACTGTTCAACGCTTCTACTTCTATAGCTACAAATCTCCCCGACTCAAAAACCGCCGCCCGCATTTCACAGGCACCCCCATAAGTACACAGACGAGGACAATTACCTGGAGGAAGATCTCAGCACACAATTAGTAGTGCTGAGCTGGGTAAGCCCTCAATTTACGGCTTGCTTAATCGCCATGGTTCTCATGAGGTACGCTTAGTTCGGTCTGATGTGTGAGATCTCAGTGGAGATAGGAGACAGTTTGCAGCACTTGCAAATTCCGCTAAACCAGCTAATGACCACAGCGACCGCCTGTCTCATCCTCTGCAAAAACAAGGTTAGCTGAAGCACCTGTCGAGTAAACAGGCAGTTATGAGGCTAAACAGGTTCCAGGGCTTGTACGACCCGGATCGCGTGCCACACTTCAGAGTTAGCGTGTTGCTGTTCGAACAAAGGTCAGGCATACGCACTGTGTTACTCCATGCGATCTGAAGCACGACATCAATGATCAGGATCGAAAAAAAAGGTATCTGGAGAAAGCAGAACATTCTGGAGGGAAGGTGTCTATTTTGGCTCAACAGCATCTGATAATAATAATAGGATGAAGGATACTGCCTAAAATCTTTAAGTTTATTTAGCGCAATTGTTCTTAATTAATCTTAAAAAAACATTTCCCAAAATAAACATGGTAATTTTTCAATGCAAATGTCTGCCTCTGCCTACTTCTGAAGTTGAACTGAGGTTATTTTACTTTTTTGGTAAAATACATGGTAGTGGCCGATTCTTTAGCAAATTGGCACGGCTGAAATATTGTGAATCCGCTGATTCTTTTCTTTTTTTTTTGTTTATTCACCCCCATCTTCTCTTTTTTTGACATTTGCCTGCTCTTAGGAGTGGGACTGACTCCTCAAAGGGAGCGGCGTGTGTCTCGCGTCTCCAAGCGGGATCCCGATGCCGGAAGCTGGCGTTGTTTTGGCGAATGGCGCGCAAATTTCAGACAGAAGAGAAGCAAAATGAGCGTTTAGCCGTGAGTGTGAATTGCCTTTCGCACCAGACAGATTTTCTGGTCCCATTATGGCTCCAGCTAACGTTTTTAGTGCAAATTTCTCGGCGCTCGTGTCGATTGCACATGCTCCTCGTGCCTAATGAGGGAGCATTAGCCAAGGGAGAAGCAGTAATTAGAGCAAGCATCAGAGTCAGGGACAGATGGCATGTAAAGGCAAGCCTTTCCCCCCAATGCACGGTCCTACCCGAAGCAGGCCACGCGACTTGCACTCCTTGTCCGAGTTCTTCCGTTCACTGAAGACGGACGTAGCAATGAAAAAAAATTGGGAGGGGGGAGAACACAGATTGACACTGTGCATGTATGCATCAAATTTAGTCTGTTTAGGTTAAAAGTACCAAAGTGACTGGTGTCAGAAAGTGGACAAATTTTTGATTTTTTGTTTTCATTGGTTGAGGGGATGTCCAGGTTAACAGGCAGGGTAACATATGAGGGGTTCTTAATGACATGCTATGTTTCATGGTATGTGTCTGGTATATTTTTGCTTTTTTTTTTTGTCTTTAAGGGCTGACATGGGTTATTCTGAAATGTGTAAATGTCCTAAGTAGAAATTTGTAACTAAATTATTTTTATTGACGAGACAGCTAGCACTTACCAACAGGAAGAAGACAAGCCTTTCACAGGAATGGGTGTTGTGACACTGTTTTGTAATTAGCAGGAAAACACGTTTGTGAGAAGTTTTTTTCCCGCGTAGTCCTTGGGTGCTTAAATAATAATTTATGTTATACGATTGCAAGCAGTGATGGAAACTGAATTTGAATCTCTAGTTTTGACTGTACATAATTAGCCTGTGACTTTGTCATATTTTAATGTGTTTTATTAGTGTATTGTTTATGGTAATTTATTGTTCATGTATTCAAATAGTGCAATGTGTTCTATGTTTGCCTGCAGCACATTTGAGAGTCTAATAAGCGGAACAGCGAGGAGAATTGCTGGAAGTTGACAGCCAATCAACATCTCACTTGGAAATGTATAGAACTTCTACTGTAAACAATGACTCTTGGTTTGAATACTAGAATGCCTTGTAATGTCTACAGTTTGTGGACTTGAGAGCGATGTCTGAATCTGTGCAAAGTGCCCATCAGTTTTGGAGTAAATATCTTCTGATAGTGAAACTGCAGAATTCACTGTGGGTTTTCAGGACACCAAGGTCACAGACGGATGACCCGGTGGCCGAATTCTAGACCTGCTTTAGTCGAAGCATGGAAAAGAGCCACCTTATTTGGCTTCTTACTCAAAGTTTTCAATGCAGGCACAATTATATGCCTCATAGTTTTACAGTTTTATTGGCTTTTTTTAGCTGGATATTTCAGCTAGAGTCTGGTAAGAACTGCAGTCCTTTCTGTGGATTCAAGTCCAACTGCTGTGGAGATGAAGTGACTCGTTGTCTACACACCCACCCACCCACACCTACCTACTTACCTACCTTTTTAGCGAGTGCCAACGGGGCTCAGGGCAGCCTTACAGCTATCTCCACCTTGAGTAACGGCCCAACACCAACGTACAAGGGGTTTAAAGGGACCTCACTTCAGGAAAGAAAAGGGCACTGCACAGCCACTCTGCTCTTCTCTTTTTTTTTCTCCGTTCGTTCTTGCGGTACGTTTTATTTATTTTTACTCCTTTTTTTTGTCAACACGCCTTCAGAGCTGTCTGTCTTTCACACACCTGCAGTGCCCCAGGGCAAGTCCATCCATGATGGCCCCTCTCAGTCCTCTCCATGAGAAAAGCCTAAACAGCCAAACTCCCGGAGTTCCTGTGTCAAAGCCTTTTGATGATCTCGCTTGTCAAGGAAACTAATTCTACTCATTTTCCTCAGGGTTCCTAACCCCCCCCCCCCCCCCCCCCCCCCCCTCCTCAGGGCCCCCCCCCCCAATGCAGAACAGCAACTCTCTGTGGTTTTTTGCGGGGCGCGCTCTGGCATGTTGGGTTTTTCTGTGTTCGGGGGGG
>JAACJT020000002.1:15584264-15621561 GCA_009936485.2 Gymnarchus niloticus | reverse complement strand
CCCCCCGGGTGGAACTTTAGATTGCACATCTATATTTCAGAGGCCTGGCTTTTATCTAAAGTGACTTCCGATTCTTCCAAGTTATGCACCCCCGCTGTCCCCCTCCCGCAGCAAAGTGAGACTTTTAATTCTGCGAGCTGTGAAAACTCATGAGTCTGGTCGCCGTAGATGCCTTGGAGCGTCCTCGTTAGCGTGGCCGGCGTTAACGGAGCAGCTCCGTTTTTAACCTGCCTATGAAGTTTGGAAATGAAAAACTGCAGCGGGCCTCGTCCTTGACTGGCCCGCCTCCCCCTGCCCCTGTGTGTTTGGTGCTTCTGACGGTCACGGAGCACGGGTTTTCGAGTTGCCATCGCCCGCGCTCGCTAGTGCCAGCCTCGTGCAGAAATAAAGAAAAAAAAATGATAATAAATCTTTGTGTTCTCGCCCAGCTGTATCCGTGCCAAATTTGTCCCACGCGGCGTCGTCTTGGTATCGTGTATTTTATAATGTATTTATTATGATCGGCGGGATCCAAGTGCATTAACGAAACAGCAATTACTTTGCTTCACCCAGATGACAGAACTGATTTTAAGGCTTTTGGCTTGAAACATGTAGCTTTGACAAATAAAAAAGAAAGTCTATTTTAAAATGGGGAAAAAATGCAAGAGTTGAAAAAGATTTGTGAGGGACAATGAGAGTTTTGCAATGTCTTTCGAGGAATTAGTCTAGCAACCACTCCCCCCTCCCAAAAATGCCATCCTGGTGGGCCCCATGCTGCATGGACCTCCACCCTTGTCCCCTGGGGCTGTGATACAGCAGAGAACCAATCAAGACTTCCTGTGGTTCGACAGCTATAGACTGACACCAAACCGGCCCCTCTTATAGGGCACAATGGTGCTTAGCCAAGCGTTTACCTCATGAGAGTAAAATCACCCTCAGGCCCCCCAGTGGAAGCCTCAGGTGAGTTTTGTTGGCAGTGTGTGCTTGTGGGGGAGCTAAGGTTACATCTTTGTGTGAGGTGTGTTAACGTGACATTCGAAGCTAAAATTAGGCTGTGGTCCATGCAATGCCCAACACGGACTTAATAAACAGAAAGTGATGAATGAACACAGAAGGAGACTCCAAGCCTGTGGATTGTAGCACCCAGGGCTGGGGAGTGAACCTGGTTAACAAAGCTAAATGGCATGGTAGGAGTACATAAAACTGGAGGCCCAGGTGTATGTGGGGAACAGGCACACTTTGAGCCCTCCCCCTTCTTTGAGTGAGCATTCGACGCAATCAGCAGTCTTTATTTGACCAAAGAGGATGTCTGAAGGCTTTGAAGATCAGCCCATCAGACAAGCTGACCAGCAGGGGTTTTATTGACCAATTAAATCAACAGAGAGGCCCCTTGATGCAAAAGAAAGATTTCCTCTCAAGATTGTGGATGAGGTTGATGGAGGCTGAATAAGTTCAGTGGGAGGAGCTGAGGGGGTAGGGCGGTACCCTAATTCTGTGGCAGTTCAACAATCTGGCAGTAGAGTAACTGTTATATCATCACTGCGCAAGCCTGTCCACCTGTTGGCGTTCGTCACGAGCAGGGGCCCGGTGTAGAGGAGAGCGAAGGAAAAATAGTCATCACTATGGCAACCAGCCGTCAAGCCAGAATTGGTATAAAAACTGTGAAAGCAAAAGGATAGACAGCTTTAATTGATTCCATCATAAAAGAGGTTTAAATGTAGGCAATGTGGTATGATGCCAGGCTCTGTTCATAATAATTTTCTAAAAGCATCCTATTTCAAATTGTTTCACCTAGTCTGGTTACTACTAATGTTCAGACTTGGTGGATCACCTGGGTAGTAAGAGGTGAATGGCATAGAAGGTTCTAGATGGTGAATGTTCCCCACACAACACTTAACAGGCAGAAAGACTGACTTTTTTTTGGTCACTTAGCTTGTGCTGGTTTTAATGATTCAAGTTCTGTGTTTCCTGTTAATAATGAAGCCTGGCATTTCAGGACGAGCTCCAAATTTGTAGCACAATGTTACATCATTATTTAATGCACTACGAGTGACAGGCCTGGCTGGTGGGACAGAGGGCCTTAAGGCTGAACAATTCCACGGATCCGAAGAGCCGGAGTATCCAGCGACAACTCTGCCTCGTTAAAATCCCGCACCGAGGCCCACGGCACACGGGGGGCACAGTTCGCCGGCTCCCCCACCATATTTGGCTTTCCTGGAACGGCACTCGATGAGAAATCTCACGGCACCCGGTTTGTTAGTTGGAGTGGAAGTCGCTGCCGCCTCCACTCTCCTGCAGACACATAAACTGCAAATGAATCACAACACGCCAGCAGTCAAATTTAGAACAATTACAGATCATTTGAGAGCTTTCCATATGGTGGAGCTGATTTGCTTCAGACGAAAAGCCCGTGCTTTCTCCCTCCCTCACACTGCCTCTCTCTCCTTCTATCGTTCTCTTGCTATATATGTTTATAGACTTTATACATATATTCATATATACATCTTCTGTGCTAATAACAAGGCCGTTAACTTGTGTTGTCCCATGTTTTAAATTTAATTATGTGTCGGGTCGTTAGCTGCTCCAGTACACTAAACTGCTGTGGTTCATGCATCCACAGTAAATGCAACTATCTGGTGGCAAATAAGGGAGGAGGGATTCGATATCATCCCCAAGAATGAGCCCTACAGCGCTCTTTACCTTACTAAGGCATGCTTTTCCAAGCACATCCGCCGTGATGAACCAGGATTCATGTCGGCCTATGAGGCGAATCGCTAAGGGTGAGGGAGAGACCTGGGGACGTACGTGTGCGTATGCGACACCGCGTGTGGTTTCCTTTGTAGGCTTATGATTTACATATTCCTAGGGACGGTTTAAGGAGTCTTTCAAGTGCGCTCGGTTTCTTAGAGGTCATTAGAAATAATAATAAACCCTAACGGGAAGACTCAAAGAGGTGATTCGGTCAAACATTAAAAAAACAGACATGCAGGATCCCCTTCCTGGAGCCCCCCCATCCCTGTTTAAGATGTGTGGTAGGGCAGGCAGGGCTGGACTGCCTCACTTCAACAGTCACATGACCTACTGCATTTTGGCGGGAATCTGGGAAGCTGGCGGAATGGAGACCGTCACCCTTAATGGCTCAAACAGACTCTGAAGCTGGGCCCAGTGACCCCCAGAGTGTAGCCAGATGCTGCCAGTTTATTCCTACCCCTCAGCCCTCCCCAAACGTCACACTGGTTCGACTAATGACTGATGCCAAGCAGCTTTTCCAGATGGTAATTACAGATAAGGCATGTGAGGGGATTTCTCTGCCCCCTTGTACTGGCGCTGGGTAAATGGGGGGGGGGGGGGCGTGTCATCTGACCTGTAATTACAGCGGTGAGAGTCACTCATTTACCACAGATGCGACTGCACAGTAAACAGCTCCGCATCAAAGGAGAATTATGTCGTTGTGCTCCAAATTATGCAAGTAAAGACACATAATGAGATGAATGGTAAATATCAGTTGAGAATTTTTCTCATTGTGAGGAAACGCTGCATGATTAATTGGTATTTTATGTTTCAATGAGAATTAATGATCATGTGTTGCATCAAAAATTAAAATACTGAAATTCAGTATTGCTTCCCTGTGTCTTAGAAAAAAAAAAAACTTTGTGGGCTGTGGGATACAAACTGAAAGGTTATGTGGAGATGTCCTTCTCTGTCTGCATGACCCCCAGCATGGAGTAAAGTGTCACATGGACAAAGCAATCAGGTGACCCCCAGGACATTGCAGATTGAAGACCCTGTCACCTTGCTCTAAGGCTCTCAATTTAGGAGAGAGGATTGTTTTTTAAGTGGGTAAGGGGGTGAATAAATAATATTGTACACAGGAAGAATTCTCCCCCTCCAGTACACAAACAGATGCAGGAATGCCTCAAGTCAGACTGCCCTGTTAAGGCTTTCCATCTAGTTTTGTGCGATGATATACCTTCACTCTCCAGCAGACACACCTGGAGATGCCTGTTTTATGCTAATTGTGACTCACAGACACTGTGAGAAGGCTTGCTATAATTACCCGTGTAATTGTCTCGTATTTTGTAAAGTGCCAGATCGTTTAATTCAGGATTAACACCTTTCACCTCCAACGGCCGAAGGCTTTACTCCAGCTTGCCACATTTCCCTGTGGGGATCTGAAAAAGGCTTTTTGTGGTCTTCCGCATGACTTCTGCGCAACTCGGCAAACGGCAAAAGAGACCACCTCCATCTACCGGGCTCGACCATTGGCTGCTTCTGTCAGCCACCGGTCTGCCATTGGCTAGCCCTTTTTGTCACCTTCTCTCTGCCTTAACACGGCTGTCATTAATCGCCTTAGCGTCCTCCTTTCCCTTGGGCTGGCGCCGTTGGAGGTGACAGAAAGGCGGCTTTTTTGACCAGTGTTGGTTTTCAGCTGCTTGAGTGCTTAATCCTTTCGCTGTTCAGGTGCTCACAGAGTCATACCCAGGCTTCCTCCAGCTGCCCTGGGCCCATGTGGTAGGGAAAGCCTGCAGGATATTTAAGGAGCAGCGAGATATTATTACTGTTGCCATGGAGGCCCCGGTGAAGTATGAACATGACCAGTCCCAGTCTCCTGCCCTGTCCAGTCACACACACCCGTCCTATGACTCGGCACCAATCTGGACCTGTTGCACATGCCCACTCTGTGTTAGGCTCAGAACCCAGCTCCTGAGTTACTAAGCAACGAGTACCTCCTATGAATATGTCCTCCCATGAATAGCGTCAGTCATTCACTTACAGTACTTTTATGCTACCGTCACTTTATTAGACCGTACCTCGACACTTTATTGGACCTCCAAAACTCTGTTCCCTGCACTTAGAGCTTGGAGCTGTGGAGGAGGTACTTATCATGTTCTTGTGCTCTCTCACTTTTTAACCTGTTTTGTCGTGCATGACTGGTCTCACATACGGCCATGACAGGTTTCAAAAACACCCTGACGCTCTTGAGAGGCAAATGAAAATAACCGATGTTTTCCGCTCTCTTTGCTATGGAATTTCATCTTGTCATTATTCAACTACTAGCAGATACTCTTCAAACTTTATGCTGGTATGTTCTTCTTTTTCATACGAGAGCTGTTTGAGGTGCCCTGCTGTCTGCCCCCATAATTAGCATTGCCGGTAAAGTGTCGGCTCCGTGAATAAAATTTAGAAAGTAGAAACCCACTTGCAGGAGACGTCGATGGGTAACAGCAGTTAGCAGAATCCGGAGCCAACGTCCAAGTTGCCAGCTGAAGATAAAAATAATCTAGCGTATCGTCCACACTTATGGCTTCTCGATAATGTAAAAAAACAGTAATGCCATCCCTGCCGTTTCACTGGATGCTGGGCACTGACACCGTGTTTGCAGGGCATCCCTGTTGTTTTTTCTCATAATTACACCGCTATCAGTACTTGTAATGAAACCCATTGAGTCGACTCACCGTGACACATGAGAAACAGACATGTCTAATGACGCTGGAATGACAGCTTGGCCTGAAGGCAGCCCCTGTCTCTACGGTGGTGTGGGGTAGTGGGTGGTGGTGGCGGAGAGCGTCTTTAGGGTGGAAGCCGCACTCTTGTTCCTGCCATTAATATGACAAGCCAATCACTTCGCTTCACCTGCCAGTGATTCTGACTGACTCATCCCATTCGGTGTCATTTCTGAAACTCTCTGTCTTAAATTCACATTTCCAAGAGTATTTTAATAGAAACAAATGAATAAGTACTGTATGTATATGGTGAAGCAATACACATTTGTATATGAAACAGAACTTTCGAAATACACATTAAAGGCATGAAATGTGTGAATAAACAAATCATTTATTCTATGGCTTCTTTCCACGTCTCTATTTCTCTCTCCCTATCTTTCCTCGCTTTCTCCCTTTTGCTCTATTCCTTTCTTCCCTGTCGCTCTCTCTCCCCTTTGCCTTTCTTTCCCTGACTTTCTCACCCCGTCTTATTCTTTCTATCCCATCTCTCTCTCCCACTCTTTCGGCCTTTCCCAATTTAATGAGCGTTACTGGTATGACATACATGGCTGTTTCTGCCGATGTATTTACACAGGTAATGTGTAAAGCTTGCAATAATAAGAACAAGATAAACGGAAATGATAAGCTTGTGCTCTCACAAAGACAAACATGCGTCTTGTGTCCTTGTTCTTGGTGTCTGCATGGTGCCTGCTGGGAAGATACATACAGAGCAGCCAGGCCTGCAATGCCCCCCACCAAATTCTCTCTTGCGCTGGCATTTGAGTGAACGGTGGCTGATATCTGCTGATTTTATTAAAATAACTTTCACTTGTCTGGAAGCATTTCTCACACTGAATCTCTCTTTCCACCCCTCCTGTCTCACAGTCTGTCCCCTCCCCATTCTGCATGTCACTTTCCTTCTCCTCCTCTGTCTCTCTTTCATTGTCCCTCTTTCTCTCTTCTGTCTCTCTCTCCTCCCATTGCCCCCTGTTTCTCTTTGTTTGTCTGTTTGACTTTCTATTTCAATGTCTCTCCCTCTCTTTCTGCCCTTCTCCCCTTTTCCATTCTATGTCCTTCTTAGTGCTGTATGCCTCTTTTACTCTCTATGTTCTCTCTGTTTATTTCTCTTCTTCTGTCTTACTTTATGTATATCTCCCCAGCCATCTTTCCTTCATCTATCCGAAATTTGCCGACATTTTTCTGCTCGCCCACTATCCCTCCCATTCATTCTGTCACCATCTCTCCATCTCTCTCTCGTTCTTCTCTCTCTCATGCTTCTTTTTCGGCTGTGTCCCCTTCTGGGGTGGGTCGGAGTGGTCAGCCCACGGTGCCACAAGCTGAAGGACCGACCACGCGGATGTACAGTCGTACCTCTGTGACGTTGTCTGTCACGCCCCAGTGTGACATAGCCCTGTGTGGCAGGTCTGTTTGGAGGAATATTCCATTTCCGAGGTGTTTGTGGGAGGTTCATGCTGCCTCCAGGGCAGTGGGTATTCAAACGCGGGCTCTTTTCAGGCTTCCTCACCCGGATGCCCAGCACGCAGTGGCAGCCGGCCGTATTCAAACAGCCGCACCGCTGTCATGTTTCATTAACATTTGGGGGAGTTGGTGGCCTGCACCGGGCTCTTATGCTGCCCCTATCACCCTCTCCCGGGGCGTGGTCTTCACCGGCTGTTGTCCAGGTGCATGCCAAGCAGAGTGTTTATACATACCTGTAAAGTACCAAGACCTGCTTTTAAGGTTCCATCTCCTCGGTTACTGTGCCATTTCCTCCCTCACTATTACCTGCTTAACCAAATGCTTTGGACTGCCTCCTATTTACCAGCACGGCGATGATAACCGTATTTTTCCTTATCTTTTTGTAGAACTTTTCCCTTTTGCGAGACACACAAAATTTAACTGATTGTTAATGGCCCATAATAATGGCATGTTAATGATGTCATAATGTTTATGCAAAGTAGAGAATTTTCCCCAATTATGGTGACTGCACCTAAATTGTCTTCCTGGGATTGGTAGGACTCTACATGAGATAAGTGGTCATGGAAAATGGATGGATGGATGAATGGGAATGTATGAGGAGCAAAGACAGAGTCCTGAGTGTAAACCTCTGCTTTCTGCCAGCTGAGCGGCTGCTGCCTTACCTGTAAAACTCAGAGCCAGCTCGCCATCCTTCTTGTTGTTTTAGCTAAGCTGATGTGTGAAAACTCCAGGTTGAAGTGGCTGGTCCCCAAGCGAGGAAAAGCCAGCTGATGGAGGCTAATCTGTCAGCTTTTGTCAAACTGAGCCCGTCTTGACGTTGAAGAGTATTTAATTGAAACATTAGCCCTTTTAAAGACGCTGTGAGCTGTCGATGCAGAGCCAAGCGTGGCAAGTTCGGGCCTTGCCCAGACGGTGGACCTTCCCCTCCCCCTCGAATCCTCCACGGAATAGTGTTTGCCTCCACGCCCTGGTGTGACTGGGGCTCTTACGTAAAACAACCTTGGTGGAGAAGGATGAAGAAAAAAACCACAGCTGTCTCCTCACGGGAATGCAAGCATAAGCGTCATGGTGATGTCATCCCACACGCCAAAGGGGACTACTGTAGCTAATTAGCGGATGCATTAAATGCACTCAGCGGTTCTGACAAGTGGTGTCCCTCTTGTGCAACATATGGACCGTATCATCTCCGTCACGTGCATGGAATCACTAAGAGGACAGTGTGACATGTTGCTGCCTTTCCTGAGATACCCAACACTGTGACCAAAACCCAGACTTTGGATTTTGCTCAGTAAAGTCACAGGAAATCTAACTCTAATACATTACTAAGGGGTGGTGTGTAGTTCAGCACGTTAGGGTTCTTTACCCTTTTCCAGAAGATTGTGGGTTCAAATCCTGTGGTCAGCAGAGTAATCATATCACTGTTGGGTCCTTGAACTCAGCTGCTTTAAGGACATTGGATGACCCTGGTCTCCAAGCATTTTGGCTTGTATGTCACTTTGAACAACAACATCTTAAGTAAATATAATGTCTGTGGTTGGCTTAACTAGATTACAGCACAGCCTGAATGGTTACCAAGGGAAGCAGAACAAATTACATTTAAATATTGGACATCACTATACATGGTGTCTAGTAGATTCATGATGTCCTGTCAGCATTTGTCCATTTCGGCCCTGATCTTAGAGGAACTCCAGACAAAGCTGGTACTTTCGGAGTCATGTGATGCAAGCACACCAGCATGACAAAATACATCAATGATAGATACATGGGTTTCACCGAAGGAGTCACCAAAGGGAACACCAACACAAAAACACGTATGGGTATTACTGCGTCCAGCTTCACTTTCAGGGAACTTCTTCTGTTTGGTTTCTTGGCATTTTTAGCACAGAAGAGATACAGTCAAGCCGTTAGAGCATAGCGGTCAGGGATCTGCCAAACTGACCCCAGATCAGTTTCCGGTCCCACGGAGAAAGCTGCTTTCTGTCCACCCACGCAACCCCCGGGTCACCCAGAGAAGCTGTTATTGTAGCCGTTGTTCTACTTTATTAATCAAAAATTGTTCTTAATTGAAGTTTATTGGCTTAAACAGTTTGCTTTTTACCAATTAATCCAGCCTGATGACTGAAGCAAATGCTCCGTCTGTTTCAAGATTTTTCCATTTTTTGTAGACATTTGTCAGTGGTGGTATCAGTCAAACTCTGAGCTGTCATCCTGACCTGTTTTTTGCAGAATCATCTGCTTATTCCTTTCATAAAAGAACCGTCGTTACTGAAGGGCACAACCAACAACATGTTGGCCTGTTTATTTCTCCCCTCGTTTGCACGTGCTCGGTAATTTCCATATCGCCCTGATAACACGCTGCCGTTCAGGCAGTACCTGGATGTGCCATTCCACTGTGGATTTACAGCCAAGAGACTCCAAAATATATCATTACTTTCACATTTCCTTCCTGTCCTGTGCTGTTGATGTACATAGGCCTGGGGTAGAGGCAGGGCCTGGGGTGGGGGGGGGGGGGGGGGGGGGGGGGGGGGGGGGGGGGGGGGGGGGGCAGGCAATCTTATCAGATCCAGACCACTTTGGAGAGACACCTGGGGAATTTTGCTCGATATATTACTCCCTAAGTAGCCATAAAAGAGATTTATGGACAGGCCCGGCCAATCTAAGGACATGCCCAAGATCACTAGGTCCATGGAGAAGATTAAAAAAAAATGCATTTATGAGACTGTGGGTAGTGATTCTTTGGTGGGTCTATGTTCATCATTGGGGTAGATTCTAATCCGCCAGAGTTAAGATACAAGAAGAACGTGACTCTCTGGATTTCGCCCCTGTGGCTTGGCTCGGGTGCGTATCTGGATAGGAGGCCCAGGACCCCCGACCTGACGGACCCCAGCTGCTGGCCATTATTCCAGAGGGACACTCAGGATGGCTGGAACTTGGGGCTGATGGCCTGCCTGTCAGCAACCGCTTTGAAGTGCTGGGCTTTACCTGCCGGCTTGGCCTGAAAAGCTGTTTGTTTCACACCTACTGTGTTGACAGGTGTCAGGTCTGGGAAGCTGCACCTTTGTCTGAGTGAGGCAGAGGGGGTGTTAGGGGGTGGGGGTGGGGAGCGGAGCGGGCGCGGTCCTTAAGCCCTAGGGGTCTTCCTGTGGTGGCATATGTTTCCAGCACAATTCCTAAAGGTGACGGTTTTTTAAATGGAGGGTTTAACTAGCCCTGACACATCCCCAGCGACCGCCATTAAGACCTAAACGGCCAGTGCCTAACTCCGTTTGTTTCTGGCATGTTTTTTTCTTTTTTTTTTTAATCGACACACTGTTTGTTTCGGCTGCTTATCTTTAACCAGGGCCTTCGTGAGCCGAACAAAAGAAAAATGCAAGTTAAGCCCGGGTCTGAAAGAAAACACGGTGAGAGAAAGCTGTCAAGGCGGCAATTAGCTAAACGGCCCTAACGAATGCATTTTACATTCATTAGCGTTGTCTAAATGGTAATTACGTGAATCACATGAAGCAAAATGTTTAACCAGAATTCAGGGGTCATTCACATTTTTTTCTGCATAATTATGACAATTTATTTATTTTGACAAACACGTTTACCCTGCCGGAGCCACATCCTTTCATTAAGTATTGAGGGACAAAAACGTGAATGATGGATTTATTTATTTATTTTTTTTCAGGACGAAAGCACATTTTTTTGCACTGCTAGCATGCAGTGCTTACTCAGTGAAACACATGTGAGAACGGGTGCCACGCCCTGTTCTTTCCACACACATGTTCAGTAAAATGTTTGCATAGCTTAAGTTTCTAGAAGGTTCTGAACATTTTTTCCCCGTCAAACAGGATGCACGCAGTACAAATACCATGAGTGTCATTTTGAAGTTATATTTTTCTTCTCAGGTTTTTTTTGTTCTAGAAGTTTCCATGCTGAGTGTTCATTTCTGAGAAACACCTTGAATGTAACCTTTGGTGCAAAATGGTTGTGTTAGGAGTTGACCAGAAGGAGATTTCTGTGCAGTGTGGTTTTCTCAGCGCTGGCACTGTGCTGGGAACCATGTTACAAACCCAAGGTGACACTTATAGCATTAATTTCTGCTGGCTGGTGGGATCCATTGTAACAGGTTGGCTTTGCTTTTGATGATCGTTGGGCTCCTGTGTAAAATGGTGCTTCTTTCCAGAATTTTCTCATCGGCAGTGAGGGCCAAAAAGTGAGTGTGGATATCCGATACTCAAACATACCCATTCTGGAAGATGAACATAACATAAGGAAAAGAACTGGACGTCTGATGAGACGTTTCAGGTTTCATGTCTCAGCATTGTCCAACTCTGCCTTATATGATAAATGATCCAGGGATGATAAGTTGTTTCTTGTATGTGTCATCGGAACATGCTCAGTAGGGGGCACTATAGATGACATGCTAGGCAGTCTTCAAAGACTTCAAATATTCAGAGGGTTCCTGAGCATCGGGGTCTAATCGTCCTCGCCAGAAGGCCCTTTACACTCTGTACCATAACGATAATTTATGTACTGTTGTCTGGACAAATTGCCTCAGGAGTTGCCCCATTAACTAAACTCTGTATTTTTCCAGACGTGTTTCTGCCTGCACAAGAGCTATGCGAAAAATGCAATGGAGCTTCTCATCTTGGACCCCAAAGAAACAGCGTAGATATAGCAGCACGGGGGCGGTACTCAGACAAGAAGCAGACGCTTACCGGCATGGTAAGGTGAGAAACGTTGAGGTGTACCCCCAGAACCTGACTTGATAGAGAAGTGACCACCCCCCTTTTCCTTTTTTCAAATTTATCGAGTGTTTATTGCGGTGGACTGTGCCTGCAGGATGGTTAGATGTTGGCCGCGGTTGGGGGTGAGGGGGGAAGGGTGCCAATCGGGATTAGGGACCCCCCTCTGGGTTTAGGCTCAGAAGCAGCCTGTCGGTCCGCTCTGCCTGCCCAGTATCACAATGAGCTGATGGCCGAACGAGATTTTTCGAGGGACGCAGACGGCTCTGTGCATTTGACTACTGACGTCAGCAACGGCTGTTGGGTCCTGAGGCCAATGACTTGAAAATTGGAAACTTCTCTCTAAATATGTATTTATATATAAAATCACCTCAGAATGCTATATTTTTAGGATGTTTCCAACAAAAATAAGGGATCAGTCTTCCTTTGTGGTGAGTCGTGATGGACACAAAGCAAGGCCCAGGCACCAGCCTGTTATAGAAGCTGGAGTTTTGTGTAAATACCTCCATAAGACCACCTGTTGGGGCTCCATCGGGACAACATGGTGTCTTTGGATTCCTGAATGTACACGACCAGCACACAAGAGCTGGAGATGTTGTGAATTCCTCAGAGGTCTGGCAGAGTCCAGCAGAAGCTGTAGGCCTCCATTATCTCATTAAGAACCAAGTTTGAAATGCTACACAGCAGTAAGAGATCCACAGCGACCTCTAGTGTTAGTG
Organism: Gymnarchus niloticus; assembly: GCA_009936485.2. Taxonomy (NCBI): domain Eukaryota; kingdom Metazoa; phylum Chordata; class Actinopteri; order Osteoglossiformes; family Gymnarchidae; genus Gymnarchus; species Gymnarchus niloticus. Next base: position 15,609,171 of record JAACJT020000002.1, on the reverse strand, counting down.
TCAGGATCCAAAAACATAAGCAGTAGCCAAGGCGTGTAGAGAAGGCCAAGGTTGGGATGATGGGCTTGGTACCAGGGGACCGGTCAGTGCTGTCACACCTCAGCATCCATCCACCAATCACACCATTGGTTTGCTGCAATGCAGTCCAAATTGTGACCTAGGAACGAGGTGTGAGACAACCAGTATATTTTTTTTTTGTGACACATGCACACGCGTTGTTTGGGGTGACTTGGAAAGCAGGGGGGGTCTGGAAGATCACATTGAATGGGATTTCCTAGTGTTTCCTCCAACTCCCCAGCTCTTGTCATCATCTTCCATCACCAGGGATCCCTGCCTACCAGCCAGTAAAGGGACCATTAACAAGCAAGCCCCACCCCAACCCCCACAGATTGGATGGGCAAACTGGCACCATGACCTGATTTATCCTTCAGTTACAGAATGCGGCTAGGCTGATGGCAGGATGGGCGAGTAGATGCCTTTAACTGCTCGGTGAAACTATCTCACATTTCCATCCATCCAGAGCCAACTGTGATTCATCCACCTGGATGTCACACCACACCTGGATTCAATGCTGAAGCAACGAAGTACCTCCAGCCACGAGGAATTTCTTAACTGCTTACAACACCTGTCTCTCGCCAGGAAGTAACGCCATGAGAGATGCTGCAAAATGAGGGAGGCTAGGATGTGGCACTGGCGGCCGATTGGCCCAGCCATCTCAGCAGGCTAAGAGGCATTCATGGAATGGTGGTTTGAAGATAGCTGGATCAGGTGTATTCCCAGAGTACCCTGGTTCAGAGTACCCTGGTTTACTGCATCACGAGAGGCCCAGGTTATGTTGGTCAGTGAACAGGAGAGGTCCACCATAGATACATAAGGAAACGGAAACTAAAAAACTGTGTGGTACAAGTGGGATTGTGAGATGTTTTTTTTAAGAGTACCCGTGTGCAATTTTCACCTTTTCCCTCACCGTGCCAAAGCAAAGAAAACTACCACAGCACCTCGGTAACGAGAGAGAACATACATACAGCCTCCCAAACCTATAGATGCACATGGATATTGGGGACAACTCAAATTCCGCAGCCTTTTTTTTGAAGGTGCCAGTCAATTAAAAAGAAATTTAAGCAACGAAGGACTCATTAAGTTGTGCTGGAGTCCTGTTGCATTTCAGATGATCTGACCGAACACAAATTCAGAGCAGCAAACAGGAGACACTATAACAGGTCGGAAGTATTTCCAGAGAGACTGTCTGAGTGCAGAGGCTGTCCCAGTTTACAGACCATTCAGTTACCCTTAAAGTCTTTCCCCAACAGCACCTGGAGCCGGAATAAATTCAACATCCCCTTAAAAAAAACAATCACAGTGCATCCTCGCTTTTTTCTGCCGTGCACACGGGAGCACAAGAGTACCTCTGCAGGGCTTCAGGCCCTCGTTTGCCACCACTCGTGAGGCGTTGCTGATGCGGCATGCTGTGATTGGCTGACATCTCTGTGGGGTTTGTGGGTTAAGTACTGTCAAGGAAGCGCGTCTCCTCCTCGACACCCGCAGCCTGCCATACAAACCTGTGCAGCATAAACATTTTGACTGGGTGAGGGGTGTGTGCTTGTAGCTGTATGCTACAGGAGTCGATTCTGAAACCAAAGAAAACACCAAGAGGTGAAAATGAGGGATAATTCAAAACGAAAACCATTTTAAAATCATGAAAAATAATGTGACCGTTGGTCCGCAAAACCTGTAAGAGCTGGGGAGTGAAGCTCTAGATAAAAATAAAATAAGATTCAATAAAATAAACTAAACCAAGCTTTCTGAGAATGAAACCGGTTTACAAAGTAATGCTCAGTTTCGGGCACGCAGCTCAAGTCTGATCGTTCAAAGGCAATGATTGTTCCTGACGCAATGTCGGTGAAGGTATGAATGTGTGTATTTTCTGCAGAGACAGATCATCCGCAGCCTGATAATTACACACCAAAAGATAACCTTTAATTTTGGGACCCAAGTGCAGTCAAATTTTTTGCGGCCGTGGTAGAATTTGAGGCTGTGGTGTGAAATAAATCGGGGCATCTGACATTTTCATTTGGGGGAATCCCCAAGATGCCTTGTGAAATCTTACGGGCTCTTAAATCATACCTACTGGTGGTGAATCATCATGATGAAAGGCTGTATTTTTGTGGGCTGTTGTGTCGATGGTGACTCCCCACATTGACTGTACAAATGCAGAGCTTTAACAATGCCCCCCCCCCCCGCCTTCCTTCTTTCCAGGATGTACAGGTGAGCCCAGGTGGCTGCCAAATGCCATGGGAATTAAATGACATCACAGTGGGGGCTGAAGGGGGTTGACCTACATTTAGGCCAAGGTAGGGGTATGTTGTTCCAGCATGTCAGACAGGCGTTGAAACAGTGACCCTTTGTGACCCATGCAATGGCCTGGGACTGTAGCACATGGCAGGCCGTGCTCACCAACCACCCCCCCACCCCCATCAATTCCCCACTCACCCATCCAGGGGTCACGGAGGAGGGACTGGGCTCTAGAGGCCAAATGTCACCATTCAACACCTCAGTCATTCTCTTTTTCATGTGCTTATTTGTACAAATGTTTCGGATCCTGTCTTCTTTGTTAGCATTCATAGTTGGAGTAGTGCCCTCCCATCACTACCCCAATGCCAGGAGTTCTTCAGGTGTTGTAAATTCAGCATCATTATAGCTAAAACGCGGGGCAAACTGATTTTAAAATCCTTTGGAAATTTAAAAAAAAAAAATTACACTTGGCATGAAAACTACTGGTTCTTAAAGCGTCAGCAACTGTAAAAATTTTCACCTTCGCAGTGATACCATTTGGGCTATTATGCAGTCTTCTAAAATTATTTGGGAAGATTTCATTGTTTGGGAGCTCGTTATACAATACTCGAATAACACATGGTCTGTCTATCAACCGCTGACATCCCAGCACCGTGCTAATGTTTTTCTGAATTGTCTTCTACTGCCACCCAGTGGTCGTAAGATAAAACTACCAAACATTGCCTGTGACGCATGAACCTTGAATTTGAACAAATTTACAATATAATATTGAGACTTGAGAGCAACATAAAACACTTCATTAGCAATTCGAAGTGGAGAAGTTTTTTCAGCCTTACAAATACACTATTTGACTCTACACTAAAACGCTAGGTAGAAAGTAATAGCTTTGCATTATGTTTCACTTTAAGTTTCAGATACATTTAGTATGTTAACCTTCAAGATCAGGCGAAGCGACACGCCGCTTGAGGACCTTCCTTGTCGCATCAGCTTACAAGGGGACCCTATGCTAATTTGGGGGACATAATGTTAAGAAAGAGAGAGGGGTGGACAACCAGTTAGACACGAAGAGCCACAAAGATGAGGTCTGGAATGATGAGACCCAAGGGTGGCTGGGGGACATTATGGGAGAGATTTATGCGGAAGCCTTAACCCTACCTACCATTCTTGTTGGTTAAGGTAGGGTGACCATATTTGGGTTTTCAAAAAAAGAGGATACTGGGGGCAGGATGGTGGCATGGGCCAGACAGACACCTGCACAGTGAATAGTGACTGTAGAAAGCAAAAGCTGAATCGCGGATATTTTTAGCGATCTATAAATTCCGTCCGGACGCATTTTTTTTTAGGTCCCAAATAGAGGACATGTCAGGGAAAACGACACGTATGGTCACCCTAGTTAAGGTACAAATAAAGCAATAATGGTTACGAACCTGGCAGCAATGTTTTTAACCTGGAGTTTTTCCCAGACGTATATCTAATTATAAGGGGAATTAAACCTTTACTTTTGCCCAGTTTCTAGTTGGTTTTTGCCTTCAGTGGAAAACTTTTTTTTTTTTTAACTTTACTGCCAAAGACTTGAATAACGATTGCATATTTTAATATCTACTTAATTTAAATTTGCCGTTGTCACATCACAACAATGCACATGCCCTTAGGAACAGAGGGACAGCTATATGGTTGCCATTGGGGATGAAACCTTACAGTATAATCACTTTCACTCATACACAATTTATGCACATATGAAGAATACTAACATAATTCAAGTACTCCAGCTCAAAAGTACCACAGCAGTGCCCCTCCTGAGACAACAAACTTTGGCCCACATATAAACAAGTTCCATAAAACTTAAAGCAGAGAGATGTAGAGATGAAGGTTTTTATTGAATGCTTGATATAATGGCACTTGTACCTTACAGCATATCTTTGACATTCAGTGTGCGTTTTGCAAAGAAAACTTAAGTGGAAAATGTCAAGTCAAATTCTAACAACACGCTCGCACAAGTATACACAATCACTCACACACCCGTTAAAACAAATAAAACACTGGAATTCATAAAGTGCATGAGTGCATCGGACCACAGCGTGGATCCAAAAATCTATGCTTTAAGTGCCTTTTGGTTAACTAGATCAATCCAAGATATTTTCCTTTTGCCTGGATCAGGTCAAGCACAGTTTTGTCATAGTAGCACCTGAGCCCAATGCGAACGAGAGCCCTGTAAACTGAGCCAAGCATGGATCTCACGCTTGTGTTACTGTCTTTGGATGCAGTCGCCTCACGCCCTTTACCATTTCTCCTGTTCAAGGAGTCAAAGCTGCTATGAAATGAGGCTCGTTAACCAAGAATGAGCTCTGCGTGAAACAGGCCTGTTTGCTGAAATTAAAATGTTCTCCCCACAGAAACCCAGGTATCAACTTGGCCTTGATCACCATTCAGTGGTAGCAAAGACCAACATCTATAAAAGTGTCCATTTACTCCATTTTCAACGTGATGTGGAGACCTTGGGCAGCAGGGAGGAACAGGAAAAAAAAAACAGTTGTGTCAGAATCGTGGCAAGAATAAAATGGGACTTTCCCAGCACTGTTCGGAAAGTTCAGAAAACCTCTCCAGGTTTAACCAGCAGGGCGGTGCCCTGGGGCAGTCTGTCAGCAGTCTGTCAGTCTGACAGGCCTAAGCCAGCTTTTTTTCCTCCCCTGCATGAGCTTCAAACTCAGGGAGTCCTGGGTGTATAGCAGATGGGCTTGACTGCAGAAACACAGCCATTGGCCCAGCTTTGACTGCCACTTAGTGGTAGGGAGAACCCCAACATCCTTCAGAGTTCCTTCACTCTACTTCTAGCCCTCAATGCAGGTTGTTTGCAGCATGAAAATTACAATCAGGTAGAGATTAAAAAAATACATCCCAACAAAACAAAAAATAAAACAGCGTTCAGAACTTGTAAGAAAAGCAACATCAGTTACTCCAAGTATAGAAGTCCGGGGCGTCACTTCAGGTTTCACCAACACAGTGGCACCTTTGGAGCTGGTCAGGTTAAGAAGCAGCAGCTCATCTGAAGGGACTGGGGAACAGAGCATCCAAATAGATGGCAGTCTGATCTGGGAGGATGGGGGTGGAGGCATGGGAAACATCATCCATGGAAGTGGGGTTAGACGGCAGCTGACAAGCCTGAATGGGGGACTGACGGCTGGTGGATGGTGGGGCAAGGCTCCCTGTGCTGCAGCTTGTACAGGAGTTCCTCCTTCTCCTGTGTCAACTTTGACCTCAAAAGTGACTCCTTCTCCAGTGCCTCCATGAGTCGGACTTGCTCTATGGACATCTGCCTGAGAAAAAAAAGAAAAAAAAAAAGTGATGTTTGAGAGAGGTGGTTGGAATGCAGCATACCACTATTCCCATCTCAGTGAGTGTTACTAGCCGAACCATTAATGAGAAAAATTTCGATCAGAACAAAGAAGGCCAAGCACAGGGTGCCCTCTAGTGTCACCAAACTGAACATACAAAGCCTAGCAGGACAAGGATACCCAGAAACACATGAACTTGCTTACTGGATCTGGTTTTGATAGCTGTTGTTGCGGACACGCAGGTCTTCATTAATCTGGAGAATGTTGACCGCTTGGTCCTCAAGTGACTGGTTCTTCTCCACCTGCAGTTGATTGTTGGAAGATGGTCCTCATTAGGCAAGAACAGAACTTATGACCATATGTGCATGATTTTAGATTTTAAACTGACCAAAATTAGCACAGACTCAAGAGACATTTGTGGTAACCAGCTGAGAGTGAAGAAACAGACAGCCTTACCATCTACCAGTTAATTAGAAATACAAAAATCTTTGAGGCCTAGAGAACGGAGGCAGTGCTCCCCAAAGCTGCTCATTAACTGAAAACTGGATCCAAGTTTGGACTGCTACAGGGGCGTTTGACAAATACCAGTTGTTCCATCTGTAGCAGCTTCTTCTCCTTCTCCTGTAAAAGTCCGCTTTTCATCTCTATGACAAACAGAAGGCTCTCCAGTTCCTGTTCCCAAAATTCACCTGGGCTTCCCTGAGCCTGTGGTGACAGAGAGCAAGTCTGTAATCAGAGTGAAACGTTCACACAAACAGAAACCCTTAAGGCATGGAGGTCACATGCCAAAGTCACTTTCCAGTCCAAGATAAAATCCACAACACAAGTACATCATTCCCATGATGTTCCTCTCACATTCCTTCAGCACCAGACTATAGAAGGGTACAATGGCCACTGGGTGGCTTCGGTGAATTTCATACCTGAATATTGCCTTTTAGGTGTCTCTTCAAGGTTGATTCCCGCACCCTCAGCTGTAACTCATTGAAGGCCTTCAATTGGGAAGTCAGTGTTTCAACTTGGTCCTACGCCCCAATCAGATAGGAGTACATGGGTTACTTGATTCAGCCAGGCCCACCCCAGGGTGTCCATTTGTTGGCGACCTTGAGAACCTCCACATGCATCTCACCTGCAGCGAAACCTCAGCTACCTTAAAATCGTCCCTCATAGACTTGACCTCTTCATCATGCGACCTCCTCAGGTCTGCAGATGAGGAAACAAAAAAACAGGCCACATTAAATCATTCCTCTGGTAAGGAGAGACTGAGCTAGTCTTTCAGTGAGATTTCACCACAAACAAGGGCTGAACAGCTAATGGATAGAAAGAGCGATTTTGTGCATAAAGAGAAACGTTCTTGCCTTCTATTTTGTCATTGAGCTCTCTGGAGAGCTGTTTGGCGTTTTCCTCAAACTGAGTGTTCAACTTGGCCGAGTTGTCTGCGATCACCTGAAGTGCAAACACGTTGAAAATTATACAAAAGAAAATCACCAGATGGGATTTCACAAACTACAGTACTTTAAAGCACCCATCTAGGATTGGGTGCTGTGCATGTCTGGGCGTCACATGGGTGGGAGGAGGCAGGCCTAGCATCAATGGAGAGAGCAGACAAAAGGAATTGCGTCATGGAAATGCACGGCTTTGTTTACTGCCCCACAAGAGCGGTACATACATCGCAAGACATTACACTACATGCCCCCACCCCCCACACGGCCTGCCAGCATGAACCTGTGGAGTCAGACCTAAAGAAAATACTTGGGGGGGGGGGACAGGTAAGCAGGACACTGCCCCAGGCCTTTATTGTACCTTCTGCAGGAAGTCCTGGAGCAACGCTAGGAGGTCACTCTGCTGGTCATGCAGCGGTACCTCCACCCCCGAGCTGCCGGCCGATGTCAGGAAGTCTCGGACCATCTTAAGCTCCTGCTCTGGCAGCCCAGCCAGCGGGACCTTACCTGGAGGGAGAGAAACATGGTGTTACCATAGACACCACCTGCAACATCGCCCTACAGGGGGTACCCGCCTGGAGAAAAGTGGTCTGAAAATTTCTTTTTACATATATGGCCAAAATTGTTTGTTTTTCTAAACACACAAAAAGCAACAAAATGAGAGACTACTCACACTTCTTATACCTTTTAGGTTAATTTTGATATTGATATTCAGCATTTTGTTATTAGGTGGAATTATATAGTCACAGCAGCAATAAGGGTGGTGTTAGTAGGGTCATGAATGATTCTACATACAAACATAAATGTCTCCCTGTTTTTCGGGTTCTTACACAGGTGAAATTCTGACAACAACATAGTTAATCACATGGGAAAAGACAGCCTGTTCATTCCAGGACAAGCTTGTACCAGTACCATTAGAACAACACTGTCTAAATTATAATCCTCTGAATGCAAACCTGGGAATGTCTCTGAATGACAGCAACTGCACTTACAATGGCAGCACGCAGGCCCTGAAGCCAAAGACAGCTGGTCTTCAAACAGAAACGCAGTGATGATATGATGTGTACAGGCCATGGCAACACCGTACAGCCATATAGTGTAATGAGACCATGGCCTTAACACACCTTTAATATCATATACTGTATATACAGGCTAAATAGGCCATCAGAATTGTCTCAGATAAGATGGCTAAAACAAAACCGCTGAGTTCTGGCTAAATCTAGTTCAGCACGTGCTATGAAAATCTCACACAGACAGCGTTCCAGCAAATCTACTCACCATTCCCAGGCTGCCGGCCGTCCGCTTCTGCAAGAGCCGTCGCATTTTTCCTTGCGTTCTTCGTCTGCAAGACAGAGAGCAGAACAGAACAGCGTTAAAGCTGCAGGCCACAGAAGATAAACAAAAACGCTCAGGATGGGGAAGGATTCTAGAAGGCCCTGAACGTCATGCTGAAACCATCCTGACAGTGCTGGTTTTTAACAGATTTGCAGGGAGTTGGGAAAGACAGAATCCAACTGAGCAGCAACCCAGGCCCACTAGAGTGTGGCTACACCTCCTTGTCTGCTGAGTTTTATTCTAGTCCTTTTTTTTTTTTTTTGCTTCTGAGATGGGAAACTTCCAAACCACGTGGCAGCTTATCCATACGTTTTTAAACAATATTCTCTGAGACATGATCCAGAGAATGAAGATACCAGGCTTGGACAGAAATCTCAAGGATGCCTTTGTTGGAGAAGCCCAGATGACAGAGGTGCCACACCTCGTCAAGCTGAAGTGTCTACACGGGGGGATCCTGTACAATAAGCTACAACAGCCGTTAAAAAGTCAGCCTAAAGCAAAAATATTTGCCCAACATCTTCTGGATCACGGCGTCCATGCACAGAAGAGTGGACACCTGTCTCTTTCAACAGATCGCTGAACGTCAGCGCAAATTAGGATTTTGCTGCCCAGTTCACCAAGCAACCAACATCTCTCTCGTACACCAGAACAGTACCAATCAGGAGAGCTGTAAGCAAACAGCTGACGGATAGACAACTGCAGGCCCCCACACTATGATTAACCCTTCCATAATAAATGCTCCCCCATCTACATACGAAGCAGACGTGTGTGATACATGCAGCCAAGAGAGACAGCAATCAAAGCATGTAGGAAATTCTGCTTATCAAGGTCTTTTCATTGGGTGTTTCTTGGGCAAAAATCATTTAATCTGTTTGTTTATATAACTGAAGTAGCGCTGCTCACAAAAGGACAGAACATCTACCACTGTGACATTATGTGCTGGTTCAGTCTCTCCATTACATTCACTGACCCTCCTGATGCTGTTCTTCCGAGATACGTGCAATTTTGAGACTAGATTTGTTCTTACGTGTGCAGTGCTAATGGGAGAACATACGCTTTCAAACCCATGGAGGGTTTATCCCCAGTCACCACCAGCAGATTTTACTCTTTTCAATGGTTCTTCACTGGGTTCAATCTGTCTGCTGACCGCCATCTATGGGCTTCTATGGACTTTCCTTCTGAGGAAAAAGAGAGTTTAAATTTGAGTACTACAGTGTAATTCTTTTCTAAACTTTATTCTGCTTTTTCGCCACAATTGTACCAGTCTGGTTTATCACTTGTACCTGACCATCTTCTGTATGCTAGGGCAAACCAGTGTAAAGGTTTCCAAAAAATACCCCCATCAACTCTGCCTGCAGATGCCTCTGTGTGTGGTCATACCCTATCTGGAGATGGCTAAATGAACAATCAGATCTCTTAATTGTACGTTCCATTCGATTCCCTCCAAAAACTCATAAAAAAACAGCACAAGGCCAAGACAACCAATACCCTTTATCGCACTATAGGACCCACTGAGCAGTGCAACAGCTCAACCCTCTAACTAGGCCTATAGAATTTGAAGGACTTTCACCTACAAAAGAACTGACTTTTCAGGTTTTTAAGCATTTAGCCTATGCCACACGAGGATGAATTACCATCTGCATGACCCCGTCTACTACAGGCCGTCAAAAATTCAAAACAAAAGGCTTGACTCTCGTTCACGGATCGCTGTCACATTACGGCCAGGAATGCACTGTCATTTCCCACCTCCTCTTGTTCAGAAGAGCCGGCTTCTGAAATATGCAATTTTGCCTTTCAGGAGGCACTTGAATTCCTTTCCCCGCCTTAGCCTTTACCTATGGAGTCTCTTGAGCATTTTAAGACTCGGCTCATTTGTTTCTTTCGAGGCTGCCCGGTGTGCATCCCGCACACAGACAGGATTTGTGATTTATACTGGCCACACTGTTTATACCTCCCGCACCCAGGATGCCCCCCCCCCACCACTATCACTTCACATGCTTGAGAGGCTGCAGGTTTGAGCTGCCAAAAGCTAGTAGATAAAATCCTCCACACTCTATAAAGCAGGAAGCGAATGCCAGGCTGAGTCTATTACCTAGACTTTTAAAGTCACACCTATGATCCTAAAATCCCATTAAATTAAATTCTCAGGCTAGGTGATCCAGTTAGAATCTGACCCCAGCACTCATGAGGAAATAAACACGTCTGAACAACCCCCACCCCAAAAAGGCAAAGCCTGCGTTAAAGATATCTACTGACATGAGTATTTGCGCCATAAAAGTTAACGTTTAAACAAAATGCCGAAAGCTTCGTTGTAGAAAACATGTCGTTCCAAGTATTTGAGAAGTTGCGGCGAATGACGTATAAATGACCCAAAAAAGCAATGACAACCGGTTTAATTTCATCCTGTCAACGACCACCCCCAGACATGTGAAGGAAAACTTTAGAGTGACAAGAATAAGAAAAGGTAACATTATAACGTGGGAAAACAAGTCAATATTTGTAGAGACGAGCTGGCAGACGTTCTAATTTCAGCATATGAAAGTGCGGAAGAGTTTGAGAAAATCCTGCAACAAGAACCGTTAAACGGTTTCAAAGCGGAAATGCATGCGGCAAGTAAAGAATAAAAGTTTGTTAAATGTTACAAATCGAAGGCGAGTGAAACTTGGCCTGCAGCTTTTTTTTAAAAAAAAAACCCCAAAAAAACCCAGCAGATTCAATCAAAATCTAACATGAGCAGCCAACGAATGCTTAAACAAGTGGATAGGAAAACGTGCTTCGGTTCGCACATCTGTTGCGCATTAATGGTATATTTTAGAAAGCATGCGATACGTGTAAATTATTGTAAACAATTAAAATAAAAACTATGCCGCGCGAGTGTAGTTTTACACTAAATTACAAATTGAACAAAAAACCCTGTGGAGTTTTGATAGTTAGGCATTAGACACCACGTTGAATACGACACAAACTACCGACCGTTGTTTACAGTAATGTGTATCCTTTTTACATCGGCAACACTTCATACAGATTCATCACACCGACTGAAGAGTGCTGGGAAATCACACCGGGGGGTGTAGGGGGGTACCTTTTTCCTGCCGACGCGACCACCCGCCGTACTGTGTACACAACCCATGCCTGTCCGCTCCTGCGATTCAACTCGGAGTCAAACTCCAGACGTCTGCCTGACTCGACTGCTACCGCCGTGCCCAGAGCCTCGAACCCCCTTCCGTCTAAGCCGCCGCGGAGATCGCTGTCTTTGAGGTTACATGGTCGCTGTAAGGCGTCGTTCACTCCGTAGGCAGTCGGTTACCACGGAGGGAAGCCGGCCACGGGCCGTCATTTACATTCCCAATTGGCTCCGCCTTCATAAGCATAGTATAATTTATCACTAATACCGGTTTAGAGAGGTGGTCCTATCTTGTTACAGTGGTTTAATATCATTTCAAGTGTCAGAAATAAAATTTAGGACTACAATGTACAAAGGACACTATCCCATCCCTGACATGTGCTATCAAGCAGTGATGGACAAAAGAATTAAACCGAATTTAGTAATGACAAATATTAGTAATATTATTTTTAAAGTAAAGGTTACCTTGTAGGTTCACCTGAATGAACTCCTCCCTCGTTTACAATACACTGTTACTTCTCACATTGCATTACACTACATTTTTGTTCTTTATGTCATTTTTGTAATTAGGCTTATTTCACTTACTTCAATACAGTACCATGCAGATTCAAAACATTACAAAGATATGTGTTTTTTCTGACATTTTTTGTAGTCAAGCAGTAAACTGAGATGTCAATGCAAAAACGTTGTTAAGCATACTGCACAACACATGTCCCGTCTGCCCTTTTCGAATTTGGCCCTAAAGGCAGTGGAAACGTGGGGCGGTTCACAGCACTGGCCAGGTACCTTGTTGAACAGGATTTCGCTGTTCCTAGTAATGCAGCTGTGCTGATGCATTATTACAGGCTGAAATATTCATCTAAAACTTTCTTTAAGCACATTAACTTTAAATAGCAATTGGACAGATAATCTATAATAAACAAGGTTAAATGTCTTTTAGTAATGGAATTCCATATTATTATACTAGATAGAACATAAATAATATTTTTTTTTTAGATAAAATGTCCAAAAATGTCAATAATAATGTGTTTGTTTCACAGATACCTCAGTCATTAAAATGACTTTGCAGAATATAAGTATAACAAACAACAGTTTTGGTTGTTTCAGAAAATAATAGGTATATCCCTCAATAGGAAGTAAGCATTTGTGCTAACTTTAGTTAAATATAACTAAATAGTAAATATAACATTCATTACTTTAATTCCACAAAAACAGTCTTCCTGTTTTGCTCACATTTTTCTTTCATCAGTCCTGTAGTGCTGCATGTTATGCCAGTTGATAAATGACTCTAATGATTACTCTTTTGTAGATCTCTTCCACATAACTGTAGCAGAGTTCAGGACTGGCCCTAGCTTGTGAAAATTAAGGTATTGCCGACATGGTCCTTGGTCACAAGGGGCACATTGACATCTAAAAGTAGCACCTAGGTTTTAAGACGGAGGCCCGTACCAATCAGCCGTCAAAGAGAGAGGTAAAAAAAGAAAATGTTGATGTTTCGGGTGGGGTAGGGCTGTAAAGAGCCCTTATCATAGCACCTCACCAGGGTGCATGCTTGGCATATCTTTAGAATAAGTGCTTAATTTATATCCAGCTTGCTTGCTCTTTCACACATCTTCACAGGACTTATAAGGAAGGCTGAGCTTCCTCTCACCAAGGCCAAGCCTGGCTGAGAGTGCAGAGGGTGAGCAGCTATGTTAACGGTGAAGTCCCCTATGGGGGGTGACCCTTTTTGGGTGAGCTCAAAGCTGGGTGGTTCTGCTAAAGTCATAGGCTGGAGCGCGGGGGCTGGGGTGTGATAACACTATTAAGATGGGAGCTTGGGGGATTGCTGAAGAGCGCCCCCTGCCCTCTTGGCCTCTACATGTGTGAGGAATTTTCACACCAGCATACCCCAATAAACAGTTCTGAAGGGGCCTGCTGCGGGACTTCTGCATTTCATTCATGCTCCAAGCTACTTTTGCAGGTTTACAAACCACCCGATTCCACATCTGTCATTAAGGAAATGGGCTCCACTTGAGTCCTGTTGTTGTTCTGGTATGTCTGGGGAATTTGTTGACTGCTCACCTTGCAATTACAAAGTGCTAGAGATCATGTCCTGCTTCAGATACGGTACTACAGTGCTTCTGTCTGCTCTTCTGCTATCTCAGGTCTGTTATATTTGGTATGGCTGCCCTTTGGACTCAGAAATGTTCCTTTGGGGTGAAAATGCCCTTTTCCGAAAGCAGTGTGTACATACATGCTGAATAATTCGGACTCCTCCAATGGGGGAATCTCAAGGGGAACTTGAAACCCATTTCGTTTTTGTGAGAAAGCCAAGCTATTAATAGTACTGCTCTAATCCGACATGAGACAGATGTACCAGCTGGTCCCCAAGGTGCCTGCAAGCCATGGAACTTCCTGTGGAAGGATGGCTGCGGGGTCTCTCTTACCCATGATGCCTCACTTGCTTATGCTGTTTATCTGGGATGGGCAGGAAACCTTGGGAGACCAGGTTAGCAATCCCACCCAAGCAGGTGGTGGAAGTTATTGTGCATTAATTCCCACCTTTTTGTTGGTAGATGTGACTCAGTGGAAAGAGATGGTTTAATTCCTTCCTTCCTTCCTCCAGCCCTTTATAAGTGGAATAAAGAGTTTGCTAATAATGAGAAGCTGATATAAATATACCTTTGGTTGTTAAGGGAAGTGATTGGTTCTGGGTGCACAGTTAGGAGAAAGGTGAGAAAAGAGGGGCATGAGATACAACACCCACTCTCAGAAATACTCAGGCTTCCTCGTACCTTCCCCTTCTCCTCAAAATTCTTGCTAATGTCAATTGCACATGCATTTTACTGGGTCACTTAGAGCAGTCATATTCAGGGCTCTTGGTAGCTGTGTGTTTCCATGGATTATGCACTGCAAACCCACAGCTTTACACAGAACTTTTAATGAGCTTAAACTTTAAAAAAAATGGGCAGAGGCTAATTAGTTCTTTGGGCAAATGGGAGCAAAACAATACAGCTTGATACGTGTAACAAAATGATGAAGCACCACATTTTTCTAAGAAGGGTGTGATAAAGGTTCATTTTCATGTGTGAAAAGTGGGGTTATCGAACTGCTAGCCAAGCATATTCACACAGGCACCTGTAAAGCTGCAGTCTCCCCAGAAGCCTTCTTTCTTGCTAATACTGTGAATCTGCAATTTCTGGCTTAATGTCCCAGAACTGGGCCAAAGCAGAGGGCTGTGGGACTTCTGCAGTGCTTGGGGTACAACAGGAATGGTGAGCGTCATCCCATCTCCAAGCCCCTGAGAAATGGCCAGCCGTCCCTGAATTACCGCCACCAGATAACATTCCTTCCACTGTCTCAGGGCCAATATGTGAGCCGTCAGACATGCATGGACAGTGTCAGGGCCCCGGGGGGAGATGAGGAACTCTCTGAACCAAAATAGCATGCTGCCGGTTTAAAAATAAAAAAACCAAGTGTATTTGGTACAGCCTCAATGTTGTTGAGTTTTAGAAATGCATTGTGAGAATTAAGAAGAAATGGTACAGTGAAGACCAATCCATAAGAATTTTAAAATAATTCATTGTTTAAGGTAGTAAAAAAATCAAAACACTTCAAAGTTGTTTACATGTCTGTTTGTGTGAAAAAAAGCAAATAATGAGAAATGGTAAATGGAAAATGACAAAAACGACCCAAAAGATTTTCTGAGACATCATTTACCATTAGAGTAATTCTGCCTAAGTTTGATTTTTCGACATTATGTGACATCAAGGGAGTCCTGCTATATGTTAACTTCTGATTGTCTGGACTGCAGAGGAATGCTATGTGTAAGACCTGGCTACACCCCAGCCATCTGGAATCATGGCTGCAGTCGAAGGAGGGGTGAGAACTCCCAGGAGAAACAAGAATGGAATGAATGATGTCATAGATGAAGGGTGTAAAAAAATAGTCTGTCACTCCTTTTGAAGACAGGGCAGAGTGATTGTTTTACGTGTATAGACTCATCCATGTGGTCTTCGGTCTAAGTGAAACGACGGAAAGTACTGCTGCTCCAGAAGTCTATTTTCACTTCAAGCTGCCTTCACCATCCACAAACTCTCATTGCAATGCTGATTGCATCCTGTCTATTTGAACATATGTCTTACAAAGTCCTCATGGAGTGTCTTGTTCTCCTGCACTACTGTGTGCTGCGTCTCCATGTTCACTTCAGTCCCATCAGTAGATGCAGTAACAAATGGGTTGATAAACTGGTCTGGACAGGAGCTTTGCTTTGACATACTTAGAAAAAAAAGACAATGGAAGCACATTTCCTATTGTATTGGCACAAAGCCACACTAAAAACTGACATCTATGCTAAATGTATGGGAATAGTCCGCTATCCTGCCAAAGCTAGTCTAATCATCTTTGATCTTCAAATGTTAGGAAATCATTACAGAGAGAAGGAAAAAAAAAAAAGACACCTTTAACAATGCTAACAGCTCCCTCTAATGTTAAATTCCAAGCAGCACTCTCCTGACCAATGTGTCCATATCCTGTGAACACAGCCCAAGATAGTTACTGGGGGACACTGTCATTTTCTAATTCATTTCAGGATTGGCCAGTGTAGGACAGAGGGTGTAAGAGGTTCAAGATATCATTCCGTTAACTCCCAGGGTCTTGTACTGGTCTCTGCACAGCAGATTTAAGTCAGGTACCCAACATCCCAAAGGGCTAATTTTAAGATGATTCATTACCATAGAGAGATTAAAAAAAAAATCTGGACTAAATACACATCATTGCCCCAATTTTAGACATAATCAATGCTGGTAGAGTTGTTCTAGGCAGCACCAGAGCCTTGTTCCAAACTGGTACACACTTTACAAAAGATCATGGGAGCTGATCAATTCATTTTGGCCTTTTATAACAAATCAAAAAGTCAAGCAGTTGCCTATAATGTAAAGCTCAGCACTAGTCACTGGGCTTTCAAATGTCAAGAACAAACAGACTTTCCAGCCAAGAACCCACCCATTTAGGTCTGTGAGCAAATTTGTTTTGTCAGAAACACTAAACAGCCCCACATGCAAGCAGCTTCATGACTAAAAGATGAGGCAGGCTCTAACAGAGACACCTTATGAGGAGATCTTTGGCAACTAAGATGACATTTATTATATTAAAACTTGTTCCAGATGCACAAAAAAGAAAACTGGTGTGTTCAAT
Source organism: Gymnarchus niloticus (assembly GCA_009936485.2). Classification (NCBI taxonomy): domain Eukaryota; kingdom Metazoa; phylum Chordata; class Actinopteri; order Osteoglossiformes; family Gymnarchidae; genus Gymnarchus; species Gymnarchus niloticus. The sequence goes on along the minus strand of JAACJT020000002.1, from coordinate 15,592,471 downwards.
GATGGCCATTTATGGGAGGTAACGGGCACAACAAGGAATGTTACATTAGAAATGGAGATGAATGTCAAGTATTGCATCCCATGACAGTTCATTATAAAAGACAAAACCAGGTTATTTCAACAGGTCTGCCATTTGAATCCAGTTAAAGGAAAAACACCATGTGCTTCACACTTTGCCAATGAAAACACCCCAGCATTAAGCCAGAGCCATACTGCTGTAAAATTGTTTTATTTACAAGTATAAAAAGGCTTAAATCCCCCCCCCCCCACATTAGTAACTCCCACTCTGTTAAACCTGACAAACACTGGCTGGATGTTGAAAATTAAGAACCTGTAATCAGTTAGTCCATCTCAATTATCACAATTACACTATGCTAATTAAAGAGCCCCTTTAAGAGATTTTAAACACATCACGCATTCAAGCAGATGCAACACACATCACCACAAGAGTGGTGATCATCTCATTGCTGAATGCACCAAAGATGGTCACAAATCAACTTAAAAGTGCCTATGACTCTAGCCCCAAATTACACCCAATATAGGAAGACACAGGGAAAGTCAGATGTAATTGAGCCTGAGTGGGAAAATGACAATACCCCCCCAAGTAAAAGGAAACATCAGTACTGACAAGTTCAGTTCATTATGTTACACATGGGTTCATGACTGATTTAACACTTTGCTGTGGAATGTTTTGGCATCACATGAGGAAACCTTGCTTGCTCATGAGCATTAATGCAAGGTTGCAACTGAACTTGAGCAGGTCAGTATTTGGGAACCATGGCAATACAAGTACCCTCCTGTATTGCAGCTTTCACCCAGGGCACCTTCAATCGCACCAGTGCTGTTCAAGAAACCGGCACTTCAAATAAAAACCAAGAAATCATTCATCTTTCACACAGACCAGCACCACAGAATGAGAATAACCTAATGGGCACATTCGGTACCCAGAAGTGGGTCAACCCAAGTCGGCCTGTGTTCCCAGAATTCTGGAGGGCCTAAACCGTACGGAGGGAGACGGTCACTTTGAGGCAGCCAAGCGGTTTTCCCAGTATACCGATCCTGGCCTCCAGCCTGTAGTTCCCATTGGTCAGCCAAGCTGGAAGGTCCAGATTGGGCAGGTAGAAGTCAGATTTAGGCAGAGTGTATTGGCCCTGCAGAACAAATACAATGGTCAGGCACATGCAGCTAGTACTGAAACCTAGCACAAACAGAACACATCAATATTCAGCTTAGCTGAAATACATTTATGGTGGCTGCTGCCCCCCAGTTTAAAACCATGAAATTTGCATTAATATCCAGTTTGATGCTGCAGTTAAATTTCCTGAGTTAGAATCACGTATTAGACAGACCTGGCAAAACTACTATACATAGCCATGGTGATCACCCACCACAAACTGGGCACTTTACACAAACACATTCCAAAAGCACAGCAACAGAAGCTGGCCAACAGCTTCTGTGCACAAGCAGTTTTCAAAGGCAGAGAGGGGAAGAGAAAAGGCTGAAACAGACACCTATTAGAAATAGAAAAAAATCTAAGCCAGGGGTGAGCTGAAGCCATTGTGTTGAAGCACACTTGGCAAACATGCAGCATCAACCCAGACTCATGAGGTCAAAACTTAGCCTGGGAAAAGAAACCGGGCAATTGGTCAACACCAAGGGAAGTGTGACAGTAAATTTTAGTGTGGAGCATTTTTGATGTGCACACCGTACCAGTCTGGTGAGTTGACATGCAGTGTGTATGCAGGTATAGAGACCTCAGCTCCCACCCACCATGTCAAATGGACCACCCCCCTTCCCCTCCATAGTCCAGAGATGAGTTTAGATCAGTGCATGTTTGAGGGTTCCCTGTGCTGGACTGCTTTGCCATCCAGATGTACCCTATGCTCCTGGCCCTACCCATGAGCCTGATCAGGCTATGGGACTGGAAGACATCCCAGTGTCTGAGAATGAATTAACGAACACACTGAAGGAGAGCGGGGGGGGGGAGGAAAAAAAAAAACCACACAACAGGAGAAACACACAGCTTGGCACCCCCATGATGCCAGGGTAGGCAACTCACAGCTTTAAAGGGGCAGTGACAGGGGAGGGCGTATGTGCGTAGCGGTTCAGGGCAGTCCTGCCCTGGGGGGATGAGCTCGTCCAGAAGTCGGCACACATCATCATAGTCACAGCTGCCCAAGTCATCCAGGCATGGCACCTTCACCCAGAAGCCAGCCACCTCCTTCTCAAGGGTCAGGTTCGCCTGACACAAGTGGGTGAAATCATCAAAACCCTCAGTTGTGGCAGACTCATACAGTTAGGGATAAGCCCTTGCTTGCCAAGCATTACATTTTGGCCCATAAACCAAGCAGAACTACAAAAAACCTCCATGCACAAACTGAAGCATGTGCTTTAATCTTTGTACAACTGAACCGATAAGCAGTCATCTAACGTCTAGCCTGCAAAGTTGAGATTGTGACCCGTTTGTACAACGCTCACCCAGGGTGACCTTTTAGACCGTGGGAGAAGCAGCTCCACCTCCTCCCCATACTCACAGCAAGAAAGGGACACAAATGCATCCAATTTCAAAGACTTCAAAACTTAACCAGATTCACACAAAAGTCATTAAAAACATAACTATACTAAGCCAACCTTGATATTGCTTAAGTCAGCCATACAAAATTTTAACTGTCCCATCAAGACATCCTGAACAGTTCAGCAATGTTTAACTCTGGGCTTAGCTAGTAGAACAGCTTACAGCATACCCCATGGAGCCTCTGAAACCAGGATCAAGTAACCATGTTTTAATCCAAAAAGATTAGGTCAATTGAGCAATAGCACAAATTCATCCAACATAAGAACCAACATGAAGTATTCCAACTAAAAGCTCTTGTACTTGGCCACCCACATTAAGAGGCTCTTAAAATGAAGCCAGTTAAAGTCTCAATTTGCAAGTACAACATACATTAGTCAGTACAATATACTGAAATACAAAAACGGAACTGAACATGAAGCAGCAGCCCTGCCACCTTGCCACCCTCACCTGAAGCGGACTCTCCAGCGCCACCTTAGTGTAGCCCGCAGCACTAGCCGTCAGGTCTCCGGGGATACTAATGGGGTCCGGAAACACGGCAAGGCTCTTCATCACTGCTGGGGCGTCCGGGGCGCCACAGTTCTCCCAGGAAAAACCCAGGACCTGCGAATACAACATGGGCTGGGAATCTACTCTTATTACACGTGCGATCTGAGGCCTGCCGCACGAATTTGCGGCATACTGCCCCATTTTAAATGTGGCGAATATGCGACGTTAACGCCACACTAGATGCACTGGCCATTTAAACCATCACTAGTATTAATATGAAGTTTACCACTATCCTAACCTACTTGCCCATTGTCATTAATTGGGCACACGACCCCACTGAGCCGACAGCTGTCCCACCTCAGCATGCTCCGAATACTGGCGTGTCACCGTCAACTCGCTTGTTCCTTGACGGATACACACCGCGATGACGCAGAGACACACGAACAGGGAAGCGCGGTTCCGCATTTTGTCACGACCTCACAACAGAAACGAGATATATATTTATTTTTTTTTTTTTTAAAGAAAACAAAAAAAAAAAAACAGACACGCGGACCCCGCCTTGAAGAAACCCACAACACCCAGGCAAAGTGTACAAACAGCGGAAACCAGAAGCAGTTTGACACCGCTGCTACTGCTGAAAAACACCGACTTGGCACCTACTCCTTCCGAGTCACCTCCACCTTCCTCTCTTAAGCGACGGCACCACGTACGTAAACGACAGATGATAGGGCAAAACTGTTGTGGTAACGCCTATTTGTGATGACTGAACAAGAATTAAACCAATAACCGACCAGGATTTAATTAATTCCCACCAATCAAACTAACTTTAAAAACACGTGGTTCTTTCGGACCGTGTTTGGGTTTTGCTTCTTGTGTATGGTACCCAGTTTAGACAAAGTTGTAGCCGCCCCTTTGATGAAACTCTAAATTTGCCTTAACGAATACTCTGCGTTATTGCTTTTATTACTTTATTTTTTGAATTGCCTCATCGACAACAGTAATCACGGCTTTGTTAGTTATGCATTATGCAGGAAGTAATCAGTTTTTTACATCGACATACTCTGTTACTTTTTGTAGGAATCTCGTTTATTTTTTAGATGTGTACTGTCAAATTCGATCACCTCATTTTATTTGAACTGAAAATGCCACTTTAGCCCTACATTGTGGAAGACGACAATTTGATCTGGATGTTGAGCTATTTAAAATCTCGAAGATCTTTCCGAACGCGCTGTTACTGACGGTTGTGAAGTTGAAGCAGTTCTTATTTGGACAAACAAGGCAATTTATACGCATGACAGCCACATGATCTCACCTAACCAGAGGCAACTTGCAATAAAAAGATCTGCAGATCTGCAAGTTAAGATGCCAAAGGAATGATCATGTGGTATAAGGAATGATCACGTGGTATACTGACTGTTAAAAGTCTTAAGAAACTTTGTACAGGGACAAGCTGTCACATGATTACTAAACCAGGACATGGTATGTTCACACAACTCCACGTTTTTGGACTGTGGGAGGAGACTCGTGGCAGATCACGCATTCACATGCACACTAGGGCAATTTAGAGACACGTTTTTGGACTGCAGAAGGCACCTGCAATACTGGAGAGAAAATGCAGTCCGTGCACATGCAGAGCCGTGGAAGCACCTCATTCTCAAAAGGTGTCGAATGAATTAAAATGAAGGCAAAAGGTTAAGGGCATTGCTGAAGGGTCCAACTGTAATAGAATTATTGTACCAATCACGGAATTCAAATTCACAACCTCTCGGTCACCAGAAATGCCTAAAAACAACTCAACTACACACCATCTCGTATTTGTTATTGCATCATTCTAGAGTTTATTTTAGTTGTGGAATAAATTAAAATAATGATGTGGTTTACATTAGTACTTGTGGAAAATTTTATGATCAGAGAAACAATTTTGAATTTTGCACTTAGTTCTGGATTTTAACAAGAAAGGAAATTCACTGTACAGAATTACTGTACAACCCTGATCCATGAGAAATTTAGTGAGACGAAGGGCACATGAACCAGGCATGCAAGTTGGCTTAGAGGGAGAAGTCATACCTTTCTATGTCAGAATTGCAGCCTTTGTCATTCATTTTCCATTTGGCCTGACAAGATCTTTGCTGAATCAGCTGATGCCCCCACATACACTTTTACAGCCTCTACAGAGTCTGCCAGCTTGGGGAGTTTCACTGGAAGGATGTGGAACGCCTTCACAGGACTTGTTCCAGAATGTCCTGCGGATCATCCGGTGACCAACCAAGCCTCGGCATGATGACACGGCATCAGTGTCATGCTCGTTAAAGCACAGAGTAATCATACATGCCTGGAGAATGAAAGCATTCTTGTCCGGAAAGGCAACACTATCAGCCACAAGAAAAAAATAATACAGCAATGTGGGAAGATGATCGGTTGAAAACATTAAGAAGCAAATAGCATAGCCTTTGCTTTGTACGGGAATAGCTGTTGCCTAAACCCCCCCCACCAGGAGAAAGTACCATGCTGTCACATGCCCAGCAGAGGGCGTCACTGCTGCCAGTTGGCTCTCTGGTCTGGTACCACACATGCACTTCATGGTTAGTTCAGAGCAGAGTTTCCCCAAGTCCTAAGAAGCCAGGGCTCTCTGCAGAGCCAAACTTGCAAATGAGCATTGCCAGCATCTGATTCGTTATCCTGAAATTTAAAGTGCAGTTTTTAATCAAAGTGGTTGCTTGTGCTCCAGGATTATTTAATTAAATCATCTAGCAGTTTCTTGCCTGTTGCTCCATGCACTTTGACTTTGCACGTACTATGAACCTGGAGTATTCGCATGTGCCAAATGTAGCTCTTTGCTGACAATATTCTTCCCATCAGGTTCAAGCTGCCAATACTCTTTATTGACCACTACTGTCATTACTTCCTTACAGCCTGTGCAAAGTGCTTTACATATGAGATTAAAAGGACAGGAGGAAACAACAAACAGCAGCTGGAGGTATGGTTACATAAAAATGGAGAAATCTACCCTAAACAAATGAATAATGTAGAATAAGATTAGAAGGTAAATTTGTAATATGATAGAAGATATAGCAGAATAAAAGAAATGTCAAAATGCTGGAACACACAAATAAAAATAGTATAAGAAATTAAAAGTAAATTTATAAGGAAGATCAAAGAATAGTAAAACTGGCAAAATGTCTAAAAAATTAAGATTGGCAGAAATATCTAGAAAATCAAAGTAGAAAGATGTTTCTTTAATATTTCATACTAGACAGTGAATCAGCTTCTCTAATCACTTTTGTTAGTATATTCTAAAGTTTTAGTGCATAGTCACTAAATGCTACCTCCCCGCATGTTTCACTTTAACTCTAAGTACGTAAAGAAAGCATCTAACTGTAGCTATCAAGTGGAAGAAAGCTTAAATCACAATCCAGAATTACATCCAGATTTCTGATGCCTGATTTGGCCTTGGCCACTAAATTACCAGGTCTTGATTTCACTTTCTCCGTTATGGCTCGAGGGCCTGTAAGAATGACCACTTTTTTATTGTGAGTTTTAAGGAAGCTTGGTTGAACCAGTGTAACACAGTACCAGAAAATCCTATTCATTTTTTATGATGTAGTAAGATGTTGTGGAAAACGGTGTCAAAAGCAGCTCTTAAATCTGATAAAATTAGGATTGTCGCCTTTTTTTAGTTTGTGTTGAATCTTAGATCTTTAACTTCCCTTTATTAACGCTGTCTCAGTGCTATGATAAGCTCTCAAACCTGATTCGATTTTTTCAAACATGTTGTTACTGTACAACAATACAGTAATTTGGAGGTGGACAACTTTGTCTAAAATTTTACCTCTAAAAGGCAACCAAACCTGGCCTGAATTTTTATATAGTACATCACCATAAAGATGCTGGGAAAAAATATTCATATTTAGAGCCACAGTTTTGTGAAAGTACTAGCTTTTGAAAGAAATTCTTCTTTCATTTTTCCAAGTGTTATGTCCTGCATTAGTGTGGATTCCGCTTGCACGCTGGTGCGACAAGTAAGAAGCCCCAATCTGCGCTCTGCATCGCCTGACTTTGGAGACGCTGACCTCAGCATTCACTACGTTAATGTACTGCTACACAGAATGTGATTAATTGGTTTACAGAGTATTGTTATATCTGTAAGTTATACATTTCTCTACAGAAAACTTTCTTTCTCAATACAATGCTTATCGTACGTTAAAGCATGCATTTACCGTATCTATAAATTTGCACTGGTCATTACACAGTTTTAATCTTCAGTCTAATTTTGTACTTTCAGTCCAAAGTCTTCTTTTAATTACATTCATTTTGACACTAATGTGTTGCAATTTTATCCTATTTTTACTGTGGGCTTTTCAGCATACCTTTTCGTTTGTTAATAATTACTTCCATATGCAAACCGAAATTTGATAATGGCAGCCCGCTTACACATTTTCAACAAAAGATGGTGCCCTTTCTCTTGTTTTAATTCGCCGTACTGGAAGTTTATGTTCATTTTTAAGAAAAATCATGACGTACTGTTACGTGATCCTGATCAGGATGACTGGTTAGAAGATGTATGCATGGATGGATAAGGAATTATTATATGACCTTCGATCCTGTATTGGACAAGTGGTTATGGCTCATCATTAATGGATAAATGCTATTGTCTAGGTGTCAAAATAAACTGCATTGCAGTGCATGCAGTCATAGCCCCTAGAAACATAGAGGGGTGTTAGCTTTATGCCTGTACTGACTTTTTTCTTTCTGGGTCGAAAAAAAACTGACTTAACTGGAAAAAATAAAATATACACTCACTGGCCAATTCACTAGGTATGCCGGTTCAACTGCTCATTAAAGCAAAAATCTAATCAGCCAATCACGTAGCAGAAACTCAATGCATTTAGGTATGTAGGCATAGTCAAGAGGATCTGCCAAAAGGCAAGCATCAGACTGGGGAAGAAAGGTGATTTAAGTGACTATGAGCGTCACGTGGTTGTTGGGTTTATAGAGAATGGTCCGAAAAAGAAAAAAACATTCAGTGAGTGTTGGTTCTCTGGATGAAAATGCCTTGTTGATGGCAGAGGTCAGAGAAGAATGGCCAGACTGATTCGAACAGATAGAAAGGTAACAGTAACTCACGTGATACAACCAAGGTATACAGA
>JAACJT020000002.1:15572255-15584164 GCA_009936485.2 Gymnarchus niloticus | reverse complement strand
TGCTAGGAAAATGGGACAATAGGTACAGTGATTTATTGCAACATCATCTGATCATCTGTAATCATCTGCACCTGTTTTTTCACTGGTTCATGCCTTAAATGAGACGGCTTTGTTATGCTTGAATGATACATACATAGGACACTGTGTGGCTTAAACAAAAAGCATTCCTCTGAAACTTGTCAGGTACAGAGACTGGACTGAAAATGAGAGCCAAAAACTTTGAAAGTCCTTCAGGAAGCCTGGAGAACAATTCCTCAAGACTACATTAACAAAAAAAAAAGTCTGGCTGTTTGGAAGCATATGAAGAAATGAGGGGTGGCTCAAGACTTTTGCACAGTACTGTACATATCTACAATCTTTTGATGAAACAAACACTGAAGTGCATAATTTCTCAATTTTCATGCAAAAAGTACTGGATACCTTATACATACTTATACCCTTGCTAGGGTATGTAGACTATGTAACAACTGAATCACGAAGTTCTAACGAGCGCAGTCTAATTTGCTCCAAGGTAATTGCACTATAGCTTCTGATAAGCTACAACAACTCTCGACAGTCACCCACACACTCACAAAAAATGTGGACAACTATTTTATTTACTCAAAAGAGAAACTTCTCAAATTATTTTTTGTTGTTCACGCTTCAGGGGCCAGTCCCTGGACAGCTGAGAAGCACAGCACATCTTTCAACCAGCCGATTGCACTGACGACTCATGGCACTGTAGGCCTGGTGAGTACGATGCTGCCTCAAACCCCTCTCCTGCGGTAAGCCATTATGTTGTGTGCTGTTTCCAGTGGGACTCTGATACCTCCATCAATGTGATGCTAACAACTCTCCAGACACCCATCTGTGTAAATTTGGCAACAGCTTCACACAACTAATATTCAGATGCTATAATGACCAGCCTGAATTTAATCAAAAGTCATACAATACATAAAAAGACAGTGGCATTTTATTTGCAAATTAAAAATCACAAAATATTAGTTACACAAAAATTAACAATTACAGTTTGATTGTACAGTTCAGGTGATTGCTACCATCATTATGGTTATTGATCAACATTCTTTATTAATACTCAATAAAATACAGGACCTTTTTGCAGAGGTGGGAAAAGAAAATTAAAAGTGGCAGTGTGAATAGCAGAGGGACTTCTGATAAGAGCAGATTCCCGAAGAAGGAAGGCGCTCAGGGGTGGATTGAGGCAGAGGGTCCATCTACAGGGCCTCATTCAGGTGGGCTTGACAAACAGACCCAGACCTCTGGGCAGATGCTTTGTCTGAAGCACATCAAGCAGACTTGATGCGCATTAATAAATCCCACAAAGCAAGGTGTAAGATAAAAAAAAACCTGCTGGAATTCAGAATTTGGTACGGGGTCCAAAAGCTTTCTGCAAATTGCTATAATGGTTCTGATTTCTCATATCTCAGATCAACGACCATCTTGAGATGGACCCCTTTAAAAGGAATTCCACCTCCTCAAATATCAACCTTGAGATTGACAAGTACTGTACTGGGGGTGGGGGCAGGGGGAAAAAAAAAAACATCCTTCCTCTTTCCACACAACCCCTTTGGAGGGATTCCACAGCTTTACAAAAGAGAATTAAAACAAATTTCATCCATAAAATATATATGTCCTGCTATTTATATTCCTACTCATTGAGTGGAAATCACTTCATCACAGACGTCTTAAATGAGTCTATGAGAGAAAGAAAAAGGAAAGATCTCTGCTTATCATTATATTGCATTGGAAAAACTGCTCCCCATGGCACTCAATAACTTAAAAAATAAACACTTTAAAAAAACAAAAACATACACACTTGGATTCTCACATTTTAGAAGTACTGAAATGAAAGCAGCTTTCATAGTTAGTTGTTAGACAATGACACCTGTTAAAATGCAATCAATATCATGATTTACACTTGAGTACCTTTCAGTTGCAATTAGTACCATTAACATGTATAATCCCCCCCCCCAAAGAGCAAACCCAGCAACATGAAGCGCCTCCCAATTTATGCGGTGACTTTGTGATGAATGCCATTCTTTTTCAACTCCACATGCATCCAGGCTTTATGTTGGAGCACACAGAAACCTAACACTCAACTTGCCCTTTTCCTCTTATAAAATGTCAATAAAAAGGCAAACTTAAGTGTGCTTTTCAACCTGTGCAATATAAAGCAGATAAACAGCAGAGTGGCGTTAGAGGTCTACAGCTCACCTGTGACCACTAAAATTTGCACAGGTGACAGCAATATGGTAAAGGCTATAATACCGAGGAGTTCCGGGATATTGGCAGAGGACTGCCCTAAAAAAACGAGACTGAATTAGTGGACCATTTGCATCTGCTTGGCCAAAAGATAGAAGGAATAAAGAACAAACATCTTACTTTCCCATTCTTCCTGTGGTTAGAATCCAATTAGACATTCTTACGTCTTCCAGACATCTACAAAACAAGCAGGTCTTCTCGCATCCAAAGTTCTTTAGATGAGGTCAGACCATGAGAGAAAAGGGGGGACTGGCGAGTCAAGTCAATTTTTCTGGAGGTTGATGAGGTTGTTTCTCAAACGCATTTCAGAAACAAAGTGGCTTGATTTTCGAAACAGCTGATGCTTCTCTGGGGTTGGGGGCAGAATCCTGTCAAATGTCCACATGAAATGTGAGAGAGAGAGAGAGAGAGAGAGAGAGAGAGAGAGAGAGAGAGAGCATGCGAGCGAGCACAAGACGAATGGGACAGGAAGCATCTCAGGAAGGCTTCTGTTCAGCCACGTTGGTGTCAATAAAGCAGCTGCTCAGTTTAAACAACATTCAGAATGTGACTCCATCATCCCTACACACACCACTGAGATTCAAACATTAACTTTAACTACGTTTTAATTTACTACTTTTTACAGCATCTTCTCTAAACCAGGTCTTGGTCTGGATTAATTGAGATGTACTGGCAGCAATGCTGCTGTAAATGCATCTCCCAGTAGATCCAAAGCCCCTCCTCACTCCATCCTACAGGATGCTCTGAGCCACTGCTGAGGAACCCAAGTGATAGATTAATCATTTTCCATGCGACACAGATGTGGGGCTGTCAAGGCACTGCAGTTTCCATTACATTCAAGGTCACATACTGCACTGTGAGCTTCAGGCTATAGACACGCCGGGGTTGACATCTGTGGTACTTTCCGGGAACGCAGCTCCCTGCCTGGCTTTCGGCCTATTTGTGGCGAACGGCTGACTGGGAAGCCAGACCTTCACTGGCCTTGCCATCATTCAATTGGTTCATGCCTGACAGTGTCTAGGCAATTGTGCCCTCCAGACAGAGGAAAGGATGGCATGTTGTCAACATTGTTCATACAGAGGGTGCTGAAACTGGCCAGATAAATGCGTGTCCGAACGGAGTCCACCATAAGCAAGCTGCTCTTTAGGAGTACCATTTCAAAACATTGCAGCAAAGGTAGAAATCTTAATTAAAAGCTGGATGGCAGTTTGGTCCATTAGGGGAACTGCAATTTGGATATTGCCAAAAACGTAGGTACCACCAGTGAGCTGTTTTACTCAGTATAAGCATTTCCATCACAAACTTAACTAGTCATATCAATTTCTGAGCAATGCCGTTTTGCCGAATACAAGACGTTTATTTCTTGAGGTAACCAGAAAAAAAAAAGATGCATCTCCACTGACTGATTTTTTTGGTCTGTACCTGCGATTCAGGCAGCTACATAACTACTATTGAAAAACCCCTTTTCCTAGTTATTTCTGCATTAAATCACACCTGACATCGATCACTTCCTAAACAGTCCCACTACTGTGGCTGCCTATCATGTAGGAATTGGATCCGACACATTAGTATGCTTTCAGAGGACAACATGCGGATGCATACATGCCAGAATCCCAAGGTAGTCATTTTGCAATCAAGATGGTGGCCAACGCACTGGAACACACAACCCTCTTTAAGTCTGAAGACATCCAGGCCCCAAAGGATGCTGGGAAGCAGAGCAGGAACGGTTCACATTGGGGATATCCAGCTGAGTGACGGGTGTTGATTGATGAGTTGAGGGCAGCCAAGCCAGGAGGCCACAGCTCATTTCCACAACAGCTTTGGGGCAGAGAGCCTCTAGCTGAAGCAGTTCCCCATTGAGACGGTGTGTTCAGCACCACTCTGTCCCATAATCGACACCCCGAAATTGATAGAGCCTCTGGGAGACACTACTGACATGCAAATACAAAAACCTCCCATCATCCCTTCTGCTCGTATTTTTATGTACTTGGGGGGAATTAGAAGATAATTTCAAGGATCCAGGGCCACCCTCAGTGGGCATTAGTGGAGGTTGGCTGAGGGGCCCCATGGGTCGCTATCTTCTGATGCGAAGGTTGATAAGCACACTTTGCCATGCGGTTTACTAGCAGATCCAGAAGGCAGCTCTGGATTCTAGGAGCATTAATGACCAAGCCAGCCAGCAGGAGAAACGTCATGTCTTTTCCAACCGGATGGGACTGGTGTGTGTGACTACACACAAAGCGTTCTGACTTTCTGAGTATGCAGTTTAAAAGATAGAGACTGCACTGAAGGGCTGTCTAATGATTTCTTGGCCTCTCTGAACTTGACCAGATTACACACAGGGGCAGCTTGATTTACCCCAGAGCGGTTTCAAATAAAATTGCAGGCTACGTTCTTCCCTCTCCGACGCCCTGTCTCATTCACCATGAGGAAATCTGAGCAGTACCATTTGGCCATCTGAACCACTTCTGTCCACCCCACCAATCACTTGGACAGACTGTTGAATTGTTTGACTTTCAGTATCAAATGGCATGTGTTTCAAAGCCGGATCTCAAGAGAGAGGCGTCTAAATGATCAGCGTTAATGTCTTTCCGGTGTTGTCACCAAAATGATAACAAGGGGGTGGAACCAGGTATCTCTGCAGCGTTACAGATACATTACATTAGTGTTCAGTGAGGTTTTTCTTAAGTTCCTGAAATTCCAAGTCAAGCATTTCCCATTTTCACAGTGTGCCGAAAAGCCAGATTCTCACCCTGACCTCTATGCTTTTGCGGCCACCTCAGCAACAGAGGAAAAGGGAACGGAGCCGACCAACATTTGTTCTGACAGTCCAAATACTCAGTGGTACCATACTTTACTGGTCATAAAGCAACAAAGTAAAATTTAAAAATATAACAATAAAACCCACTTGAAATCAATTCACAGAAAAAAAAATATATAAACTTTAAGCAGTCCTTGTTAATAGGGAATGACTATTTCATTGTGGCACTCTGAAATCCATCAATGGCTCCTGTGTTTAATGACTGGCAAAGTGCAGGTGAGGTCCTGTGCTCCTAAAAGCAAACGGCATGTATCTCTGATGTGAGGACAAATGGAAAATTATAAAATGTTCTTATTTCTGCCCCACATCCCGCTGCTCCTTTGCCTCGGGCCGGACTCTAGAGATGATGTGGGGAGGGGGAGGAGCCTGACCCTCTAGCAAGACACAGCCTTTTGTGTGTTTATGTACAGGCTGATTACAGTGGCGGGGGAGCGGTACCCACATGTGTAAATGTGTTCACTTCCAGACGCCCACCAAACTCCCTGCTGGGTGCAGTCATCAGCTGGCAGAGGGGAGAGCTCACAGCTCCTGCCTGACGTCAACTTGTCCTGTCGTTCGCAGGCACCCCCCCCGCCTGGCTCTTGCTACCTGGTGTTGACCAGCTCCTCACGGAGCCAGCTGGGCAGTGATTGGCCTATCCGATAGAGCAGCTTTGAGAGCTCCACATTCTGCTCCCTGTAGTACTCCCTAAGGAAGGAACGGGACTGTGAGGGAGCAAGGGGGGAAGGGGAGAGGAGATATAAGCAGCAGTCAGAGAAGAACACACAGTCTACCAAGACTTTTTTTTGTTTTTTTTTTTTTTTTAAATGTGTCATTTGCCTTACTCGGCAGAGGACTGAAGACCAGATTCTGCAGGACAACTTAAAACATGCGGAGCCACAGTGTCCGGGATTAGGGAAGCAGATGGTTCTGTTGTACACGCCACTAGTCAGCAGTGTAGAAGTAAGACTGACTTCTCGAAGCTGGATTTTGAGATTCAGCCAGGAGATGACAACTGCCTGGCAGTATAAAAACGAGCTCAAATCTGAACAGTGAACTTACCACTGGGGGCCTAAACAGGATGTCAGTTAAACCTGACAGGTCAACTGGGACTTTTTAAACTGCACAAGTCAGATACCTTACGAATGTTATTTGAGCATTTGCAGGCAACAAAATGCCTTAAAACCAAAAAATGCCATCTTTTAAAAATGATCATTTTATAAATAGTTTGAGAGCTTTTCCTCCATCCTTCCCTAAATGACCACTTGAGCGATTCCATGACATAATGAGTGCAGCTTGTAACAGTTTTGCTGAAAACAATATAGTAGTGAATAAGTGAAGGAACAAGTGTGCGCTCGGGGACCTCATGTCATGTTGTCACTGAAGCACCTCGCTAAGGTGGGAAGGCTGCTAAGTACTGAACCGGCAAGTCTCGCCAGAGCGTGGAGAACACTCCCAAGTTGCCGGCAGGCAAGCTCCTGACAGATGGCGTCCCAGTCAGCAGAGTCCTGCATCTCCCCACCCCCTTCGCAGGCACCAATCGCTTGTATCCTCCCGACTCATTAACTCTGGCCCTCCTGCTGTAGAGTGAGGAGCCATTCTAACGACTCCAAAGTAACATCTGGAGGCCCCTCCCCCCTTTCCCCAACATACCAATGACAATGGAGGGGAGCAAGTGACAAATCAGGTGACGTCTAAATGAGGTCACTGGTGCGACTCAGACAGGATGACTTCGGGTATCCGGTATCATAACCCATAACCATCCGACACCAAGGGCACAGGCCAAAAACTGGAAATGGATACGACAGGCAGTTTTGTGTGGAGCAATTACAGACCCTCAGTGTGGGGTGTATACTCGCACCACTGACTCACATCAGAGTCCATCTCCGGGTACTTCCTGCCCTTGCTCTTGCCCAGGCACTTGGTCTTGCCCCCTTCCAGAAGCTGGCACCAGAAGCCTTTCTTGGGATCAAACCTGTGGGATGAAAAAGAAAAAAGGTCTGGGGTGGAACGGGAAAGGCGGCGAGCGTGGCGTCAGGCAGTGTGGGCCAGTGAAGGACACATGCTGCCATCTACTCATCTTAGTAATTATGTGCTTGTGATATGTACAGAGAATAAAGGGGAAAAGGGAAAAAGAAGGTGAGAAGAAGGTTAAAAAAGATGGCAAGGGAGGGGGAGAGACAGACAGAGGGAGGGACAGAGAGAGGGAGAGAGAAAGTGAGAAGGTTAAAAAAGATGGCAAGGGAGGGGGAGAGACAGACAGAGGGAGGGACAGAGAGAGAGGGAGAGAGAAAGTGAGAAGAAGGGTAAAAAAGATGGCACGGGAGGGGGAGAGAGGGGGCAAGGGGGGTTCAGGGGACAAGTAAAAGGAAATGTGCTTCTACCAAATTAAACATCTAAACACAAAGAATTCCGGTGACTCAGACTTGAGATGTCTGGATGGAATATCTGCCTATTTATTTAAAAATAAATAATTAAACTGGCAACAGGCTGGTAAAATTATTCTGGCTTCTTCCTGAACCTTGCAATATTCTTATGCCATATTGGGGGGGGGCAACCAGACACTCACGCCAGGATTTTGTGGTAGTTCATGATATTTGCCAGGCCAAGAAACTTCTGGACCTTATCCATCACCAACGTAGGGTCAGTTCTGAGCAACTGTCCATCCAAGACCATGACCTGGGGGAGGAGCAGAGTGGTTAAAAACCAGGTTCCACGTTCTCATCCAGACACGGAAACAATCCTGGGGCCCCATTGTGTGGGAGGGACCCATTCTCTCACCTGGCTGGGATGGTACTGGCTCAGCCAACGCTCCAGGTGCGAGGCGTACCAGCCAGGAACCAGGCAACGGTTCTGCAGGATTCGCAACTTGATGGGGCCATCTGAGCCAGCTGTGATGACGTCATGGAAGGTGTACTTCAGCGCCACAGGGTCATCATGGGCACGCTGGTGCTGTGGGGTGGGAGTGATGTAAATTCCACAGGGTACCCGAAGATGATCGGACAGATGTCCTACATATCCTGGATCTTGTTCAATTTCTACCATCATCTGCCAGCTGACTCCGCAATGGTAACCAGGATGGAAAAATAACTTCAAATTAAATACATAGTATTGGTCTAATCACTGACACGCCAAACAGCTTACGAATTACAGACATAAACGGCCAATCAGCTCGAAGGGTAAGGGCTATTACTTGGCGTGAACCCCCCCCCCCCCGAGAAGTGTCCCTCAGAATGCCTGCAGAATTAAACACATGGCACGAGAGGGACTCTGGCAGCAGTCTGGCACACAGCAAGGACACTGACCTGGTACCACGAGTATGCGCGGTCAGCAGGGTTGATCAGTATGGTGATAATTTTGGCTTTTGGCAGGAGGGACGCTGCCCGGTGAGGTGCCACTTCCGAGTCAAAATAGTTGGCGCTCTTTTCGAAGTAGAAGTCCGAACTGGTGTTGGAAGGCAAGGGGAAGAACTCCATGTACCTTGATCAGATGGGACATGAGCGGAGAGTTGGAAAAGCCAAGGGAAATAACAACAAAGAATAGCATATAAGATAAAAATAAAGAACGTAAGAAAGAATAACGATACTTCAGTGTTCACATCCAGACGATTACTGTTCACTATGCCTCAGGCCACAACTTGCTCACGCAGCCCATTATTCTCATCACAGTGTGATTAATAGTCAAATCAAGGGCAATCTTTCAGACATCAACTGAATAACTCACGTCTTTATTCAACATTCCTTTGAGAACGTTTGAGAATGCACCCACCCCCCTAAATCCAATCCCCAAATAATGAGTAAGTTAAGCAGTCAGCGCCCCTCCATGCCCCAGTAGGAGATTACTTCAATAACCCTTCAGAAGAGGACAGATGACTAACTAGCATTTTGATTATTTCATCTTCCTACCATGATTTGCACAGGAAGTTTTTACCATGAGGTGGCACATACCAGTCGATCCCCTTGTGGTAGTTGTGGCCGTTGAAAAACTGGATCTCCTCAAAGGTTTCCTTGCTGGGGTAGTTACTGGTCAGGTCCGGGTGCATGCCCAGAAACAGATACAGAGCGGTGGTGCCTGTATAAAAAAAAAAAAAAAAAGCAAACAGACCACGGGGAGGTGTATGAACAACAGGTGTCCGACAGGCAGCACCGGCCCATGAGCAGGCCTGGAGCAGACAGGAAGATGAACTCTCAAGGGCAGAAGGCCGGGGTCCCTGGTAACAGCTAATTAACATGCCTGGCACAGTGAGGCATACACGAATGACACTCCCGCTCGGCATGCCGGATTAGAAACACACGCAGAGGGCCCCCGTTCCGGGTCGGCCTGCTCCTGCATATACTGGTGGCAGCTGCAAACAGTCTAACAGGTGGTGAAAATGAGAGAATGCACCCCCTCTCCCCAACTCCACTACCACTACCAAAACAACCCCCCTGACCCTGATACAGTAATCTCAACAGCAGAACAGCTGTGTCAGTTTTGATATTCTGTCAGGAAAAACATTTTTTGTTGGTGGGGGGAATAGTTAAATGAACGAATGCGCTCTGCACCCCAATCCCGAATCCCTCTTCTGACAGAAAAGATTGATCGTGCCATTTAGGGGAGAAAATGAGTCCAGAAAGACGACTTGTAAAAGAGCAATTAGCTCACACAGTAAAGCAAGAATTCCCATTTGCTGTACAGTAGTTACATTTAAACAAAAACAGACAGCTGGCTTGCCAGTCACCCTTGTTTTCTAGTTCTCAAATTACGAGAAATGCATAAAACTAGGGGGATGGGGGGGGGGGGTCTTCCAGGTTTTAAGTTCAGAGGACATTTCTGTTTTGGCATGCATGTAATTTTCTCTGCAGCCTGTAGGGGGCTCTGCTAAACTTACCAGTCTTCTGTGGGCCGATGATTAGAAGTTTGGGAAACCTATCACACGTCTTCTCCTTGGACCAAATGTCTTTGTGCCTTTTGTCCTCACAGGGGTCCTGTAGGAAAGACATGAGGAGCGTTAGGAATCTCTAAAGCATGTAGACCATACTGGATCCTTCCAGGACGAGGACAAACAAACCACGTCGGAGTGGGGGGCAGAGTCTTGTATTGCATGCTTGGATGTGAGAACCCAGGCACAAGTTTGAATGCAGTCCTGCAAAACCCACAGCAATAGCAAGCAAAGCACACACGTCACTGAAGCTGGTCAGAAAAGCATTATTGAGGATCCTGTGAATGTAAGGACCTGTCCCCAACAAAGACACTGATGTCAGGCAGGCTATAGAATCCCCCCCAGGAGACCTCCCCTCCCCAAACACCATATCAGAGTGTCAGAGAGCATTTATGTAACTTGTGACCTACATCTACTCTATCAACATTGCCACGATAACGCCCCATCTAACAAGACGCCAGGGATTACACTCAGGGTGCCAGAGGTCTATAACAAGGAGACCTTTGGGGGGTCTTGATGGTGGTGGTGGTCTTGGGAGCCTCTCACCTGCCACAGCGGGTCCCTCTCCTCGGGAAAGATCTGGAAGTAGCGCTGGGCCAGCTGCACCGGGGGCAGTGTTTGCAGCTTCAAGTTGGTCCAGGTCTGCAGGAACCGGACGAGGTTCTTGAAGGTGTATAGACCCAGACGGTCGTTGCCGTAATTGGACAGGTGAGTCATGAAGATGCTGATCTGGAAGGCAGATGAAATGCTAAGGTCAGAAGGAAAATATTAAATATTTAGGAGGGGAGCCAATCCCAGAACTACTGACTGCTCTACAATGTGAAACTGCCAACTACATTTCACTGTCGTACAGAATGATCAGAGACATTTTTCAATAAATCTCAGCAAATATTATCTTTACCTGTCTGTGGATGCAATGTGAGGGTGCGTCTCCACGGTTACTCACGGGGTTGAGGAGGACTGTGAGGAAAAGCTCTCCTCCGTTGACGAGCTTGTCAAGCTCCTTGGGCCCACCGGGATACTCCTTAAAGAAGATGGTGTGGGTGAAGAGACCACAAGTCTGCCGGGGTAGAACCTTCAGAGGGTGCAAGAGGTGACTTAGTGCTGCGCAGGGGGCACACACACATAAAGCCACACACACAAACCCCTAAAGGCCCACAGAGAGAACCCTCACATACAGAAGGATAACAATATCAGTACATTATTTTTATCTTCACTTTAGGCCTCTTGTTTAGGCAAAGTGATATTAGCATCGGTGACGCAGAGACAATTTGGAGTGTGCAGCGAGGGAATGACTGAGAAGCAATCGCAAATACATGTGTCTCTTTCCTTTCTTCAGTCAGCTGGACTGGAAATAATACTAGTGAAAATAACGGCCTGGAACTATCCCCCATTGTGTGCAGTGCTGTCTGGGATGGGGTCTCGGCCCACCGTGACACTGATGGATGGATGGATGATAACTACAACGGTAATAAACAGATATCTCAGAGACGGATGAGTTAAGAAACAGCCCTCGGCCATCAAGCCATCCGGCTGACAGGTCATGGAGACAAGATGAAAGCAAACTTTACAGGAAAGAGATAAAACGATCAAGCAAGGTTTGTCTGGGCTGCTCCTGATGACAGCGCCGTGCTGTGTTTCTGAGAGCCAGTCAGCAGTCAGGAGCGCGTGAGAGAAAGAGAGCATGCTGCATGCAGGCTCTTACGCTGATCCCATTGTGGACAAAGCCCCTGCGGAAGCGGGCTGGCTTCAAGTGGGGGTACTCCTCTGTGCTGGTCACCTTGATGCCCCATACCATCTTCCAGGCTTCATAGAGCTGTACGTGGACCGGGTACACCCCGGAGTGGTGGGGGGCCACAGCATAGCCCATGTTGGTAGGAATCCCATGTTCCTGGGGATGGATAAACAAGAAGCGGGGCAAGGGGG
>JAACJT020000002.1:15517840-15569924 GCA_009936485.2 Gymnarchus niloticus | reverse complement strand
AGAGGAAAAGAGGAAGGCCAAAGAGGAGGTTTATGGATGTGGTGAGAGAGGACATGCAGGTGGTTGGTCTGACAGAGCAAGATGCAGAGGACTGGAAGAAATGGAAACGGATGATCCTTTGTGGCAACCCCTAATGGGAGCAGCCAAAAGAAGTAGAAGACATCTTCAAAATCCCATGTTCCATGACCTTGTTTGCTGAGAAGATGACCCACAGGGTTTTTTTTTTTTTTTTGCTCATTGATTTTCTTTGTTAAAAAAATGTTTTGATAAGTAAAAATGAGCTGTAAAGAATGCCATTTTTAACTGCTGTGTGTATAGCCTAGAGAATGGAGTTTTCTTATGAACAGCATCCTTGGAAGGGAGATTTGTAGTTTATGCACATTTGATGGAAAAAAAAAAAAAACCTGTTAACAAACCACCCAGTCCACCCAGTCCATCAGTCTTACTGGTTAACAGAGACTGGAGGTGCTGATCGCAGCTAACGGCCTGGAATTTGCTCAAAGTAGAGAGAAGCATAACAGGCAGTCATTTGGTTGTAAATGATTCATATTTGTAGTGCAAGTCAAGGTCTGAGATGACCATCTGACCTGTTTTGGGCTAAGGGGTTTGAGAATCTGATTCTAAAAGGCAAAAGAAAAGCCTGTGTTATGCTACATTATGCTCCTTGGCATTGCAGTTTAAAATGAACTCTGTCTTTGACTGATGGAGAGAAGTATTGTGCTAGGAACTGGGGGTTCATTTGTTGCACTGAGAGAGAGGCCTCATTGTACTTAGCAGCTGGGGTCTATCGTACAACTGGAGAGGAAAAAGCAGCTATTATTCAGGTGTTTCAAGTCTGATTGTCCATCTTCAGGGAATTAATGACTACTACACCCCTACCCTCCCTGGCATGGAGGTGCCTGCTTAGCCTTGCCATTGACTGACCATATTTGTGTTGTGAGGGGCACACCCCTGTCAGTCTGGTGGGCACCAGATCTGTCTCAGATGAGCTGAAATGTATTTTTGATTGTTTGATTTAAGCTTCTCCAATGGTGCGGTGAATTTTAAGACTTTGTCATTCTAAGAATAGGCTGGTCAAGCACAATTTCACTACTGCTGGACACCAGCACATTCAGCAGCTGTTCTTTTTTCCTGGGCTTTTTGCTGTATTTCAGGGCTGAAGAGAAACAATTCTGAGCTTAAGTGATACTGCCTGTCTGCCACCTGCCGATATGCCAAACGGTTCAACTCCCACGCTGCAATCCTTTGCATGACTATAGTGTGATGCTCTGGCTTTTTAAAAAGGCTACAAATGGAAGTGACAAAAAAAAGTAACCTCAAATATCAAAGTGTGTGTTTGCTATGGAAATTAAATTCTTTAAATTTTTAAGCATTTGTCACTTGTGCAGCTGCTGACTATAATAGACAGACATATAGAGTATTCTGTTCTTTGGTGCCGCATTTCCCTTGCTGTGTATGTGTAGTGGGTGTATTTTTTTTTTCCCATCATGCCCTTGCACCTTGATGTTTAGATCACATACATTATACAGGCACACATTAACAAATTCTTATGGTGCAATAATATTTAAACTCTTCATGATGGCAGTTTTAATGGAGTTTGGAATGGAAGACCATGTTTTTTCCTGGAAAAAAAAAAAAGTATGCATTTTCAGTCTACTATTCTCTGTTAGATTTAAACAGTTTAATCAGTGATCTCATCTATTCCAGAACTGCAATGTGTCAGAAGCCAATTGTAAAACATAGAAAGTCCTTAAAAACCCTTTTATTTGTTCATGTTGTCTGTGGGGCTTGAATATGCATCATTTCACACGAAGGGCAATTAGTTATTGCCCATGAGAAAACTGAGAAAATATTAAACCAAAGGTGAACAGGTACACAAGATCGCATCAGGGTCCATACCTGAAAACCGCTGATATCAGAAGCAATATTAATAATTAATGACAGATCTTGGTCTGATTTTATTTGTATATGTTTTTGCCCCTGTAGATGGATTTCCTATGCCTCCTTGATCTACATATTAGTGTGGAAAGAAAGAGACCTTGCCTGTGTGATCCTGGTGTCTGGTACCACATCAAATAGCTATGAGGAAGTCATTAAGGTCTTTGTGATTCATCTCCCAACCTGAAATGTAATCATCCAGAAACCACAAAATGACAGAACAGATTTTCTCAGGTCACAATTCAATGTGTCTTACAAGAGCATCCAGCCAGCCTGCTATCTTCCACAATCACTAGCATAGGGCACAATGTAGGGGACCATCCTGCCTCCTGTGTCTCTGGAGCTGGAGTTCCCAGCGGAAACCAAAGCAAACACGGCATGAGCTGGTGGGTGGATTTCCAAACGGTCATTCCTGGACCTGGAGGTCATGGAACTAATCACTACTCAGAATAGTGTATCTGAATCCTGAAATGGCTGATTTGAAATACCTTGCCATTTAAATCTTCCTTGAATAAACCCCAGTGTTTTTGTTTCACATTTGTGAGTTGTCATAGCCATCTGTTTTCCAGCTAGTTATTCTAGTCAGGGTTGGGGGTGGCTAGGGCTGGGATGCACATTGCTGAGTACACATATACATACATTTCATGCGATATAGAGACAGAGGTTAGCCAGTCCGTATGTTTTTGGACTCCAGCAGGAAACCCACACAACATGGGTATAACATACAAACTTCACACATCTGGAGTAGAGGTAGAATTCAAACACCCAACCCTGGAGGTGTAACTCACTCAACCAACCCTGCTTTTTATATGTTTATATACAAAAACATAAATAAGTGTATAAGTATGGTAAAGCTTGAAAAAGGCAACTACTTGTGAAGTTTCCCATGGACAGTCATTTTCATTAGAGATCATTGCATGTCAACATGAACAAAAAATAATATTAAGTGAACCAAAAAGCAGCATCAAGTTTATTGGTATCAATGGGACCTTTGTATTCCTGAACTAGATCCCCCCCCCCCCCCACTGGCAGTTGGACACAGGAGATACAGCCTCGAAGCAAGCTCTAGTTAATTATTAAGCTCTGGTTAATTACAGAACTATAATTTGTGCGTATCGCTTTAATAATATAGCTAAAGCATCAACTTCATGTGCCAAATCACTGTGTAGTCGGTGTCTGTCTCCAGGGACTCTTGTTAAATCCGTGTACTTGTGAACGATAAAAACTGGTTTATTTTTGGAACTATTAATTTGCTTCCGTAATAAAATGTAATGTTGCTGTGAGAATAAAACGAACCCATTTTAACCCAACTAGCAAGAATGGAATTTTTTTTTTTTTCTTAATGAGAAAGAATGCCGATACACCTTATCTTGGACGCTATCTAGATTTTACTGCCTTTGTTTATATAACGAAAATAATTATTATCAGACGAGCGCCAGATGTTGGCTAGGCATATACACCACAAGCGCCGTATATCTCAAGCATCATAAAATCATCCCACGTTAGAATTACATCCCGAGGGCCGCTCAGATCAGTCATGATTAGTAAATATTCGGGATTCACCTCACAAAATATTTTCTACGTTTCAGATTCTGCTAATAATTAGCCTGTTGTTCAGAAAGCAGGTTAATTACTGAGGGATCGCCAGGCCCACTTTAAGGTGGTATAAAACCATGCCGATCTGTCCTAAAAATGACAACTAATTTTGTAATTGTTATAACAATAACCTAAAACGTCTAACCGGAATTTAAAGGTAAGTTTGGAAAATTAATGGCATTTATCGTACTTGTTTTAAGTGACGTACAGCACTTAGTAACATACTCATTTTTTGCCAGCTCTGATTTTAGAAATTCATTATGTGGCGTACTTATCAATATATTTTGTTGAATGGAGTAATATATTCCCAAACACTGAAAGCGGCTTATTTCTATTTGGAGAACACTGCTAACGTTCGCTTTTAATGAAGTGCATTGCTGTACTTCGGGGATGAATACAAGTTTAGCTCCACAACTACAGAGTAATTATGCGACGCTTCATACGATCCGCAGAGCAGTACCGCTAAGTTATTTTCTCGCAAGACGGAGCGCGGAGAATGCGCGTACGTCGCTCTGCGCTGCGCCTTGCAAGAGAACATAAACGGGAAAGGGGACGCGTTTTGATCTCAGACCGCAAAAATCCCGAGCAGTCGCCTGAGAAAGCATCCCGCAACATGAAAACTTCTTTAATGGACCAGTCTTTTCCGAGTCGCTCAATTTATTTGGCTTTGCAACCCGTCGAAGCGCAGGAAAGACAACTCAAGCGTTCGTCGCACTCACGCAGAGACAGCTCAGGGGTGGCTCCGTGAAACATCACTTAAGACGGCTACGCCGTAATCCCATGTTTCTGCGTTAAGAGTGCAGTGAGAAAGGCTTTGTCAGTTTTCCATTTGCCACATGTGACATTGTACAACGTTTAATGAAAACAAACCACTTATTAGGATACTTGTCTTATTGGGATAAAGGAACAAATTACATTTTAAAAGGGGTGATCAGCACCCCCTTTTTTATAACATCATCATTTTTGGTCAGCTAAACGATATGTCTTAGTTTTGTTCCATTCACTTTCTACTGCCTTCATGTACTATATGCGTTTTTTCTTTTTTTTCTTTCCTTTTTTTTGTTTGGAAGGTGCTGATCATGTCTTCGCGGCCATTAAGAATAACCATAACCACCGGGGAACAAGTCGTTAACTATAACGGTAAATAACATGTCGGTGTGTACGAAGTTTCATGTTAGAAAAATGGGAAACGTTAAAGTTTCATGATCCATGTTGGACACTGACAGCATTCTGAAATGCTCTTTATTTGTTAAATGCTTATATGTCAATGCACAAATCGCTCTCTGCCTTCACAGAGGTTACATTTCATGGCCATAGAGGCAATTTGGTTGATAATGGGGATGTGGGCTCCGGGTCTACCCTGGACCTCATAAACAGCTGTGAGCAGGGTGAAGTGGCAATCGGCTCTCCGAGACCATGGAAGGAACAGAAACTTCAAGGTGAAGGGTTGAACATTACAGCAGTCTCTTAGAGCCTAGAAACACTGAGGATTTTACTAAAAGTTGTTAATGGAAGCAGTGTTACCTGGGAAGTGCAGTAGCTAAAATAAAATATGGCTCAAGATGAAACCTTTGTGGGTGAATAACAAATTTCGTTATGTAAATATGGCATTGAGCATAACACTTGAAACTGTTACTATTTGTTGATTAGTTTAGTGGTTTTACTCTTTTCTGTTTGGATCTTGAGTCTTGAGCATGTGAGAAGTTTTAATCCTTTGTTTCACAGTGTTCTTGTTTAAGCCAGAACTAACAGCGCAAAAGCCAGTTGCATTCTGGGATTAATGTTCTCTTCTCACATCTTCTCACCTTCCCAGAACCCAGCAGCAAGATGACGGATGCGGTGAAACCACTGCTTGTCAATGTCTTTAAGATCCTGCTCCTCCTCATTCTTCTCTACCTGTTTGTGTGCTCTCTGGACATCTTGAGTTCAGCCTTCCAACTGGCTGGGGGTAAATGTTTCTTGCATTTCCCATCCTGGGGCAACCTTTTCCATGTTGCCTTCTTGATGTACTTTGTATAACTTCAGGGAAACTTCAAGCCTAACACAGCACTGTTGTCTTTAACAACACCTGTTTGGACCTGCTTCGAAAGCTTCTACACCTCGGTATTAACTCTATCATCATTTTAGATACATTCAATTAGCAAAACTATCAAATAAAATTACCCTGTTATATCATAAATCAAAGAAATATACTGCTGAGAAACTCAGAAAGGATCTAAAGATGTCATACTGATAATCATGATCTCCCATTCACTGTAGGTAAGGTTGCAGGTGACATCTTCAAGGACAACATCATACTGTCTAATCCAGTGGCTGGCCTAGTGGTTGGCATCCTTGTGACCGTGTTGGTCCAGAGCTCCAGCACCTCCACATCTATTATTGTCAGCTTGGTATCCTCTGGATGTAAGTTCTCAGAAACTCTCTGTACACAAAAAATTCCACATTATCTGAGAACCAAAATTCAGTTACACTTTGAAATACCCATTGGCCTGTCACACGTTAAAATGGAGTAACCTACAATATACAGCTGAATCTAAGCATAATTGGAAAAAATGATTCGAATCGGACTGGAAGCCGTCATAAATGCTAGAACCCACGCATCATACTGACACATCTCCAGTACTGTAAACAAACGTTAACACCCCACATCACCCCATAAAATAGATTAATGCCATTCCTAACTGCCATGTTGGGGGCAGAGGGGGGCTATATCCTCATTAAAGGGATCAGAATGCTTTATTTAATTTAAATAATGACAGATTTTTATGAGTTTCTACTGGCAGGGACTCATAAACAGGGTGTGGTCATAGTTTATGGCATGTCTGTACAATTCAATTCAATTTTATTTATATAGCGCTTTTAACACGAAGCACGGTCACAAAGCGCTTTACATAGTCCCGAGCCCACAGTCCCCAGAGAGTAAGCCAAAGGCGACAGTGGCAAGGAAAAACTCCTTCAAGAGGAAGAAACCTTGGGAGGAGCCAGACTCAAAAGGGAAGCCTGTCCTCCTCAGGCCAGCACCGGGCAGGACAAATTAATGAACCTAAGTAGAACAATAGATATAAAAGAACAAGTCTTGTATCCGTCTGGGGGACAGCGTGGTCTTGCCGGTTGCAGTCCAGTAATCAGAGCATGTCTAGGTTCCAAAGAAATGATCAAAGCGTAAGGATATTTACTTCTATTTGGAGACATTTACTAAAAAAAAATTGGCAATATGGAATAAACAGGTAATAAACCAATAATTAGGCTTCCTTTTGGTCGATTTGGTTCTTAACTGGAGAACTGAGAAAATAATAGAAAATTATAAATATTTATTTGAAAACATAGCCACAACAAAAAATGCTAAATGGTATCCCAATGTATAAAATTCCACTGAAAAAAGTAGTGATATTAATTATTAGAAAGTAAAATAGTTCATGCCCTTTCTTTTTCATTTTTGGCAAATCTTATTAAACACTGAAAACTTGTACATAAAAATATTAGGTGCTTTTAATTATTTTTGGGTAAATCTGCCATTTGGGGTCCTAGTAAATGAAAAAACAATTTTAAGTGGTGAATCCTATGTGAATTCATTTTATGAAAAGTTCAATTATTTGCAAGTTCTAAATGATCTGTAATTGAATTTTAAAATTGTACATTCTTAATGTTTTTCCAGTCTATCCATCCATTTTCCAAACTGCTTAATCCTTTTCAGGGTTATCAAGGGGTCCGGTGCCTATCCCAGGCAGCCTTAGGGCACTCTGGATGGGGGGCCAACCCATTTTCAGGGCACAGCCATGTACACACTCAATTATGGACAATTTAGCCATGTCAAACAGCCTACAACAGATGTTTTTGGACTGCAGGAGGAAATCTGCAAAGCACATCAAACCCCCACCCTTGGACGTGTGAGGGGACAGATGCCCTCCCACTCTATCCAATTCCTTTCTTTTTATTTGGTATCTTTACACAAATTAAAATGAACTTGTGAAATGTCTGTTAAAGCTTTTATTCTGTACTGTAGTGCTGGACGTAAGCTCAGCTGTGCCAGTTATCATGGGGTCCAACATTGGGACATCGGTCACCAACACCATTGTGGCTCTGATGCAAGCAGGGGAGAGAAATGAATTCAAAAGGTAGTAGGATGGGCTGGGGTCCAACAAGGCCACCTTTTTGCCTCTTCAGATTTTATAGTCATTATGTCAGCTTCACTAGCTGCTTCAGTAGATTCAGGCACATCGTAATGCTTTTTCCTGCACTAATAACATCACTTCTTGCAGGGCCTTTGCTGGAGCCACTATCCATGACTGCTTCAACTGGCTATCTGTGTTGGTTCTGCTGCCATTAGAGGTAGCTACCGGACTGTTGAACCGCATGGCCAGTGCACTGGTGACAAGTTTCCGTATCCAGAGTGGAGAGGATGCTCCGGAGCTGTTGAAGGTTATCACAGAACCCCTCACCGAACTCATCATTCGGGTACAGACTCCATTTAGTCCTGAAATGCAGTCATCATTAAGCTGCATTAGTGCTGTGTTACTGCTCAGTCAGTCACTCAGCATTGTTCAAGGTACCTGTTGTGCTAGCCAAAGCTGCATAAGTTACATGATATCTCCATTTAACTTATGATCTTGTTCTTGAGCACATTAATCAAATAATTCCTCATATTGTACCAAACCTATTGCCGTAAAAACATTAGTTTCTGCTTTTATTCTGCAGCTCTTGGGCCCACAACCCAGGTGATTCTTAAAATAGGTGTCCTAATCAAAGAGTAAAGGGTAATCCCTTTAACAATGCAGAAAATGATTGTAAGGCTGTCTGGAAAGGGGTAATCACCTGCAGCATAAAGCCCTCAAGATGAAACCTGCTCCTAAGGAGGAAAATTCATTTTTATTCCCACTCAGAACAAAACTCCCTGTGCAATCATCCATCTAGGGAAATGGTCCTATCCTGTATAATCTGAAGAACACAGGAACAGCATTGCTTTGTGGAGCGATAATAACAATTCTTCTCAGATAAACAGTTATAGATGGGTGGGTAGTTAAGTCATTTAGTAAGCTGTTGGTTATAAATCTGAGAGATTTCCACCTAACATTTTAATCCCGAAGCCCAACAAACCAGGCAGGAATCATCCAACTCAGAGAAGATCAAGGATTGTAAAGGCTTGCATGGTGAAAACTTGTTTGCTATTACTTCAGATTAATTTATTTCTCTTTGTCCTCTGTTTCCATTCATAGCTGGATAAGTCTGTTATCACTGGAATTGCTATGGGGGATGAAAGCATGAGGAACAGGAGCCTGGTGAAAGTTTGGTGCAGGACTAGCCTCATGGTAAGGCATGCCTCCAGAATCTTGTGGGCCTTCATGTGTGGTCATCTGAATCTGACCATTTGCTTGGGAACCATGGCCGTGTCCCCCTCCCAGCCATCGCGGCACGTGTCCATCGGCGGCCCTCACAACTGTTCTCCCTCGCACTCTGCATGGCCGGTAGAAAACTTAACGTCACGGGACAACTTGGAGAAATGTATGTCACCAGCACCGTAACTCAGAGTTTCTTGAGATGGGACTAAATTAAATTCCTTTCTAAACATGTTCTTCCCAAGAAAAATTCAATATTGAGCAAATGGACATTACCTTCTATGCCAAATGGATACTGTGGTTAATGTAGCTGCTGTTGTCCTCAGGCAGACACCTGTTTGTTGACACCCCATTGTCGGATCTGTGGGTGGGCCTTATTCTGCTGGCTGCCTCCCTGGCTGTTCTCTGCACCTGCTTGATCCTGTTGGTCAAACTGCTCAACTCTCTCCTTAAAGGTCAGGTGGCCAAGGTCATCCAGAAGATCATCAACACTGGTACGTGCCTGTTGACCTTAAATCCTCTGTTAGCAGGAACAGAGGGGGATTCGTTTTGGCTGTCGTTGAAATGGCTGGAGCTCAAATAGATTTTTAAAGTTTCATTTGGTACACTGCAAAACCATATTCTTGAAACATAATCATCTTGAATTTTGTTATTCATGCTAAAAACACTATTCTATGTGTTGGCACTTTCATGTAGAATATTTACATTGGTGATTCATTAAAGTGTTGCTATGTTCTAACACATTTCTTGCATTGTATATATGCTGTTTTGCAAAACTCCAAGTTGATGGGATTGAGTTTAAATTTTGCTTCTGTTAAAATGTGTAACAATATGGACTAATGCTGAAGAACAATGAGAAAATGTCTCTTCAGCTGGCTCTTGCTTATGTCAGTGTCATGATGATGAAGGGAGGCCAGTAGAGAGTTACACAGGGGTTTATTGTTCAAAGGCAAAAAAAGCTCAAAACGTAAAACCAGGGATCAAACCAAGGGGCAGGAACAGGCAGGAACCACACTGGGGTGACGTTAATGACCAGACTGGGGCAAGCAGGACTGGGAAGCAGTCTTAAAGACAGCTAGCGAGGGGAAAACGCAGAACAGGTGTGTCCCACTAAGACACGCTGGGGAAACACAGAAGGGGCAGGGAGGCAGGGCATGACAGTCAGTGCATCATGTGAACTTGATCTTTTTCTGTCTTGCCCAGACTTTCCATACCCATTCAGCTGGGTGACGGGGTACCTGGCCATGCTTGTTGGTGCTGGGATGACTTTCGTTGTCCAGAGCAGCTCTGTCTTCACATCTGCCTTGACCCCTCTGATAGGTGGGCTCTGCTCTCTCAGCTTCTTGCGCCATCTCCAAGATGATTCAGAAACACTTGAAACTTCACCTGTCATTGCTAAAGCATGTGGGTCTGTGTGTGTGTGGAAACACTCGCTGAACTGGAAATCAAGCAAAACCAGTTTTTAACTTTTTCTGGAAGTCTACATCAACCCTTCCACTTTTGCCACATTGGCAAGGTCTTGGATCCTGGATGGAAAATGTCACGACTTGAATGATAAGTTATAAAGGTGGGGTGGACTCTGATCTGTTTAAATTATGCATGTCCAAATGGGCAATGACAAAGGCTACCCATACTAGAATTCACTAATGGCTAGGAAAAAGTAGGTAGACTGTAGTGCTGCCTAAAATGAATCCATTGTCACTTCAATTGGTATTCCCTTTCACCCAGCTCAAGGGTTTGTGCTTTTGGCCCCCCAGTGTCTCTGCCTTACCAATAATTAACAGCAAGGTCACCAGACTGAACTCTGCGGGTTTATTATCTCTGGTCCCTAGAAACCCTCATTAGCAATACTGAGAAATTAACTGTTAGACTCCTGAGACCAGCGTTGAGTATTGTACTTGTTAATATATGGGAAAGTTGGCCATTGTCTTGGGGGCTTACTTGAGTAGTGTCGATTTAATACCCAGTAATATATCCATTGCTGTGACCCAGAATTCTGTCTGTCTTTGCCTCCTGTCCCCATGGATATGGCCTGGCTATTTAAAATTCAAACGGCTCATTCATTTTTCATGTACAGCTTGCCTAACAAACCTGTTAGCCTCGCTTTCTGTTCCGATGTGCTATTCAGCATCGGTTTACAGCATGTGCTTCCTGCCAGTGAAATCTCAAGCTGTGTGTGGTTAATTTAGTATCCTCCTCTCCTTTCCCCTGGTTGTAGGCATCGGTGTCATTAGCCTTGAACGGGCCTACCCATTGACATTAGGGTCCAACATCGGCACCACATCCACCGCGATCCTTGCTGCCCTAGCCAGCCCTGGGGACAAGCTGACAGCCACCATCCAGGTACTGCTGGTTGAGTGCCACCATTGTGCCATCTGTCTGTCTGAGCTGACAACGTCAAAGTTGATTCTAGTTCACCCCCCACCTTATAACACGACTTCTCAGTATCTCAGTATTTCAAACTAGACACTGTCTGTTGGGTCAAAATAGAACTCACATTTAACCTGAATTCCTCCAAAACCAGAATGTTGAAGGGACATGCAGGCTGGGCTCCTGTCCCTTCAGGTCACAGGCTGAGCCGATATGGGTACAAAATGTCACCTTATGAAAGCTCATGCTCCTTGGGACAGGATGTGCTAGAACAGTATGGCAACAGTCCATTGCCTCACATATGTCTTGGCTTAGCTGATCCAAATTAGTTATGAGCTGAAGGTTGCTCATATGCCAGTGCCATTTCACAGCATGCCTTCTCATTTTGTGTGATTGTTTTTGACTTTACGCAGATCGCTCTATGCCACTTCTTTTTTAACATCCTCGGCATACTGCTGTGGTACCCAGTGCCTGCCATGCGTCTGCCCATTCGCATGGCACGGACGCTGGGTGAGCGTACAGCCAAGTACCGCTGGTTCGCCGTCCTCTACCTGGTGCTGTGCTTCCTGCTGTTGCCCTCATTGGTCTTCGGCTTGTCTGTAGCTGGCTGGCAGGTCATGCTGGGTGTGGGTGCGCCATTTGCTGGTGTCACCGTCTTTGTCATATTGGTCAATGTGCTGCAGTCGCGCAGTCCTCAGCGGCTGCCGGCGCTCCTCCAGAACTGGGACTTCCTGCCACCGTGGATGCGCTCCATGAAGCCTATGGACAGGTTGATCACAAAGGCGACTCCATGCTGCGGAGCCGTGCACCACAGTGATGGTGACTCCTGGCCCTGCCCACCATCATTTGTTCCAAGCTCCACCCCCACAAAGACTAAGGAGCCACAAGTATATGAAAACCCCGCCCTCAGCTACCTGGACGAAGCCACCTCCCCTGCTCCTTTTTTCAAGCTGCGGGGCCTAGAAAGATGCAACAGCACCCCTCTGTAGCAGGGACACTAAATGGACTCATTAGCACAGGAGCTCTGCATTATCTGCATCCGGTTGTAGCAAATCCAGATTTGTACTTTCAAGCCAGAGCAACCAGCATGCTGTTACCAGACATACTTGCGTACATTAACTGACATGCCTGCCGGCCGGTAAGTCGGGATTCAGAAACAGGCAGGAGTGACTCTGATGTGTAATCTAAAGCCTGGTACAGTCTGTCAGTGGGAGAATTAGATGTGTATTTTTTAAATACTTTTCGGTCAATGATTGTTGGGAAAAATGTATACAGTGTATGAAGTAACAAAATGCCTATAAACACTTGAATAAAAGCCTACGTTAGGATATGATAGCACTATCTTTATTTTCCAAAATCAAACAAGCATTTGACCAATAAATGTTCATTCTGTTCTGCAACAAAGCAGTATGTCTTGACATTTTTCAAGTACTTGGAAATATAATAATGATAAAATCCTCATGCAATTTCTGAATCCTCAGATTGGAAGCCGGTGAGAGTCATTCCTTTGAGGCAGACAGAGCCACTCTTTCTCAAAACACTCTGCTGTTCACATTTGCGACATTATCAAAATGTGGAAATCGATTCCTATTTGCAGCGTCTGAGTAATGCGAGAGGCCAGCTAGACATAATCCAGTCTGATGGTCCTGTGGTCCTTCAGTGACCCTTTGGTCATGCCTTCTCCTCAGAGCCAGCATTTAATATACTGCACACAAGAGAGACCCAAAGAAACCCATACTCAGCTCATTTTGGTTTGAATTTTCTGTTTGTCCTGTCATTTTTCCGGTTCAATACATTTGCTCAGCTGCTAATTGAGTGCAATGAATAATGAAATGTGCCCTTTAAGTTAAGTAGTCATGTGAATGTGCGTGGGAGCTGGCCCAGAACCGCAGATAAAGCAGGCTACACTGAAGATTTGGAGTCATTAGGGTTTGAATTTAAGCCATTTGTGCAGCCTGCAGTTAACAATTCAAATTTATTAAAACCTCATCTACCTTAACCCAATTGTTTTTGGATATCCCACAGTGGGATTTTCCAGGAGGTTGGCTTGAAAAAAATCCACGTCATCTGGATGGTTGGATGGTACCTGCAGGCCCTAGTGATTGCGTTTTCTCATAATACTGCTGGCTCAGAAGCTCCCTGATATTTGACCCTTTCTTTTCGTAGTTGATCAGGATCTGTGAAATCCATTGAATATAATCGAGATCCATGTGGTTTCCCATGTGGCAAAGTGTTGAAGAAAAATCAAAACCAAATAACAGCAGAATATTTTTCTCTACATTCATTTGATTCCCTGTAATAAATTTGAGAAGAATTTGAGGCAGACTCTATAGCAACTGTATATTTCAGTTTCATTTCTGCCCAGCTCCGCTGTACGACTTATTTGAGAAGCACTCCTGTGTGCTGCCACTACAATGGCTGACTGTTCTGCTTTCTTTTCTAAACCACTGAGGAGCATCCTCGTTAAACCCCCCTTTGCCACACCTCCCCTCTCTCCACCTTACAGATTCTCCTTTCCAATACATCCCCTCTCCCCCCATTACGGAGCCCAATATCCCAAATCTCTCCTATCCCTCATGGATCCCCTTTCTCATACCTCCCCTCTCCCTCCTTACGGATCCCTGTTTCCCATACTCCCCCTCATGGATCCCCCTTTCCCATACCACTTCTTTCCCCCCTTTACGGATCCCCCTTTCCCATACTCCACCATGCAGATCCCCCTGTCCCATATCTCTCCTCCCCCTCAAGGATCTGCTTTTCCCATACCCCCCCATGGATCCCCCTTTTCCATACCCCCCGTGGATCTTCCTTTCCCACCCCCCCTTTATGCATCCACCTTTCCCACCCCTTCCCTCTCCCTCCCTTTACGTATTCCACTTTCCCACACCTCCCCTCTCTCCTGCTTACATATCCCCTTCTCCTAAATTGCACCCTTGGTATCCATCGGCATGGGGGTGTGTTTGGTAATAGCAGAGCTTGCTCATACACCCACCTCACCTCACCCAGAACTCAAAGCCTTTTGGGGTATCTGCTGCTGAATCTGACAAACAGATCCTAACTGACCATCTCTGGTGCTGTGTTCCGGGTGCAAGAGTACGTCACACTAGCTGATAGCCAGACCGGAAAATAGAGCTGTTTACTGAGAGCAGCTCTGAGCCCTGGACATACATATCAAGATGTTAGGGGTCACTGCAGAGTTGCTTTTTGATCTATCACGGCTCCACACTCACTGAGCAGGTCTGGGTAACCACTAGGGCCCTTAGGATTGAATTAATACTGCTCCAGACTTAAATCAGTCATAGGAAATCGATACACAGTGATGTCTTTACTCTCGTCAAACACTCTTAGGCTAATAGAGTACAGAGATATCACATTCCTTTTATTGGACAGATGTCTATATTGCAGGAATCATGATGGGTGACCATCTGCTGGAGTCATCTTTTCTGAAGAACAGTACCTAATGGAACACACCATCTTTTGATGAGGTGAGCAGCATCACAAACAGGAGACTGGAACAATGTGTTTTTCTTTCCCTCGCAGTCTCTTCACTGCTCTCACTTCTTCAACATTCCCTTTGAAAAGTTTGGGGCTAGTTGCCTGGGAGACAGTTTTTTTTTCCTCACGTATAATATTTTTCTGTTCTTTTTTCCACATTTGACACAAAATGCTACAATGCAACTCATCTCACATCAATCTGCATCACACAATTTTTGACCCTGATGAAAGAACTGGGGTAGATAATTCTGTAGGATAAACAAACAAAAATATGGTAAAGTCAGAATGAAATTAAATGAAATTAAAGAAACGGTATATTCACGCACTGTAGGTGGCATGATGGCTAAGGCACATGTTGATTACATGTGGAGTTTTATAAAACTGTAAAATGCTAAGTTTTGAATAAAATATCATACTAGCAACAGTTATAGCAAAATGAACTGCAGCAAGATTCAACATAGTAATGATTTCTCTTGAACTAGTATTAGTTCCCATTAACAGCACTCATCGTTACTACAATATATTAATAATACCAATACAAGGAGAAGAAGGAATAGGTCATCTTAATAACTATTTTTCTGGAATGGTTTATGTGGCATTGATAATAATTATTTTGTGAGGACTGTTATACGTTGCATAATTATGTATAATTATTAATATGAATGTTAAATTAACAGTCTGTTATCAAAAGACTTTGTTTGTCTCTTCCCTGCCAGTACCTATTGAACAAACTCTAGAGTGAATATTTTCAAGCTGACTTTCTCCCTGCATACGTGGGGGGGGTTCTTATAGGGGTGAGGTCATATCCCTTTTGTTTGCAGAAAATGTCCCACTCTGAGTACATGTATGCACTGTATACCCGATTGCCAACTAATTATGGGAGTAGGGACGTGGAAAGTGAGCCTCCCATAAGTTTTTCTTACAGAAGCTGTAATTTTGGCACACGAGGCACGGAAATGCCACTGACTCTCAGAATTAAGGGCTTACGTTAGGAGTGATCAAAGGGTTCAGCATTGGGTTTCCCATGCATCTCTGAGCCTCTCACCCATACTAGAAGTGCGTCACGTTTTTTATTCTATGTGCAAAATCAACTGGCTCCTCAACGCCACACTGTATCTTTGTCAAAGGCAGCCAAGGAAAGCAGGGCATACATGGGCATACCTTTAGCGCTGAATGGTGAGGAAGTATTCTCTGGCACCAGGTCCCCAAAAATGCATACCGTCACTGTAACCCTACATCCGTCCTCCTCAACTCCTCAACCCCCTCTTCCTCCTTCCCGGCTCCAGGAAGCACTTTGTTTTTTTCTGGAGGTGAATCTGGGAATCAAAGTGAACCCAGGGCCTTGATTCAATAACATTCCTCTTCCAATCCACCCCTTCTGGATCATTATTTCAGATAAGTGACACAAAGCTGAAAATCCTACATTCACAATCCAAGTACTGCCTAGCAGCTGTCATGCCGTGTAAGACCTTCATTTCTAACTGGTGTCTGAAGAAGTCCAATTTGTAGTGACCTTCTTGCAAGTTAAACACAAAATATGATACAGAAATAAGTTTTACAATTGGTGATACCTGAATGAGTCCATCTTCATCTAGCTGAAAATATGAGTGACAGCAGAACAAATGAGTAACTATGAGATTAGGTCCTATTTTACATCATCACACGTAGATAACCCCAGATAAGCTTTTATCTGCTTCTGCTGTTAGAAGTTGTTTTCCTTAGCAAAAGTTTTTATGGAAGGAAACATTCTGGTAACCTCCCACATTGTAACATTCACATTTGAAGTGGCAATTAGAAGTCAAAAGACAAAAGCCTTATAAAACGGTAAAACATGTTAAGGATGATTCCAAGCAAAGGGCATGGCAGAATGCATGTGGTAATGAAACATTTTCATGAAAAACAGCTGCTTCCAATGACCCCTTCTCAGCCTAACAGACATCGTTCGCCTCCCCCCCCATTACCCTGTCCATACTCCTGCCCTCTTGGATTCATATCCTCTGGATTGAAGGCAGTTATTATGTAGGCTAAAAATGTTACTGGACTGTTTTTTAGGCTATGGCTATAAAGAATTGTGATGAGAAAAGAATGCTAAGGTTACTTTAAACATAGAAATTAGACAGATGTAAGATAGTTTATCCTCAAACAAACAGTAATTCTGATGCTGATTTAAGTGCTCTATGAAGGGCTCTGTGAACAAATTACGCAGGATTACTTCAGTCACAGGACTGTGCTTTCAAAAATCACCTGGCCGAGAATCAGAAGTACTTATGATGGCGTTGAGAACCATCTACACCTCACGTGATGCCCTGGTGGAGCACGATTCAGATGATTTTCTCTTGGCAGAATGCTGCACAACGGCTACCATTCTCTAGGGCTACACTGTCGAGAAAGAAGGGATAGACTTCATGAGATGAGGTGTGGGCTGGTAGGAGCTGTAAAGAAAAATGCAAGCTGCTTTGGTGGATGTGATTAGGGGACTGAGCATCTACCGGAGGCCCACATCCCTTCTTGGGGATTCAGAATGGTTGTTTAATGTCTGTTTTACAATAATAATGATAATGCGAATGAAGCATGTCATCTAAGTGCCAGGTCAACCATTTATCCAGCACTCCTTACGTTTTTTTGGGTCATATCTGTCTTTAATCTAGGAACCAACAGTGATATGGGATTTGAAATAGTGACCTTCTGGATACAGACTCTTAAGCAGCAGAGCCACACACCATCTCACACTCAGGAACTCAGGGAGTCATATCTATGTTTGCAACTTTAGAAAAGCTAAAGAATTGTGACACCCCTGGAAATTCAAACTGAATGCCATGAAAGATGAATGATGAAAGAAGAGAGGACAGAATGTGAGAATGTGCATGAATTTCAAAATGAAACTTCTTTAATGCTAGCTAGTTGTGATTGTCTTTGTAAATGATACATATTGTACAGACTATACCACAAAAAAGGCACACACACACACGCACACACACACGCACAAAATTGAGTATGATTGTTTTCATTGATCAGTTAGTTGCATCTCAAAAAAGGATTCTTGACAGATTGCTTTTACCCACTTATGGGGCAGAGGGGGGCACTTAGGTGGTAAATCAGGTTCATTGGAGACAGGAAAAGCATCTCACATAACTGTGTAGAGAATGACTGAGACAATCCGGTTTACCATCCTGCCCCTAAATTCCCTGTGTAAGGTCCTGCCATCCTATTTGCAGTCAGTGGCTCTGTAGAAGCTTACCTCACTCCAGCTGGCAAAGACCCAGGTTCAGGGAAGTGCAAAGAGAGACAGGGATTGTTGATATCCCCACTTTGATTCTGGGTTTCCCATTAATGGCTGTTGTTCCTGTTTGCTTGCTAATTGTCATTAGTCACAGACTTTAAATTAACCAATTTGCCT
Source organism: Gymnarchus niloticus (assembly GCA_009936485.2). Taxonomy (NCBI): domain Eukaryota; kingdom Metazoa; phylum Chordata; class Actinopteri; order Osteoglossiformes; family Gymnarchidae; genus Gymnarchus; species Gymnarchus niloticus. Next base: position 15,551,795 of record JAACJT020000002.1, on the reverse strand, counting down.
TACCTCTGTGCCTGCAAGCAGGTACACTTATTTATTTTTGTTGGAAGAGAGAGAAAGGAGAGAGATGAGAAGCAACAGCTTTCCAAAACAAATTTGTACTGCCGTGCTGCGATGGTTCATTTCTTCACTATTTTGTTAAACAGGACAGCAAATGGGGGAAAATTTCTGCATTTTTGTTTATCACAAGCATCCACTGAACTTCCAGAGCAGGGTCACAGGAGGACCTAAAGTCTGTCCCAGACAGCACAAGGTACAAAACAAGGGTACACCATCACAGGGCACAAATTATGAGCCATATAGGTACACCGATTAGTTTAACTGTATGTCTTTGGCCTGTGGGAGGAAAGCTGCATGATTGGGGGGAAGATGAAACCCCCAGACACACAGAGCAGAGGCAGGAGTTTTGAATTGTGAGGTAAAACAGCTACCCACTGAGCCACTGCAACCCTTTACCCCAAACCCTTTTGATATAGTTTTCTGGAAATTTCTAATATAGAAAACTTATTCAGAGTTTTCTCCAAGAAACAGAACAAATGGGTGTTTGTATGCTGGTCAGGGATAAAATCCATTTGCCAAATTAGAAACACTGAAGAATACTGGGCTCGATCCTACCAACTGAAGCTTTCTTCTGGGTGGCTATTAAAAGCCATTCTTTTCCTTTATATCTTTTATCCCTTTGTCCTGTTTTCCTTCTAAGCTCCTACATGTGTAATGCCAGGATTACAGAACCATACAAACCAGGTAATCCATCCATCCATCCATCCATCCATCCATCCATCCATCCATCCATCCATCCGTCTGCCTTGTGTCCAATGGGATAGGCCTCCCTGTACTGGATGCCAGACCATTTGCAAGGCACACATTCATACCTTATGGGAAAATAAGGACACCAATTCATTTAAACATGTGTTTCTGAACTGCAGGAGGAAGGCAGCACAACATGGGAAGAACGTGCAAACTCCGCAATCTTAGAGGTGAGAGGCTATGGTGCTCCCCACTCCATCATAAATTATACAAAAAAGCACATTCAGTGAGCTTAGTTATGACCTGAGGAGTGTCTTTTGGTGTAAGTGTTGTAGTGGCAGCACAGTAGTACCACAGCCAAGTCACAAACAATGACAGCAGCCAGCCCCCCTTTCAGCTCACAATGGTGACAGCTGTCCCTCAGCCTTGCCAGGCATCACCATATCCCAGCATGCAGCTTAACACCCTCGGGCTGGATTCTCTGTCACCTGTCACCACTGCATGGCTCTGCCTCAGGGAGTGATGCCATTGAGCTGTTTCACTTGCGCCAAGATGACTGTCAACAGTAGAAACCTTGTGATCCCACTGAGTGTTTTAGTCTGGGGCTCAAAAGGGTGTGCACTGTGTTAGAAAGAAAAAGAGAAGTAAGAACAATAAACTTTCTTTGGAGAAACACATTTCTGCCAGTAGAATGTCTGAAAATAGATGGAGGGGGAGGCTGAGTGTAATGTGTGTGAGCAGGAAGGTGTGAAATGCTGTTTTTTTTAATAGATTCTTGTGTCTCATGGGTGGGACAGAGGCTCAGTGAGTAGCACTGCTGCTTCACACCTCCAGGGCTGGAGGTTGGATTTCAACCTCTGTTGTGGGTGTGGATGGATTTCATTCGTGTTACGCATGTTTCCTGTCACAGTCCAAAGACAGGCAGTTAGTTGAAGTGGCATCTCTAAGTTGCCCATAGTGTGTATATGACTGGCATCCCATCTTGGGTGTACCTCAGTTGCTTGTGATTGTCACCTCCGAGCCCGACTAAGATAAATAGGTGGAATACAGATGGATTTCATAGCAATTATTAGTGGATTGCTCTAAATGAGCTGTGAGTAAATAAATGAAGCTAGTTAAATAAAGAGAGTAAAAGATGTTCGTAAAGATAGCTGTATACATTTTGTAATGTATCAGGGAGGAGGAAAGAAAGGAATGTGTATCTGGCCTTGGTTCAGCCTCGTCATCTCCTGAATGTGACAGGCATTATCTTGAAATGACATGAATGTAAACCACAGACTCTGGGGTGAATCTGGACCAGAGTTGGTGAAACCTGTCTGTATTGATAATCCACCATCACCAGACAGGCTGTAGTCTTAGCTTGGGTGAGGAGCATCTCTGCCGGCAGTAAACTGCGTCTGCCCATTCCCTGTGTGCTTGATTTTTTGCCCACTGTTTATGTGTGGGGGGTCATATTCTACATGTCCACAAGATGGGAGTAATGAGCAATACAAACTGGTATTTGTTCGCCGCAAGTCTGGAAATGTACTTTCTGGAGCAAAGTGAAATTACAGTAATCAAGAGCATCCATCCATCCATCCATCCATCCATCCATCCATCCATCCATCCATCCATCCATCCACTTGGTCTGGTCAGTGTCGTGGTTGGGGATTGGCGCTTATCACAGTCAGCAAAGGCACAAGGCCGTTGCAGGTATAGGCACATTCATACACTGCAAACAGCTTACTGACACCACTTAGCCTAACTGCATTTCATGACAAAGTCAGAATTTAGAAAGGTGACACGTGCAGAGCAGAGGTGGGACTCCCTTGACAGTGCGACTCATTATACCACTGTACAAATTGTAACTGCAGTTTGTTCAAGAAAAGAGAAAATGTATGGGAAAAGCAGGCTGTGTAGCCCTCACGATTGAGGCAGCAGAATAAAGATGGAATTGACATGGGTGTTTAATAGGGGTGTAACGATACAGTTTTTCCCACAGTTTGGTATGTGTCACAGTTTTTGGACCACGGTAATGGTACAGTTTCGGTATCTTAATATTTAAGAAGAAAATAAAAATACATCACCCTTTTATTAAACAATGAACTTTATTTTAACTGTCTATTTTACACCTTATTATTTAAATAAACTTTAACATCAAGTGAACTACCTGTCTAAGCATTCTGTGTTCTGCCTAAGCTTTGACAACCTGGAAGTAGCCTGATTTGCCTTCTCTATTTTATTTAAACAGGCTACATAGTTGTATAGGCAATATTAAATGTAAAAATAACAGTGCAAAATTAAGTTGGTACCCTAATGAGTTTGTTTACTGTCTTTTTTCCCTCGTCATTGGATTGCATGCTGAATCCAAAATGTTCCCACACCACAGATTTGAAAGATGGCGAGACCTCTTCAAATTAGCTTCTCTCTGTCTCCCTACTAGCACTCGCCATTGTCACATTGGAGCGAAGAGAATATTTGTTTTAGCCTCTCTTCTCTAGCTCGTAATTGCATACCAAGCACTGATAGCCAGGAGGCGGATAATTTACACCATCTGCTCTTGTATAATGATATTTTAATTCTAGCCCTCGAAAATAAGACAACCCCAGTTTTCAGATGTATTTTTTGAGGAAAAAACAGTCTTATATTCATGCCAATACGTATAGGAAAATAACAAAATTATATCGTAATACCGCAGTTCACGTGTGTATTGAACCTTCGGGGGCGTACCAAACAGTTCGATAATATACCGAATACCATTACACCCCTAGTGTTTAGTTATTTTCCTTATTATCCTGTTCAAATTGTACAAGTCTTATTGATGTTGATCTGGCTTGTATGTGGAGATGGTCTTGGGTCAGAGCTCATCTGGCTAAATCCTTTCCTGTACATGCTCTGTCATCAGAGACTGATGGATGTAGAAACCTGGGATGCTGGAAAAAAGAAAATACACAGTGTGGTTTCTCATCCGCCTTCCACGTCGGCTCCCTGACACAAAAAACCATAGCAGTTCATCAAAAACAGCTAAGACAAACACGTCCGATATTTATATTTTAGCGTGTGAAAAGTGGTTAGCTTTACATGCAAGTTTTGTAGCTGTTGTAAATGCATATATATGCATTATTATTTACATGTTCTTTTTCTGATTCAAGAGTTACACTTTTATATGCATTTTTATTTGTATATTTTTCACATATTTTCTGTATCTATCCATCTTCTAGCTCTATTGGTTTATCGAGTAGAGGTTCAGAGAGCCATCTTACGAGACTCAGGAGAGAGCTTAATGGACATCCTAAGTGGGATGCCTGTCCATGGCAGGGCACATACACACACTATAAGTACATTTTTGAGGCAGCTATTTGGCTGACCACGTTTTTGGAATGTGAGGGAAAACTCAACTTCGCACATCCTTTTCATATGATAATTTCAAATACAACTTTCATCAGTTTCAATTTTTTTAATAGAGAAAACCTTATACAACATTGTATTTGTTGAAATCTAGGCTGAATTATTGAATTGAAACTGGGTTTATTTTGTTTCATCTGCATCATCACCACAGTCCTATAAAGGGATGAGAGGGTTTGATTTTTACACTGGCAATGTGAACGTCATTAGGTAGGTATTCAGTCCTTCTGCTCTAAGAAAAGCTCATTCTTAACCGGCCTTCAGTGTTTACATTAAAAAAAAAAAAAAAACTTGAACCAAGTCCATCTATAAGCATTAAGTTGTTACTTCTTTTAGGATTGGACTGCTGTGCTTTCAGAAGTAAACTCCAAGAATGAAATGCACAGATTACAAGAGGGTCAAAGAAAAGATCTCTGAATACACTTCAGATTTCAGTCAAGTAGATCATTACCAAGTGGGAGGAGAATGGTACAACCTAGAATAACTCAAGTACTCTATAAACATGAGACTGTATGGGGGGAAGAGGAAGAAGGAAGCTGCTTTTCGTAAAGGACTCTGTCAGAACCCACTTTGGTACATCAAAGGTGGAAGAGGCATAGCCAAAGACGAAATTAACACTATTCGCTTGTAAGAAGAGAATGATATCGTGTTGCGAATGCTGATTCTCCAGGTAGCACCATCCATGCTGTAAAATGCTTATGAGATGGTATGATGTTCGTGTTCCATTAGAACAGTTATTTTTAGACACTTTTGTCCAAACCAGCAGTCAAGTAAGGAAACATCATGATCAGAGAGCATAATCAGCCAGCATTTAGGGTAAGGGTCTTCATCAAAGGCCGAGTGGTGATATAATTACTCTTCCAGGCACAGGATTTACACCCACATCCTTCCAGACATGGGCACAGATTCGTAACACACTGAACTACACACCACCTTATAGGATAAGAGTTAGTGTTGTAGGGGGGGCAGCAAATGCTTAAAAAATGCCTTAAACTAACAGGGAGAACCATATTTCCAGCTGATCCAAGACCAATAGAGTCAGGCCATAGGCACCATTAACCAGACTCTGAAGAGGAAAAGTCAAAGCCTGAACTTGATCTGATCAAACATGTTTAGCTGTCCAGTACAGAGCCCCATCCACCTTGAGTGAGCATGAAAATCAATGAATATTGCATGGCTGGAATGACAAGCTTACCCCTAAAGGGTGAGATTTAATTACTGCCAAAAATGTTTCTACCAAGAACCGACTCTGGGGTGAATGCATGTCATTGAATTCAAGGCATTTCTGCATCAATTAAAGAATGTTTCCATTTGAAACTCTTTTGCCGATTGAGTAGGACATGTACTATATGAGAGTAAAAATAAGATGCATGAATAGTTTAAGATATGAAGTTGTGACACACAAACAGGAAATGCAATGGTGGGTGGGGGTATTTCCTTCAGCTGCAGCACTGGGCATCTGACAGACCATGTAAGGAAACGCAGGATGCACAGCATGCTCTCTGTTGGTGCACATTCCAGTCAGGTGAAGGTTATATGTCACGTTGACAGCGGCGCTGCAACCCCCCAATGTGGAGGGGAGATGGTTTGATCTGTAGCCCAGTCGAGTCTTTAGCTTGATCCTACAAGGTATGTCTGCTGCATTGCAGCCAAGGTCCAAGCCCACCCCAACTTATTAATATTTAACTTGACATGGGGTGCCTCTTGGCTGGAGCTTCTTGTACCAATTTCAGAATTCCATCGGCATTTCTGTCCGTGAGAAAAGCAGTACAAGGGATGCAAAGAATGGTTCTGATTTTTTCCCCTGGCAAAACTCCTTAACATTAGTTCTTTAGTCCAAGATTTTCTGTTTTGTAGTTGCAGGACTCCAAATGAAAACAAACCAGAGCTAGGGACCCCCTACCATTAATGTGTGGTCATGTAAGTAGCTCAGAACTAAGCACCTCTTTAAGTGGGGGGCTTTAATATTTCTTGCTCCTGGGCAAGTCCTCCTTGGAAATGCCCATTGAATATTTTTTCTATTACATGAATTGGTATCCATGTTGAAACCCTGTTGATGTCCACTGCTGAGGTGTCCAGGAAAGGCAGACATGAAACAGTTAAAGAACCTTAAAAAATGAATGCTAAATCCTGTACCCCTGATTTGCTTGTCTATGTAGTTAAATTGCCATGTTATTTAGTCACCACTTAGCCATGCTGTCCTGAAAAAGGACAGAGAGCAGCAAGAAAGCCCCATTTTTCTCAAGCTCGTCTTTCATACATCACAGACTGAAAAATGGGCACCTTTTTATCTGTCTACACATCTCCAGGGAGGTGAGTGCCATTGCCCCTGTGATTGGAGTTTTTATGTTTTTCCTGTGTTTGTGTGGGACTGTTATTGCAATCTAAATTTATCTAGTTACAGGAGAGTCTGTAATGGCCTTGATCTCTGTTTGTTTGTGTGTGTGTGTGTGTGTGTGTGTGTGTGTGTGTCCTGTCCCAAACCCTGTTCTTTCCAGTATTGGCTTTAGGTTCAGTCTAACCCTGTACTGCATGAAAGGCTATGGAAAATTCCTACTTACTAAAACTTAAATTCGGGCTTCCCAAGGCTGTTCTTTAGAAAAGGCGGTTTCTTAGCTGACTTTGCATCGTCATCTGGTTTGTATTCATCACAAAATTTTTGGCTTTTATTATTTCTAAGAATTTCAAAGATTTTCAAATAACTTGGTGTGGGTGTGTGTGAAATGGATAATAGTGTGATCGTGTAAGATCACACAAATTAAAGTACAAGATTACAACTGCTGAGGTAAACAGGCAGAAAATGTTATTTGTTTTATTTTATTTATGCACCTAGTATTGTCTGCGCGGTGGAATCACTGGTGGGTTCTCTGGGGGGAGATGTGGGGTAGAAGGAGGTTGGTGGAAACCGAGACCTAGAGGAGCGTTGCCTTCCTGATCAACCATTTATGTCCGTTTCTATCCACTGTTCCCATAAGGGATTTGATCTGTGATACTGGTTTTCAGCTGCCCGGTTTATTCACTGGCTATGGAACCTTCTACGAGTGTGTTCTTAGAAGGATTTCCCCTCATATACTCTACAGTTCAGCCACCTGCATTGTGAGAACAATCTTCGTGTTAGTGTTTGTAAGATGCCTTGATGACATCTCCAGCATGACAGATGTTATAGGGGCCCTGTGAAAGTTTACAGTGAGAATGTTTTTAGGACAACAGCCTTTACTTATTTGTGTATACAGTCACCAGTTCATACAAATGACTGATGGCATGGACTGGCAAACCACTCTTTTAAGAAATATCACTGCTCAGTGTGGATGAATTACACTGTTTACACATCTCATGCATCCCAGCTGGCATGAAGTCTCAGCACTGAATAATCGTAGCAGGCAGGGTGTAGCTAGAGAAATGCAGCATGATCACAGCTCTGGAATCACATGACAGGCATTAATGTACTAGAAAGCCGGGAAAGGGGAAAAATGCCAGAAAACCGTAGTTGATCCTAACACTGGCTACAGGTTTAGAATCAGTGAGAAGTCAACCACGGGAGCAGGCCACCTTCTGCACCTGGAAATATGCAGTACCAAAATTATGGCAGCAAATTTGCTAAACCACCAGATGGCATATTAGTTAATGCACTCATACATAATCTTCAGCCTAAGGTTGAATGAACATAAACATAAGTAAATGAAAGACATTTTTAAATTCATCTATGCATAATGAAGGACGTAATAAAATGCACGAGTGTTTGTATGTGCATTACATAACCAGAAAAAAGGTGATATTGAGGTGCCTGTTTCTTCTTGTTGGGCAGACATTAATAAAACAAATACAAACTCATGACTAAAATAAATGGAACATATATCCTTCCAGGGCTGTGGCAGCTAAATGCTTTACTTCTAAAGATAGATGAAGCCCTGATCTAATTTCCTGGTGCTGTGTGTTAAACTCTGTAGTCTTCAAGCATGTGTTTGTGTGTGTGTGTGCATGCCTGTACAGGGGCTTCAACACAGAAAAATCATAAATACACAGCACATCTTATACAGTGATTTCAATGATAATATTATGTTGTTTGCAGTTTAAGTTTCCTTGTGTGTTGCAGACAACTCAGTCACACAGAAAACTGAAAATATCAGTGTAATTTTATTCTTTTTGGGGAATTCCAAACGCAAAACAGTTTAAATCACACAGAAGTAGATAAATTTCATATTTTTACAAGACAATTTATTTGATGCTCAAATAACTGTAGTAACTGGGCAAGTTCCAGTAACATTTCACACTGGACCAGACACCAATCCTAGATGTTTAACCGCCTCCATTATTGAACGAAAATCAAACAAACGATTACCGAAAGCAATGATGTGTAAATACGTACCTTTGGATTTAGGAAATGGCCTGTTCTTCTGCCTCATTGGGATGGGGTGGGCGCACTGCTAAAGGCACAAATCTTCGGAAGTTTTGTGCAACCCTTTCCAGTCTTTTGAGCATTCACTCTTCTCTCTTTCTCAGATATCTCCTTTGAGCAAGGCGTCAGGGTTCTGGCCATTCTTGAATTTAATTGAGAAAGCAAGGTACATTCTAATTCACTTCTTACAGTTGGAATTGATTTTGGAATTGCTCCCTGCTCTGACGAAAAAAAAAATTGTGATTGAACTTGAATTATAGGAAGCCAAACTTCTAAGAAGTTATCTTGGTTTTCTAAACATTATACATCAAACTTTAACTGGTATTTCAGTAACTTTAAGTGGCCAAACTTGCATCCCAACACCCTTCCTGCCTCATCTGCACCTATTGAATGCATTTTCAGTGTTGCTGGTAAGGTATTTAGACCTGAGGAAAGATGTAGTCTTAGCAATGTAATGATGATCGCATGCAATAGTGAATGAATGAATGAATGAATGAATGGATGAATGAACGAATATAACCAATAAGAGAACATTAATTGTTTCGTGGCTTGTGGCTTGAGGCATTATGTATCGTAGAAGCAAGCAAAGCAGTACACATTTACTCCATTTAATGTAATACTTGCATTTATAAATGGCAAAATATTTCTGTTCAAATAATCATTTGTTGGTAGTATACTCAAATCTAGATTATGGGATGGATGTTTTCAGTTGTATTGCGTCGACAGTTATACTGCTCATTCATCATTCCTCAATACCTTCAAGTTCACATTCTTATTAAATTTACATACATTTTCTTCTCCCTGAAAGCTACCTTGAACATTTTATAATTTTCAGAAATAAAAATATACATTACATCACTATTTGTAATGAAACTAACAAAACATGGAATTGATCAAAATTTCATTGAGTTCAGTTCAACTTCCTAATAGTCCATTTCAATTCCAACTCCTTCCTGTAGTGGTAATTCCAGGTCCAATTCTATGGGCCTCATTTATCAACATAGTGTCGAAAGAGCTTTAAATTCTCTCATATGCAAGAAATTTAGAATGTGCTTATGCAAAAGAAAATTGAAATTTATCAAAGTTGCGTAGACATACCATACACACACCCACAGGCATGAGCTTCGAAAATCCTATAGTCTGTCATAGTGTCTGTGCTTGGGTGTGATCATCTACATACAGAAACACCCTCACAAAAAGCATATATGGCTTAGGTCTTCCAAATGTAAATGAACGTGAAAAAGGTGTCATGTTGGGGGAATGACAAAGAGAACGAAAAAATGCAGCGTTACACAATTGGAAATAAAAGTACTTGCCTCAGAGGTGGAAGCTAATCAAAATGGGATTTTATCTCTTGGAATAACAAGTCAAAAAAGCTGCAACATGGGCACAAGTTAGGGTTGCCACTAATCCTGTATAATATGGTACTGTGAAAGTGCTTAAAACCTGAGTTAAATTGAATATAACATAAAGATATTTTAATCTGACTCCATATAGTTTGATTATTGGTTTATAATGCTGTGGCCTTGATCTCTAATATCAAGTATCATTCAGGGCTTTGCTTCCAGCCAGTTGAGCATAGCCCAGTGCAGTATGGAACCAGGCAGACAGTTCAGGGACTGGGTGATAACTATGAACTTGACGCATGCTCAGCATGTTTGAGTCTATCCAGCTCATGGACCACCAGGTTCAGTATAACTGGTTGATCACATAGTCTGTATAACAGCCTATTAGATTGCCCAGTTCAGGGACTGATGTAGTATGTCCAAACAGTTAACACAAGCCTTGGTGTGGGGCATTATTGTGGCTCAGAGGCTACTGCAGTATTTCTTACCAGTTCAACTCAGAGGCTGGTTCTCGCTGCCAGCATGTCTGGCTACATTGACGACATGTATGATGAATTTCGCCAGCTCAGAGGCTGGTGAGAATTGTCAGCATGTTTGACCGATACAGCTTAGGGACTGCTTAAATGCGGTATGTCTTGTAGATCTACAACTCAGAGGCTGTGCGGCAGTTACGTCTGTGAAATACAGTGTAGCTACTCAGAGCCAGTATAACCGCCTAATCCTGGTCAGGAATTGCAAGAACATCACCACAAAGAACTCAGCAGAGCTAATGATTTCAGACAGACAAGAATTAAATTAAAATTAAAGAATTAAATTAAAAGAATTAAACAGAGCACAATTTATTTGCTGGGTAGGCATAATGTAAATTAATTCAAATTTAGGCAAGACAGAAATCAAACTATGTGGCCACACAAGTATCTAATATGACAAAGAAACATATGAAGTATCACAAATGATACAACAATGCAAAAGACAAAATGGTACATACCCAGCAGAAGATACATACAGCAAAGGTGAAAAGGGATCTGGCTGCAGATATTAACGTGCAGAGCTGTATGGGAGTCCTGATTACAAGAAAAACTCCATTATGGCTTGTGGTAGAAATTTTGGACAGGATAATAAAACACCAATACCTTTGCTCTTGAATGCGTGATTTTATTTGCCAAGCACTGTGACAAACAGGGACATGAGTTTTCCCCTCTTAAGTCCACTCAAGTCCGCCCCCCCCTTGGAAAGGTGGTTTCCTTTATACTCGCTGGCGGCAACTTCCACCCTAGTTCATCCCATTCAAATTCCTTTGTTTCTGCTGTTACTACTAGCTTGAACCAGCTGTGCGGCTGGCCGTATTCCCAGGCTCAGTTGGTTCGTCTACAGAAGCGTCTTGCTGATAATTATACACAAAACATCACATACTGTTAGACATTCTTGCACCTATTTGTTTTACTTCTCTCAGTCCTGACTAACTCAAGGTTGAGGGCTTAGCTCTTAATGCAGTTTCTGTTATTGCAATAAGCTCACACACACACAAATCTCTCACTCTTACACAGTGAAGATTATATGGCATTTAGATAGCTTAATGACACCTAATGACACATAGCTGTCATTTCACACCATGATACCAAATTCCTTTCCACACTCCCCCCTTTGACACAGTTTTCTACACTGCGTCACTATCGTGGAAATCTGGAGAGTCCTCGACAGTGGAGTTCTCACAGTTTGTGAGGTCACCGTCCATTTTGTCCTCGTCAAATAGGAGCGGCATCACCATACCATCATCGGTTTCATGAATACCAAACGGGTCATCAAACACGGAAATCTGAGCTAGTTCGTATCCTGCTAGGCGAGTGCTTAGCAAATGGTCCATCGTTATGCGACAACATTGAATAAAACATGGCAGGCAAAGCAGAAGTAAGAAAAGCACAAGCACTACAGACAAGGCAGTAATTACCATGGAAGCCTATCTACCCAAAAACGTGAATGGCTAAGGCCAATCATCACGGCCACTGTGTTCATCTAAGCGAAGCTGGTGGGCCATCTCCTGCATTCGATCCAGTGCCAAAGAGATGTTGCCATGATTCTCGTCATTGGCTGGTATATACGTGCAACAATAATCTTTGACCATAGCACACACTCCTCCCTCCTTTGCAAGGAGGAGATCTAAAGCCATTCTTTTCTGCATAGTTATAAGCCGGAGAGCAGTCAGCTCCTCTCGGACTCCCGCCAATGCATTAACAAAAAGGGAAAGACGGTAGTGGACGATCTCGATAGTGTTCCACAAATCGGACACTCCTGGTGGGGGAAGTAAACTCCCAAAGAATTTGCGAGTAAAAGAACGCAACTGGTGCTCCGGTGGTGGGAAAGCTGCATTCCGTCGCAGTCTGGTGTCGTGTCTCCCCTGAGTAATAAATAGTAATGTAAGCGTCAAATTTCACTAAAGCACACACCTCTGTCCAGCTCCGAAGCAACCAGTAGTAAACGTTTGGCCCACACCACCAGTACCAATCAGGAGCCCAGTAGAAAGTAGTGTTAGCATGAGTCGCGATAACATGGGACGGATCCATATGGGCAATCCCATTAGGGTAAGTCCATCCACACGACCCGTTACGGAAGTACCGATAGCGAATAGTGCACCGCTGTGGGCCCGATCAGCCTACAGGGATGGGCCCCTGTGACAAATCCCGCTCTAAACATAGAGAAAAGTTACCGTTTGTATCATATACTGACAATTCTGTGTGGGGACAAGCAGTTGCAGGCGAGTTAGGACTAACTGACCAGCTATGCGTTGCCACATGTCTCAATAGCGATAAAACTTCTGTAAGAGAATTGTCTGAACGTTGGAGCACCAGCGGCTGCTTTGCATTCTGGGGTAGACGTGCACACACCACATAGTTTGTAGAAATGTTTTTCGAACGGACGGTAAAATTTGCATACTGCCAAAAAGCATTACGAAGATGTCCATTATGATGCTGTTCAATCTTGGTGAAGTCCATTGTCTCCCCCGGGTACATGAGGAGTATCGCTGCCATCACAGCTAGGGCAAGGAGCAGGGCAATGGCTACGAGCCATGGACCGACATATCGATGTTGCTTCTCTGGCATGGTCCAGGCGTCGGAAAGGTGTCGAGTGGGACCAAAATCTTCCAACAGTGGCTGAGATGAATCCACGTGCTGAGGCCTTCAACCTTCACGGCATGTGGTGTAGCCAGTAGGACTTGGAACAGGCCCCTCCATCGCTGCTGATACCAATGCTTTGGCGGAGGTCCTTCACCAACACCCAATGACCCGGGACAGCTGTAAGGACCGGTTCTGGTCCACTCTGTTGTTGGCTCTCCTTCATCTGCTGATGCACATCTCTAATGACTCTGTGGAGACTAGAAAGATATGTGAACAAATCACTGTCAACTGTCTCTAAATTCAACTGTCCGCCAGGAAAAGGGACCGGCATTGCCCTGCCCGTCAACACTTCAAAAGGGACACCCCCAATCTGACGATGGGTTCTTCCTCGCATAGCTGTAAGAACAAGGGGCAGGGCATCTACCCAATTCAGGTTTGTCTTAGCACACAATTTGGTCAGTTTTACAGTTTGATTAGCCCTTTCCACTATTCCTCTGCTCTGTGGGTGATAGGCACAGTAGTGCCTTAGGTCACACTGTAACCATGTCATTAGGTGATGGATCACCTCATTCACAAAATGCGACCCATTGTCGGATGTGAGCCGTTGGGGAACTCCCCACCGTGGAATGATTTCCTTCGTAAGGTATTTTGCTACTATCAGGGCAGACGCCTGCCTTGCTGGGAATGCCTCCACCCATCTGGAGAATAAATCCACCACCACCAGACAGTACTTGTAACCTTTGCAGGGTGTTAACTCTATAAAGTCCATCTGTAAATGTTGGAACGGTCCATCAGGAGATGGAGTAGCAGCAGTTCCCACATTTAACCCTTTCCCTACATTATGTGACAAACAAACGGAGCATCTAGAGACCAAATTCTGTGCCCATGAAACAAAACCCAGGACCACCCAGTATCGCTGAACCAAGGCGGCCATCGTGTCCTTTGAGGCCTGCTCTCTTCCATGAGCCATCCTAGCCATTCCAGGGAATGTTGACCTAGGGAGATAAGGAAGGTTAGTCTTAGGGTCACAGTAAACCCTCTGAGCATCTTTGGTAGTCCCATGTCGTTTCCATTGCTTCAGCTCTGTCTCTGTCACCCAAACCTGTAAAGAAGAAAGGTCATGAGGTGTTTTCACCTCCTGTGACAACATCTGTACCACAGGGGAATCCAGGGCTAGAGCTACTTTCTTCACCCAATGATCCGCCCATGCATTTCCGACACTTATTTCATCTGTAGCCTTGGTGTGGGCCTGACACCTCACCACTGCTATCCCACTGGGTATAAGAATCACATCCAGTAACTAGTTAACTAGGTTGTGGTGTTGTATCGGTTTCCCTGTGCTAGTTAGGAGGCCTCTCTGCTTCCACAATGCTCCATGATCATGAAAAACTCCAAAAGCATATCTAGAGTCTGTGCACACATTCACCCTCTCTCCTTGTGACAAGTGACACGCTCAGGTGAGCACAAACAGCTCTGCTGCTTGTTCTGACCAACCAATGGGCAACCGCCCCCCTTCGATGAACGTCCTATCTCCCATCACCACAGCATAGGAGGTTGAGGGGGACCCATCCTCCTTACAAAGGGAGCATCCATCGACGAACAAAACTTTTCCCTCGCCAAATGAAAGATCCGTCAAATCAGGCCTTGGTTTACACACCACCTGCATTAATTCGACACAATCATGAGGCTCCCCCTCTACTGCTGTCGGCAGTAAGGTAGCCGGGTTTTACACCGCTCTAATTTCACATTTGACAGGGTCAACAGTACATTCTGATAATGGGTCATCCGAGCAGGGGTCAATTGGGACGTCCGAGCCTGAGTAAGGATGGCATGCACCGCGTGAGACACTCACACCACCAGGGAGTGCATCTGCACCAGGTTGCTGCACATCAACACCGCCTCTGTTGTGGCTGCCACAGATCTGAGACATGCTGGCAAAGCACATGCCACTGCATCTAATTTCTTTGAATAATTGGCAACTGGCCTATAACGTCCCCCATGCTCTTGTGTTAAAACTGCAGTCATGAATCCACCTCTCTCACTCACATACAAAACAAACACCTTCTGATAGTAGGGAGCCCCTAAACTCGAGACAGTCATCAGAGCCTGCTTTAAGTCCATCATTGCTCTGTCAGCCTCGTCAGTCGAGTCAATTTCGTCATTTGGCGCCAAACCTTTTCCATGGATCATATCTTGGAGAGGTTGAGCTCTCTCGGCGAAGTCCTGAATCCAGGGCCTACAACAGCCAATCATCCCCAGCCAGGACATCATCTGCCTTTTTGTTTTGGGCCTAGGTGCTGTTAATATGGTTTCTTTCCTTTTAGTCCCCAGTGTTCTACCTTCTGGGGTCAGGACATGTCCTAAATAGTGCACTTCTTGCTTAACCAGCTGCAGCTTTGCCCTGGAGGCTTTATGGCCGTTTTCTGCTAGGAACAACAGCAAGGCTTTGGTATCTTTTCACAGTTTTCCTTGGAATCAGAACACAATAAAAGGTCATCTACATATTGAATCAGGACGCTACCCCCCTTTGGTTGGAAACCCTCTAAGTTCCTTCCTACCTCCTGAGCATGCATGCCTAGCGACTCAGTATACCCCTGGGGCATGACCGTCCACATCCACCGCTTTCCCTTGAAGGTGTGAGCAAACAAGAATTGTGAGTCTGGGTGCACTGGTATGGAGAAAAAAGCATTATCCAAATCAATCACAGAGAACCATTTTGCACTGGGAGATATACAAGACAAAATAGTAGTGGGGCTAGAGACTATAGGAGCCCTCGCATGCACAGCCTCATTCAGCCCCCTTAGATCCTGTACAAACCTCTATGATCCATCTGCCTTCCTCACAGGCAGTATGGGAGAGTTAACAGGTGAATAAGATATTTCCTTAATAGCTCCACAAGCCATGGTATACACATAGCTTTCTATTACAGTTAATGTGTAAGCATTTTGTATGAATTTTGTGTGTCCTGAGTTAGGGGAAGGGAGAGCAGGATGGGTCACTCTGTGGGGTCCGTCCTGTGGGTCATCTCCTTCTTCCTGAGTATAGGAAGTAAGGGGTGGGAGGTGTCTCCAGCAGGGTGTCAATGTGTAAGTCGTTTTTCCCTTCATGAGGTGGGGGCCTGACCAATGTGTGCATGTGAATTCAGCCACCCTGAGGCCGACTTGACTATCTCCTCCCGGGGGGCAACAGGGCAAGTGAGTATGCAGCCTTACAATAGTATGCTAAATTTAAACAGAAATGAGTTTTGCCTGCATTTTATACAGTGCCATCCACAATTATTGCCACCCCTTGTAAAGATTAATAAAAAGGGTTAGAAAAATCCACTATTTGGTGAAGTAGCTTCATCTCACCCTGAAAAATTAGACACTGTGTTGCAAAAAATAAAACTATTGCAGCAACATGTTCTGTGCATTCTGTAGGAAATACAGTTTTTCTCTAATGCACACATTTCTGAAAACAGCGGCTCTGCTCAGCAAATGCTTTAACACGTCTCTCAAAACTGTACACACATTTTGAAAATCTTCATATATTGAGCAAAAGGCACCAAAAGCTTCAAAATCCCAAAAACGTCCTTTAAAACAGTATACTTACGTCAAAATTGCTGACACAGTCATTTTATGAATATCCACAACAATCCATGTTTGTCACACTGCACTAATAAATTGAATACACAATTGTCATGTGAATGATTGTCCCTGATGCAAGAAAATAATTTTACAATAGAGACATAATGTGAATGAAATGAGCCCACATAAAACTTTTAGTGCACCATAAAGTTTAAAAGAAACACAGGTCTGTACAGACAATGAGTGCAGTACAGTACGTAAATGACTACAATGAAGATCCATACAACGATAAAGTTACAGTAAAACATACAAACAGCTGAGGGAACTGATGAGTAACATGCAAAACGGAACTACATAAATGTAATCTTGCCGTTCATTGCTGTTTAGCCAAAGAATTTCATTGAGATCACAAACTATATTTTCTCTTGCCAAACAGCATCACAAAAAACCTCCTGGAATGCCTTATCCAGCTCTGGCAATCCTCCACCCTAATGTCTTTACATGCATCCTCCTTTGCTTGAAGAAGGCACACCTGTTAATGAGGACTTCTATCATACACCTTCCAACGCCATGAGGAAAAGAATTCTTCAATGGGGTTCAGAAAGGAAGAATATGGTGGAAGGTGTAAAACAGAGAAGGATGGGTGGTCCCAGAACCATGCTTGAACGTCTGCTGCCCGATCAAAATTTACATTGTCCCATACAACTGTGTAGTGTGTCTCCTGCTGCTGGACATGTATACCTCTTGCTGGGAGAGGAATATGTGTAATAAGGTCATGCAAACTGTCCAGAAAACAGAGATGAGCAGCGTCGTAGGGTCCAAGTACAGCACGGTGAAGGAGCACGCCACTCATGCTAATAGCTGCACACATGGTAATATTGCCACCACGCTGACCAGGAACATCAACTGTGGCATGCTATCCAATGATGTTCCTGCCACTCCGCCTCCTTTTGGTGAGGTTGAAGCCAGCCTCATCCACAAACATATTCATGTGGGACATCACTGGAATCCAGCTCAAGCACTCTCTGAAATGGTCCACAGCACACTACCATTTGCATGACGCCAATTATATTACATAGCAAACCATGTAGAGCAAATGGTGTTATATAATGAATAAGCATTTTCATCGATAACGTCTATGTACCTAATGCCTCATTTCCTTTACCCGGTCAGAATTTCTTGCAAAAGGTACTTTGTAGAGTTGTTTCATTCTTATACCATTCTTCCTAAGAAGCCTGTCTATTGTAGAAATGCTTTCGCTGTGGATATTTTCAAATGTCTCATTATTATGAAGAACTGCCTGCCTTATTTCCCTCAGTTGGATGGCATTGTTGGCCACTACTATATTCACTATTGCAGTCTCTTGCTCAGGAGTAAAGTGAGGCTGCCTCCCACCCCTTGATGGTCTTCTTTCAACTCTGTAAACACATAAATTATCAAGTGTTCAACTCATTACTTACTGTAACTTTAAAATATATATGTACAATAAAGTATTATATATATTATAAAATACGAGTGCATGTACTGTAATTTACAATTTACTGTAATGTATTATAAGTGCAGTTATAACACAGAGGATCCAGTTAGTGTACCAGTTTTTATTTCTAAATTGTCAAATAATGCCCACCACCATAAAACGTGACAAACTGGGCTGCACACGTTGACCTGCCTCTCTCATGGTCAAGCCATGGTTGATGACATGGTCAACTAGTGTTGCCCGTATCTCATTGGAGACTGGCTGTCTCCTTAGACGAGCCCTTCCTCTTGCTCTTCCTCTTCCACGACCTCTCCCTCTGTTTCCTGCAGGTTGCTCCATGATTTTGCAGTTAGCAAGAGGTTTCCTTACACTGGGATCCTCTTTATATCGTGTTTACTCAGGTCCTGTAGTCTTGCTACACTTGGAGCTTACAATGATCTTACAAGCTCATTGGCTCAACACTAATTTCCAGGTCTAGCTGTCTTTGTCTTTTGCATTATATTATCTGAGAAATAGCATTTTGACTTGACTTTCTCCATGTGGTTGTAATGAACAAAAAGTATTAAAAAAAGGTAGGTAGTGTTTGTCCTGTTGAGGTCACAGTTTTGTCACAGATTACAGAGTGTGTGCAAAATATATGTTAGTGCTTGGTAAAAAAGGCATGGGAGATTATGATGAAACTTGTGTGCAGGACCTGAGAAATGTGTGAAGTGTTTTGGGAAAAGTGTTTAAAGAGTTTGTAATGAGAGTTAAGTGCAGTTAATGTGTGTAGTGGTTAGAAACTGTATCTCAGGCAAAACACTACTGTGTTTGGGATTTTGACAATTGTGTGACAGAGTGCAAACATAGTATGTAATCAACTGAGAAAAACTGTAAAGGATGCTACAGCTATTGCCAAAAAGAATGATTTCAGTTTATTAACAAAAATCCACATATATTCCATATATGCACACATTCATGAGGAATGAAAAATTGCATTGTTACAGTAAATAGTGTTCACAGCACCATACAAAAATCAAGATGACAAAAAAATGCATTATGCCTATGTGGTCTAGCATTGCATACAATGTAGATACTAGATAGTGTAGTGGAAATCAGAGCACAGGCATACAGACACCTCAACCATCATCCTGCCTGTCATGGGTTTGGCCACATGATTTTGTCTACATCACAAAGAACGTTCTCCCTGGCCAAACAGCTAGGGAAGTAACGTCTACAATGACAGATCCATCCTTGACAAGACTCTGGAATGATATCATCACAGCCTGCTTGCATTGCCTCAAGAAGACTTACTTGCTCATCTGGGTTCCAATCATACACTTTCCATCACTAGCTGGAAAAAAATCCTCAACTGGAATAAGGAATGGAGAATATAGTGGAAGGAAGATCACTTGAATATGTGGGTGGGAATTGAACCATTCTTGGATGACCTCTGAATGGTGAAAACTAACATTATCCCACATGACAGTTATCTGGAGTCCTGTACTGTCTCTGTGGGGGTGGGAACAAAATATCATACAGTCTGCTGAGGAATTCCACAACGAGTACTATGTTATATGGACCAATTGTGACATGGCGATCGACCACCCCTTGTAGACTGATAGCAGCACACATGGTTACATTTCCCCCTCCTTGGACAGGGACATCCACTGTAGCTCCTTCTCCTATGATGTTCCTGCCTCTGCAGTGCCATTTGCCCAAATTGACTCTAGCTTGGTCGGTGTAGATATATTCGATCCGGTCAGCATTCACATCAATCTCAAGTATTCTCTCTATGAAGACATAACCAGGTTACAGTGCTGTAGAACAGTGAATATGTACACAATACTGTAACACAGTGAAAAAGCAGAGGGCTATATAGTAAAATGATATGTACTTGTACATATCCATGTCGCATTTCTTTCACATGGTCAGCATTCCTCTCAAATGGAACTCTATATATTTATTTTATACTCATCCTATTTCTTCTCAGTATGTGATCAATGGTTGATATAGAAACATTCCTTATGTTGTGGAATATGTCATTGTCTACTTTGATTCGTGTTTGTATTTCTCTGAGTCTGATGCCATTGTTTGCCAAGACTATGTTGATTATTTCTGCTTCTTGCTCCTGACTGAAGAGATGATTTCTTCCACCGACTGAAGGTCTTCTGTGAATTCTGCAGAGAAGAGTGTGATTACGCTGTCAACACTGTCTGCTAGACATGGAAGGCCATAATTGTATGACTTACCTGTTCTCAAGGCGAAAAGTCCTAATGATTCCAGCTACAGTGGAACGGCTCAAATTGGGCTGGACTCACTGCCCAGTTTCTTGCATGCTCATGCCATGGTTGATAACACTGTCAACCACAGTTGCTCTTATCTCATTTGAAATGTTTTGGATACTTCCTCGCCCTCTTCCTCATCCTCTTCCCCTCTTTGGTCTTTCTTGGTCCATTGTGCTCTAAATCATTGTGCAGTTCTTGCATACTTTTACAGAGAACAGAGTAGGTAATTTTGGTTAACTGTGTTTGCACAGGTGATGTGTATTTGGGCCATTAGCATACTGAATTTTGATTGGTGAGTGAGGTGTTTCTACAAATTAAAGGGGTGTGGTCACACTGAAATCTGAGTTATTCAGCTGAGAAGCGTGTGTAGAGTTCTGCAAACTCTGCGGATACAAGGAGATTGTGTTTTTGATGTATGCCAGTGGTGGCTGGTGATCTTTCAAACAGGGGAAGTACATTTTAGACCTACATCATAAAATGAGCCAATTATTGCCCCCACAACCTAGTTTGAAACAAATGAATGAACTTTACTAAACTGAAACAAGGAGGAAACTCAAGAATGCTATATTTATGCTTATATTTACAGTAGGATATGTACAAATGAAAATAGTGGACTATATCACTAGCAAATAACAGATTTCGAGTAGTCATGAAATCACTTGCCAAAAATATGCAAGGGACCAAACTTAAAATGTCAAAACTGTCAATGAAAAAGAGGTTCAGCCCCCCTGACAGTTCCTCCAATCATCATGCAGCAGCCCAGCGTCCTGGCCAGCCCACTGCCCCATTTACTCCCAGAGAAGCTGAGCTTCCCTGGAAATGATGCTTTGAAGCATTTGTCCAATAAATGACTAGCTTTGCTGCACTGAAAACACAGCATATTCTGAAGTGCCATTGAAGTCCAGTGAAGCTGCGCATCAATGGGGTTTAATATGGATTGTGCTGCCACAGGAATGTATGCGGAAAAAAAATCATGTTAGACGACCTGCAAGAAATTATTGCTGATTCTGAATGAACTGGCCATGAAGTCGAACATGTTCTAGCACATTCATTGTAATAGGTATGTAAATACAACAATACCTTTTTGACTATTGTTTTTCATGACATTTTAGAGGAGGCGGAGCTTCCCTTGTAGTCTTAGAGCAGTCGCCTCTGCTGTATGCTTTGGATTATTGTTCTGCTGGAAGATCCACTGATGACCCAGTTTTAGCTTTCTAGCAGAGGCAGCCAGATTTTGATTTAGAATTTTAATTTAAAATCTTGATTTAAGATTTTGATTTAAAATGTCCTGGTATTTCATGGAGTCCATGATGCCATGTACCCTGGAAAGGTTTTCATGGCCTTACTTATGAAGGTCAACATACTTCTCCCTCATTTTGTTTGTGTGTTCTCTTTTCTTTCCCATCTTGATGGATGACTAAGGGAATTTGGCCTCTGTGTCACCTTATATTTGTACCCCATTTAATCAGGAAGTCAAGGATTACGGCTTGAATGTTCCTACACACTCCAATCACTTGAAAAATGTACAATTTAAATGGGAAACATGCATCAGTTACATTGAATCATATACAAATCCAGGTAATTCCAAAGGATCCAGAAGCTTTTTCTCATGGTTGTAAAACATACATGTATGTGGATGTGAAATGCCCTAGATGGAGTTGTATCCAGAGCATGGGGGGGCTCCAGCAATGAGAAGAGCAGCTCTGTCTTAATATTTGTTTCTTTTTTAAGAACATAATGAAAGTGGCATTTCATCAATGATGCTACAATTCTCAGGCTTTCCCGCAAACTGCAGTAATTTTCTTTCAATGTTCACAATGCCACTCTGTGTCCCCCCTCCCTGTCTCCTGAAAGCTTTGATTGAAGGCTAATTTACTGCGGCCATCTCCAGAGACTGTGCTATTGCTCAGCACGCAGCGCAAAAGCTGTACCCGAGCTGTCAATCGGTGGGCGCAGCAAAACCTCACATCAATTCATCCAACCCCCTAATCGCCACTAACAAACGTGATGAAAATGCTTATCCAAACTCACTCACAGTCGGACTTTTAAATACCGCAATTTAAAATCTTTCTCTGTGTGTGGTAGTTGATATTTTTATGTTCAGCATCCATTCCTGCGCAAGGCATTTGGGCAGGTGAGGTATGAAAGAAAAAGCCAGGAACTGTCTAATGCACCAGCTCACCTGTGTGCGCCGGATGGTTGCCATGGTGACGCAGTGGTACCGCGTTGTGTCCAGTGTGAAGCTGTTGAGAAGTCAGGGCACTAAATTACCTGCAACACATGCAAGAGGTTGCTTTCCATTAAGACTGGGATGCTGCCCCAGAATAATAATTTCACATGGATAGCAGTAGTATAACAAATGCCTTCAAACGAAAATATGTTGTACCATATGCTCCTAAATCTTTGCGACGCCTCCTCAAGAATCCCATCTAAACCACGACTGGTCCTATGGACTCCCATGAACATTACCGATTGTTCTGTTAAGTGTATTTATGATTATTGCCTACAGCCCTTTTACGTTAAATGTGCAAGACTTGCAGCTTGATGATACTGCTTCTGATTTAGCAAGGTTATAAAAAAATTATTAATAAGCAGTACTCTCAGCTATTTGAAATTTCTTCATTAAAGAGAAATCTAGATAAAATAACTCCTTCCGGGTGGCAGAAGACAAGATAACCAAGAATGGTTTTCAAATGGAACTCATGTGCAAATGAAAACATAATTACATATATCTCAAGTGAGTACAACTTAATATTTCAACATTCTTCATAATATGCTTTGGATTTAAACATAGTCTGTAGGAGAATTTCAAGGTGGAGGAAAGGAGGTCAAATAGAGAACAATGAATAAATTCAAACCTGAATGTTATTAACATCCAAAGCTTTTTTTTCACCACTCACTACCCATGAATTTTCTAGTGAGAAGGGTATGCGACTGGTCAGATGGGATTAAAAGGCTGTTCATTATGCTTTTATATCTATAGTTTCAGTATTCCATATAATGACTGGAGCCAACCATACTTGACCAATTTGTGGGGAGGTGCTTTTACTACTGTAGATGACATGGCATCTGGCCTGGAGGTTCATTCAATTCACAGCTCTGATAACAAGCATGGTAAATAATTGGTTCTAAATTATACAAGAAAACTTTCAGAATTCAAGAATTATTTTTTCCTAGTTTTTCTAAAATATCAAATACCAAACGATCACTTAGGTTTTCCTATTGCAATGATTCAAGGTAGGATCCAAGAACAGAACTGAAAAAGGGCTGAGCAGAAATGATGATCCAAAGACAAGCAAAGGGTCAATGAAACAGAGCAATCCACAATGGCATCCAAAACAAACTGTAAACATACAATATATATAGTCCAAAAATCCCAAAGAGTAAAAACAGAACCAAATCCAAAAAACACAGACAAAGAGCTAAGAAACTAGTAGAGAAAGCAAGTGTAATGATTCAGAACACAGTAGGAACTATTTGCAGAATCAGAGTCTTTAACTGAGGTCAAAGCAGGCAGGATCTCAACCAGAACAGGAAAGATTTACAAAAGCCATTGGGACATCAGAAACATATAGTTATGGTCACAGGCAATGGGTCAGAATCCAGGGTAGAGCAATCAGCATGGCAAACAAAACCCACACAGAAAGAGAAAGTCAAGAACAATCAGGGATCAAAAACTGGCAATGCTCACAAGTACAAGGAACCACTCAGTAAAGGTTCTGGAAACACAATACCCTGCAAGGAAGCAACTAAACTGCAAGGCTTAAGTAGATGATGAACAAGGCACGACTGGTAAATACTCAGGTGATAATGAATGATACATAGGTGGGGCATAGCTGGTTTGGTATGGTTCTGGCTTGGTGTGGGTGTGACAGCAAGTGGTCAAACACAACAATCAAAACAAGACTGGAAACAAACAAGTGATTTCTCGCAACAAAGCAACTGCCCTCTCATCTATAATATAGACTTTAATTAGTTGAATGTCGGTTAAAACACCGGGGAGGCAGACTGTGAGCAGGGTAGATGTGGTTGGTTGGGTATGGACTTTACACCTATATTATCTTTTGGTTTTGATGGCTTGTGGGAAGTCTGCAGAGCCGTGAATCCAAGGATGCTCAAACAGGCATGAGTTGTAACTGGTAGAACTGTGATTCCTTTATGTTCTGTGTGGAATGTTGATTTAGTGTCTCACATTTTTTCCAAAGTAAATATTTGCACCAGAGAGGAAACAACCAGTCCATTCTTTTTAAAAACCACAACAAAAAGGAGACCAGATTAGGAATTCCACTAGCAAGCGGTAGTCAAGTGTGTATCAGGAATTGACTGAATGGCGCAGTCTGTTGTTGATCTGTGCATTGGTTGGCGAAGACCAATCTGCATAAACAATCAGCAGAAATGCCCCCTCACTAAGCTTTATTTTGGGACATAATGCTCACTTCTGACCTAAGCCTCACCCAAAACCCTTGACCATGTCTCTGAATGTGCACTGGTATTTATTTTTTGAAGCACGAATACAATGAATGTGGCTCAGTTAATTTACATGCAACTTTCTTAAGCTTCCAAAACCTTCTATTTTCTCATTTTATGTGTTGCATTTAACCAGTGTATCCATTACTCAATCAACTTTTGTTTGTCTAGCTTATTTGCAAGAACATTTTTGTTTGCCACCTTATTTGCCCTCTGCTGTGTCCGTATTTGGATCCTAACCAACCTGTGATGTTCTGATCTGACCCATGTTTAGAGTTCTTTGTGCGTGGTTCATTGAATTGCTTGACCCCAATTGACCTTAAATGATGCAGGCCATGTTTAAAACTCAGGGCATTCAATGATGTCAATTTACCCAAAATCCTTAGTGTCTCTTTTACGTCATAGCACATCTTATATTATCTTGTCATTTTTTCCTTATTTTGTCTTCTTCCTAGGATGATCTTTCATACAACCTGCATATCCTCCACAGAAGAATGACAAGAACTTTTCATCTCCAAATAGGGGTTTCCTCTGCTGTCCAGGTTCTACCGAACACACATGCTTGCATTCTCCATTGGGTCTTCTCCTTGTGTGAGCAGTAATTTCCAGCTGAGACAGACTGGTGCTCCTGAAACCTCCACAAGTATTTGCACATCATTCCACTCATACCTCACCTTTGTGGTGGCTGCAAGCAAGTAAGGACCTCAGAACAGCAAAGGAGAGATACAGCTGATTCACCGCCACCAGCCATCTTGAGACATCTTGACATTCTCAGTCACTTGAGGTCCTCTTAAAGTAAATTCCTTTAAACAGTCTCATCCTTCAATGAATAAATGAGATCAGTACCACTGTCTCAATCACTCTGATACTCTTTTTATCTCTATTATTTATGTTTTCAATGATAGCTTTGTATATGTTTCTCAGGATCCATCCATCCATCCATCCATCCATCCATCCATCCATCCATATTCCAATCACATATATGGGACAAGGTCACAGCAATAAGAGACAATTCAATAAATAACATGTCACGCATTTAGCAGATGAGGGCCATCATCTCCCTCCACATAGGCGATGTTCCTTGGGAAACCCTGTTACTTCAAACTTCCTGCTCCTTGTCCCACTCATTTCCCATGGAGCAGATGCTGGTGTTCTTAAGCAGGGATTAAAATGGCCCCTCTGGGAATGAGCTCATGCGAAGGGAGAGAAATATTCAGAAGTTCAAGGGTCACTTTTTCCTGTGTTGTACTGTAGCTCCAGGCATAATATAACACAAACTATCCTCTTGGCTCATATCCTTTCAGAACTGAACTGAGCCATCATATGGCTATTAATGTTAGTCATGTCATCTTTAATGAAGGCATGATATAATGCAGTCTAAAGAAAGTTAATAAGCTCTTTGTGTCAGCATGGCTAACCTGCTGTCCACATCCAAAGCCCCTTGGGCTTCCTGGCTGTCTTTTCATCCATTTTCCACAACCTTTCATCCAGTTCAGTGTTTAGGTGAGCCTGGAGTCCATCTCAGCATGCACAAGGTAAGGGACACCCTGGACAGGATGCCAGTCAAAAGGCAGAGCACACAATCACACATGGGGGTGGAATTTAGAAACATCAGATTGCCTAACCTCTAATCTTTGGACTTCAGAAAGAAACCGGAGTCCCTGGAGGAAACCTGTGCAACATGGAGAGAGCATGCAACCCCCCAACCCCAGAGGAGTGAGGCAATAGTGCTCACCTCTGTGCCACCGTTTACTGTTTCATTTGTCACATTAAGAATAAGTAATTCATGCCTTAAGACTCAATTTGCCTTTAGGAGCTGGAATCCGGCAGAGAAGAATTACTACAAGAAGCACAGAAATCCTTTTCCTAAAAGGGACCTGGAATATGGAGGGCGGGACACATCCTGAAGTCAATCAGTCAAAAATCCAGGAGGGAGTATTTTACTCCTTTGGGGGAAAGCTGCTAACAGCAAGCTTGTAGTTTTTTATAAAACTGATGGTGAGTAATACAGAGGCCAGGACACCCTGCATCTTGCCTCCAAGATTTGCTAAGCTAACACCCCCACCACATCAGGAGAAACACCTTGAGGACGTGGTCACTGCATCCACAGGGAGAGCCCCAGGGCTAAGCACAAGAGAACTTCTGGGGAGTTGTGAGGAGGTAACGACACAGAGATCATGGCTCCAGCCCAAGGGAGGCTCTTAATCAGTCCCTGGAAGGAAGCCAGCACCTCGCACTGATGTACTGTACGACATAAATCCTGGATGTGAATGGGATTTATCCCTTTTTATGATTCAATTTATTAAACAAGCCAGAGAGAAATTTTGTGCAGTGGACAGCAGTAGTGATGGATTCCATGACTACCGTGCTTTTCATTCCCAGGGGAGAGAGGGTGCAATTGATAAGAGGCCAGGTCACTCCCTTAAGAAGCCAGCAGTCATTTCATACAGGACACAGGCCATTTCCCTCTGTTAGATTAAAGTATCTTCCTAAACCAATATTCCTACATTTGTTTATTTTTTTGCGAGGTTCTTTGGTCTGATGTTACATTTTAGTGCATCTAAGCAAAGTAAAAAGCATTAGAGAAAGTATAGGCTGGCAACACAAACTCATATATGGCACAATAAATGTTGTGCAGGATGTTTTTTGTGCATTAGCATCCAAAATACTCTTTAACACAACAGTGTCACATGCCATGGCAGAAAAACAGCGTGCATCTTTACAGAAATATTATAATAAGATTATGCTGCAATTAAAATTTTGTATTCACA
Organism: Gymnarchus niloticus; assembly: GCA_009936485.2. Classification (NCBI taxonomy): domain Eukaryota; kingdom Metazoa; phylum Chordata; class Actinopteri; order Osteoglossiformes; family Gymnarchidae; genus Gymnarchus; species Gymnarchus niloticus. The sequence continues at coordinate 15,524,264 of JAACJT020000002.1, read as the reverse complement.
TTTAAAGCAAAGTCAGATATGCATGTTTTTTTGTTTAAATTTTATAAGAATTATATGCAGAACAATAGCAGCTCTCTGTTGAAATACATTTTAACCTTATTGATCTGATATTCTGGAAAAGAATTCCAAGGTAGATTTGTGTTGAGTTTGACAACACGTGTTGTGTCCCCACAAGGGAAAACTCAATTTTGGAAAAAAATAAAATTATGAAAAAGTCTTTGAATGTTAATTCTCAGGTGGGAAAGATCGTGATCTTGTGTGGGAGGTACTATAGACAGATAGCATCTATATATCATCAGGCTTACTGCAACGCACAGCACAGATTCAGGAATCAATCTCCTGGAGTGAGGCTGGACTGTATTCCACTTTGGAGTTGCCCTGGTTGAGAGGTGTCCAGTTGGAATCCAGTCGGACAGCTAAAGGTATAAATGCATGTAGGTCCTTCTGTGCTTGTCTGGAAAGTGCTTAAAACCTTAGTTAACTGAATATTGTGTACACGGATTTTAATCTGATTCCATATAATTTAATGGTTGATTTAGAATGCTGTGGCCTGATCGCTAATAAATTTAGGTTGGTCCTGATAATATCAAGACTTGTCTTACTCTCAGTTACTCTTACCTCTGGGCATTGGTATCATACAGGGTTTGCTTCCGGCTGGTTGAGCAAAGCCCAGCGCAATATGGAACCAGGCTGACAGTTCAGGGACTAAATGATAGCTACAAACTTAGCGCATGCTCAGCATGTTTGAGTCTATCCAGCTCAGGCACTGCTGGGTTCGGTATAACTGGATGGTCATATAAGCTGTGTCAGCCTATCGGATTGCCCAGTTCAGGGACCAATGCAATTTATCCAAATAACATACGCAAATACTATGTATCAGCATGCGTAATTATCCTGGCTCAGGGATTGCTACAGTATGTCTTATCGATCCAACACAGAGGCTGGTTCCCATTGGCAGCCTGTTTGACTACATTAACGACACATGTGATGAATTTTGCCAACTCAGAGGCTGGAAAGAATTACCAGCATGTTTGCCCGATACAGCTCAGGGACCGCTTAGGTGTGGTAGATCTTCAACTCAGAGGCTGTGCACCAGTTACATCTGTGCAATACAGTGTAGCTATGCAGAGCAATTAGAAATGACAGAGATCAAACTATGTGGCCACACAATTATCCAAAATAACAAAGAAACATATGAAGTATCACAAATGATGTAACAACACAAAAGGCAAAATGGTACATACCAAGTAGAAGATACACACAGTAAAGGCGAAAAGGGATCTGGCTGGAGATATTAATGTACAGAGCTGTATGGGTGTCCTGATTACAGGAAAAACTCCATTATGGCTCATGTAAAACATAGGCTAAGCCCACGTCTTACATGGGAGGTTATGAATATAGAAGCCCCCCTCTCAACTGTTTAGCTTTCATAAATATCTAACCAAGTGATGTGGATGTGCAGAGCTGCGGCCATAAGATTGTTGATGCCTGTCAGCCTTGAAGAGATTCTGGCAAACATTCAGGCGACTCAGGAGAGGGAGGCAATGTTTTGCCCATACTGTTTCAGCAAGGATGAAGTGCTGATAACCTCAAATGGGATATAGCCAGGTGGTGGATGGAATACTTCAAGGATCTCCTGAATTCCACTGACATGTCTTCCTTGGAGGAAGCAGAGTCTGAAGACTCAGAGGAGGACTCGTCATTCACTAGATTTGAGGTCAGTGAGGTAGTCAAGAAACTCCTCAGTGGCAATGCTCTGGAGGTGAATGAGAGTCACCCTTAAGGCTCCATAACTCTCTGGATGTTATTGGACTGTAATGGCAAACACACCTCTTTTTCTTTTATGTAATCTTTTTATTACACTGTACTTATTTCATATTCCTTTTCATATTGCATTTTATATTGTTATTTCTTTTTATTCTATTATTCTTTTTATATTATTGATCAAATTTAGTTCTGTAAAGCACTTTGAATGACCTTTGTGTATGGGATATCCATCCATCCATCCATCCATCCATCCATCCATCCATCCATCCATCTTCTTAAGCTGCTTATCCGTAAGGGTCGCGGGGAAGCGCTTTGTGACCGTGCTCCGTGTTAAAAGTGCTATATAAATAAAATTGAATTGAAATTGAAAGATGGAGCCAATCCCAGCTGACTTCAGGCGAAAGGCGGGGTACACCCTGGGCAGGTTGCCAATTCACCACAGGGCTGGGATATCCATTGATGAGATACCCTGTTCATTCAGTAGATTCAGGTACTCAGTTGATTTCATTTTATTGCTGCATAACTTTGCTGAGCCGAGGTCAGACCTTTGGCTCTTACGTACTCTATTTGTTTATTTAAATTGAAAAGGGTGACTTTTTTTTGGCTAGGCAATGTATTTCAATACATACACGTACTGCAGTATTACAATATCATTTTGTCATTTTTCTATACGTATTGGCGCAAATATAAGACGGTGTTTTGTTCCAAAAAAAATACATCTAAAAAACTGGGGTTGTCTTATTTTCGAGGGCTAGAGTTTAAATGTCATTATGCAAGAGCAGATGGCGTAAATTATCTGCCTCCTGGCTATCTGTGCGTCGTATGCAACTATGAGCTAGAGAAAAGAGGCTAAACTGAAACGAATATTCTCTTCGCTCCAACGTGACAATGGAAAGTACTAGTAGGGAGACAGAGAGAAGCTAATTTGAAGAGGTCCCGCCGTCTTTCAAATCCACGATGTGGGAACATTTTGGATTCAGCATGCAATCTGATGACGAGGGAAAAAAGACAGTAAACAAACTCCTAAGGGTACCAACTTAATTTTGCAGTTATTTTTACATTTAATATTGCCTGTACAACTATGTAGCCTGTTTAAATAAAATAGAGAAGGCAAATCAGGCTACTTCCGGGTTGTCAAAGCTTAGGCAGAACACAGAATGCTTAGACAGATAGTTCACTTGATGTTAAACTTTATTTAAATAATAAAGTGTAAAATAGACAGTCAAAATAAAGTTCATTGTTTAATTAAAGGGTAATGTGTTTTTATTTTCTTCTTAAATATAAAAATACTGAAACTGTACCGTTACCATGGTCCAAAAACCATGACACATACCGAATTGTGGAAAAACTGTACCGTTATACCTCTAGTTCTCAGCCAGAAAACGTTGGATTGCACTCTTGATGTAGGGGATGAATTGCTGCTTTAAGGAAAGGGGTTTAAGTATCCTGGGGTGTTGTTCATGAGTGAGGAAAGAATGGAGCGGGAGATTGACAAGTGGAATGGTGCAACATTTTGCAGATGCTGTACCAATCTATTGTGGTGAAGAGAGAGCTGAGCTGAAAGGCGAAGCTCTATCAGTTTACCAGTTGATTTACATTCCTACCATCACCTATGGTCACAAACATTGGGTAATGACCCAAAGATCATTAATGTGGATACAAATGATGTAAATGAGCTTCCTGTGTAGGGTGTCCAGGATCAGCTTTACAGATAGGGTGAGGAACTTGGACATTTGGGTTTGGCTCAAAGTGGAACCACTGCTCCTCTGCATCGAAAGGAACCAGCTGAGGTGGTTCAGCCATCTGTCCAGGTTGCCTCCTGAATGCCTCCCAGGGGAGATGTTTGGGGCATGTCCAACTGGTAGCAAACTCCAGGGCAGACCCAGGACACGCTGGAGAGATTATCTCTTGGTTGGTCTCTGAATGCTTTGGTATCCTCCTGGAGGAGCTGGATTTCTGCAACTCGGACCCATATAAGTGATGGAAAATGGATGAATGGATGGATGGATGGATGGACTTATGGTTAAGGTTAGGATTGGGCAAGGGTTAGGGTTGTCATAGTTGTGTTAGGCCAATATAAATGAATAGAAACTCACTCCAATGTTATGAAAACAAAAATGTGTGTGCATGTATGCACATGTGACTGTGCGGGTGTCAACTTTTGGCTTCCATCATAAAAAAATGGAAAAAGGAACGTTGTGCAAAGACAATTGTGTTCCATATTGATTCTCTTAACAGGATCTTTCTGCGTTTGTTTTTCATGGGGAAAACGCAACTCTGACAAATGCATCTACAAAATGCTTTGAAGCCCCTCTTTGTAACAAGAAGGCAGCATGATAAAAAATTTAAATGTCTTCATTTTTACCTTTTAGCATTGTTGAAGTTTAATAAAAAAAAAGTGACAAAACTCAGCTTTGTTCCAGGAATGTGAGCGTTTCAATAAATAGTAAGGGCTTTCTCATGCCAGAGGAACCTGGCAGATTGAAAATGCAATCACATTTCTCAGGAACTGCCTTGCCCAAACTATTATGACTCATAAAACATTTTATGCTTATTTAATTTCACGTTGTGCCCCCAGGCAGAATGTAATACCTTTGCTTTCAGAGATTTCTTACTAAATAATTAAAAACAATTGAATGCACTCAGGGTTGACATCTGCCAAGTTGTGCATGTTTTGTTGGCTCTTTGACCATTTTGAATGTGGAATGAATTTTCATGGTAGTTTGAAGGCTAGTTGGCAAAAGGAAGAGAGGGGTAAATGAGTCGGTATCCAAATTAATCTGCAGCGGTGTGTCCAGTAGTGTGTCATTAAGCCAATTCCTAGTGTATTTCATTTTAGGGTTGACACCATTGTTGTTCATTGTGTCACATTTCCCAGCACTAAGACTAGTCCTTCATATATTTCTTGGTGGAATGTTGTAGAACATCGTGTCCCTCATTGGTAAGGCATAAGGTGGAAGTGAAAGTTCAGGCGAAGACAGACTTTATAACCCAGGCTCATTGCTAAGCAATGGGGTTTTGATGCAAGTTGTTTGCTGTGAACAGATCCTTGCTTACATTTTGACCTTGAGACGACAATTGATCCTTAGACTTTAAACTAGGGCTATTCAATTACAAATTCAATTGGACCAGATTTTCAAACCAAGAAATTTAGCTAGGCCAGACATTTTCAGTGGCCAATAAGCAGCAGGTAATGACAAATTTTAAACCAACACAAATGAATGTGTTGAAAAACAAGTAATGTTTATTCATTGTTTCCCTTTTAAATGTGGTCACATCTGACACAGGCACATCAAAAAGTGCATAAGAAAATAAAAATGTTATAACTGAACAGAAGCTGAGGTAGTAGCAATACCTTTTTTCTACTTTTGAAATAAAAAAATAAACATTTTGGTCATATCGGACCTAGGCACATCACAAAGTGCATTTAACAGAATTAATAAGAAGTATGAATGCTATCAAAGCTATCAGTGCACAAACCGATAACAAGTGATAATAGTAACTAACACAGAAAAAAACAATGTCTACTGCACACTGAGGGAACATAGGTTCAGTTTAAATCACCACGTGTGATTAGGCATGACTTTGTTACACATCGCACATTATGTTGATATGTAGGCTATAGTTACCCTGCTGGCTTTTTTAGTGGGAGAAGTGACATTTTTTGTTCTTAACAAGAGCAGTGACTTTTGGCTCGTAAGATGTCAATGCAATCCGAAGGCATTGGTAAAGAGTACTGTCAGTCAGGGAGCAACGAGAGCTGATTTTTATTGAGTTCATGTGTGAAAAGCTTGATTCACATGTGTATGTTGATCCAAACATACTGAGCACGATGATTGCTATTTTCTTAACGTTAGGGAACTGATGTACATTGACATCGGTCCAAAACTTTGCAGGATCGTTAGTGCAAAGCTCCTGTGACATGGTTACGAATGACTGCATGTCAACAAGTTCGAGAATGAGTTTCCCCTCATAAATGGAAAGGAACACTTCTTTTGCTCTTGTGGATAAGTCCTCTTCTGTTGCAACAGTGAACAGGTCTCTGGCAAAACCCATCACCTCTGTGGGCAGAGCAAGTCCATCCAATTGACCGGCAAAGTTCTCTTTCAATCTCGCAATGAAATCTGTCATCACATCCGTGACTTGTGCCAGAGATGAGATGCACTTGCAAAGCGTCAGAAAATGCAGCACTCAACCTGTGATCAACTCAGTTGCGAAAAGGTCCAGTTTGACTTGGAATGCACACATCTGTTGCACAAGTTCAATGACAGTTTTGTCCCACATTTAGGTCATTCAGGCGTTTAAATATGTTGCTCAGAATGCAGACATCGACCGTGAAGTTGTCGTCCAGTACGCGATTCAAGTGTGCTTCCGCCTTTTCAAGTCAAGCCGCTTTTTGTCATTTCAGCCACGTTACGATACCCCCAGTCTAGGGTTGGGGTGTAACAGAATAGATGTGAAAACGGTGAACAGCACACAAATGGGTAGTGAGAATGGTGACTTTATATATTTACAAGCGACAAACAGACAATAACAAATGTGATTTTTACACCTGTGATAAATATCGCCAGGAGTGACCAAGGCCAAAATAATAAACAAAACAAACTAACAAGTGAATCCCCAAAGCTAACTTAACCTACGACCAAAAAAAAGGAAA